>OZ024741.1:241352606-241392606 GCA_964016885.1 Eledone cirrhosa | reverse complement strand
TTGCCTCGGGTGATATGCGATTTCCACTGCCACACAGACCCTAAGGCTTTTTGTATTTGAGCCTCTGTGGGTCTTTCAACCCTACGTGATTTTGTGCTTACTGTACGGTACGTGACCATACAGTGTTGTTGGGTTTCGAAAAATTTTTCGGCTGCCTCATTTGTTATAAGGATGGTTTCTAGGTTCTTTGCGATACCTGCAAACGAGATTGGTTTTTCTTTCTTGTTGTTGTTGTTGTCGTTAGAGCTGCTGTTACTTTTGTTGTTGCTGTGGTTGTTGTTGTTGTTGCTGCTGCTGCTGTTGTTGTTGCTGTTGTTGCTGCTGCTGTTGTTGTTTATGCTGCTGCTGATGTTGTTGCGGCTGCTACTAGTGTTTTCCTTGTCACTGTTGCTGCTGCTGCTGCTGCTATTCTTCATGACGTCAGACGAATGAAATTGCTTTCCATATTTACCGCACACATTTTTCGTCGTTGTCGTCGTCGTGGAGAAATGTTCCACGGTATGCACGTTCTCTTGGTGAAAGCTACCAGAAACTATATTTTTCTTTTTCTTTAATGGCGTCGCTTGCGAAAGAGGCAACACCACATTTAGAGAAGGGAGGGAGAGGGACAATCTTCTCTCTGATGTAATGACGATTGAGGAAGAAGAAGACGGAAAGAGTGGGAGTGACTTGTGAAAATTCTCTTTTGTAGCCATGTTTTTTTTTACGGTTTAAAATGAATATTGGGCACAAAACCCCAATAAGCGGTTATTTAACCCCGAAGGGCCAAATAACGGGCAGAAAGACCCCTCTTACGAGGAGGAGGGTGTTTTTATCTACAATTTGGTTCAAGTTTTAAACAATTTACAATTGTTAAAGCGGTTAAAAATTACTATACCTTACAGAGCCGAGCATGGCATTCCGTCAACCATGGCATTCAATGATAATAATAATAATAATAATAATAATAATAATAATAATAATAATAATAATAATAATAATATTAATAATAATAATGTACTGAAGGAGAAGACAATAGACCAGGGGATGTCCAAGGAGGAAATAACAACAAGGAGGAAGAGCAGCCTTCATGAAAAATCCCTTCATAGCACCTTCTTTAAGAAAACGGAATTTAGAGATCCACAGACATGGAACTGGTTAAAAAGGAGAGACCTTAAAAAAGCTACAGAAGGAATGCTAATGGCTGTGCAAGGGCAAGCCCTCAGAATGAAGTGGGGGAAACACCATATTGACAAGGAGGAGGCTTGCTCACTGTGTAGGATCTGTGGCGAGAGAGAGGAGACTGTGGCTCACATTGAATCTGAGTGTAAACACCTAGCCCAGACTCACTATAAAGGCTGGAGACATGATGTGATAGGCAGGGTGATCCACTCTACCTATGCAAAGTAAACAATTTACCACATTTTGAGAAGTGGTATGAGCATAAGCCAGAGTCAGTGATAGAAAACGATCAGGTGAAGGTGCTGTGGGATTTTAGGATACAGACGGATAAGAAACTGGAACACAATAGGCCTGACCTGACAAGGAAAAAAGATTGTGCCTGATTGTAGATGTGGCCTGCCCATTTGACACGAGAGTGCAAGAGAAGGAGAGTGAGAAAATTAACCGATACCAGGATTTAAAGTGGGAGTTAAAAAGGATTTGGAACTGCCATGAAGTCAAAGTGGTCCCGATTGTCATAGGTGCACTTGAGGTTAACTTTGCCTTTCATCCTTATCTGGCCAATAAAATAAAGTACCAGTCATGCACAGAGGTCGATTTAATCAACTTTCCCTTCCCAAAAACTGCTGGATATATGCCTAAATTAGATATTATTTATTTCACATTCAGAGCAGAGTTTAATAAGGATTCTGACCTAAAATTATAAAGAACAGTTTCTAGATAAATACGAGGGTTGGCTGAAAAGTTCATGGGCTGAATATGAAGGAGTGATGCTAGAGCTGTGAAATCTTGCATGCATTAATTTCAACTCTTCATATTAATAACTGCCTTGTTTCTTTCCAGGGACTATGTTGAAAAATAAACCTTATTTGGTCATTCCATGAGAGTATCCTGGTCATCCTATGAACTTTTCAGCAGATCCTCTTAAAAACTCTTTGTTGTAGAACCAGGGCAGTGTCAGGTGGTTTGGTATCCAAAGGGTTAAGTGGTATTTGTGAAAGCTGATGAGAGTTTGTCCCAAGAGAAGGAAAAACTGTCTTCAAACCTTTTAACGCCAACATAGCCATCAGACAGGGGAAGACTACTTTTCTTTGTTAATGGAAGGGTTGGTAGTTCAGTCTTCACAATAGACTCAGCTGACAGCTATATCTATATTGCATGTGATTACAATTGTAAGCAATGCATGGATATAGAATTAATGCATAAGAGATGATTTCATCATATTGTACAAGCAGCAGATATGTTTATTATACATAATTCTACATTTGACAAGCAGACTTGTGGCAGTTCATATGTATTTACACTTAGAAGGGGAATATGTCCCAATATTTTGGGCTACTAGCTCTTTATCAAAGAAGAGAACTGGGAGTTCTGTATATGGAGGTATATAATGGGTTAGACTAACATATAGTAGTTTTCATTGGTGTATAGTTGTGTATAACAGTATATAGTGGTGCATCATTGTATAATGGTGAATTATGTAGAGTATTGTAGAATATTGCAATTCACTCATAACTACATATTACTTATATACATATATATATATATGTATATATATACATACATATATATATGTGTATATATATAGATATACACATGTATATGCACACACATACACCATCATCATCATCATCATTTTACGTTCGCTTTTCCTTGATTGCATATATACACATATACACACACACACACATATATATACATATACATATATATACACACACACACATATATATACATATATATATATATATACATATATATATATATACTTATATATATATATATATACACACACACATATATATATACATATACACATATATATATATACACATATATATACACACACATATATATACACACACATATATATACACATATATATACATACATATACATACATATACATATATACATATATACACACATATATATATACACATGCACACACATACATATATATACATATATATATATTTATATATGCATATATGTATATATATATATGTAAATATATATATATATGCATATATATATGTCTGTATATATATATATATGTATGTATATATATGTATATATATGTATGTATATATATATATATATATATATATATATATATATATATATATATATATATATATATATATATATATATATATATATGTATACACACACACACACACACACACACACACACACAGGCACATACATACATACAAATTACACATTATATCTGTAAGGAAATAATGGTAAAAGAAGCACAAGAAAAAGTTTGATGATAGGAGGAGTGTACGGAAGGATATTGTGAAGAAATATGAGAAAGTCTTGCTAATAATGTATCTCTTTAAAGAATGGTAGAACGTTGCCAAAATATTGGCTCTGTGTGAGAGAGGCGGGAAGGGGTTTGGAATGGTAGGATTTGATTGAGGAAGTTGTGTATGGTTATAATAAAGACTGACTACTTGACAAAATTGTCTATACATTTTCCGTGCTTTACACTATCTATCAATCTATCTATTTATCTATCTATGTTACTATCTATCTGTCTGCCTATTAATCTATCTATCTATTTATCTATCTTTCTATCTACCTGTCTGTATATCTATTAATCTATCTATCTACCTGTCTGCCTATTAATCTATCTATTTATCTATCTATCTTTCTATTTATCTGTCTGTATATCTATTAATCTATCTATCTATCTGTCTGCCTATTAATCTATCTATTTATTTATCTATCTTTCTATCTACCTGTCTGTATATCTATTAACCTATCTATCTATCTGTCTGCCTATTAATCTATCTATTTATTTATCTATCTTTCTATCTACCTGTCTGTATATCTATTAATCTATCTATCTACCTGTCTGCCTATTAATCTATCTATTTATCTATCTATCTTTCTATTTATCTGTCTGTATATCTATTAACCTATCTATCTATCTGTCTGCCTATTAATCTATTTATTTATCTATCTATCTTTCTATTTATCTGTCTGTATATCTATTAACCTATCTATCTATCTTTCTATTTATTTTGTTATATTTTATTTTATTTTTATACATTGTTATTGCCTCCTCCTTATTGAGGACGCCTTTTCATGTAACCCCCCCCCCCCCCCCATTGTACTTGTCCCACTTTTTGATGCCCTGGTGGCAAATAAAAAGAAAATTATCTATCTGTCTGTATATATATTAATCTATCTATCTATCTGATTCAATTTATTTTGTTATATTTTATATTTTATATTTTTATATTTTGTTATTGCCTCCTCCTTAGTGAGGACGCCTTTTTATGTAAACTCCCCCCCCCCCCCCTCCATTGTACATGACCCACTCTTTGATGCCCTGGTGGCAAATAAAAAGAAAGTTATCTATCTGCTGTCTATTAATCTATCTCTATCTATCTGTCTATCTACTAATATATTTATTTATTTATCTATCTATCTATCTATCTATCTATCTATCTATCTATCTATCTATCTATATATATATCTATATATATATCCATCTCTCTCTCTCCCTTTAATTTACTCATCTGTTTTGCAATGTGTAAGATTGGCAAAGGTTTAGGAGGCCTTGTTAATGATGGTTTATGACCTGGTGGTGATTGTTATTATTGCTGTTGTTGTTGTGGTGGTAGTGGTGGTAATTGTTGTTGTTATTGCTGTTGTGAATAGCTTTGGATGTAAAAGGAGTATAGTTGTGAGGCTGGTTTTTTGTCTGTAAAGTCTTTCTATTTTTAGCGCTAATACTATATATATATATATATATATATATATATATATATAAATATATATATATATATAACGAAGGAAATGTGGTATGGAACCAGGTGGACCATAACGCACCAAAGTACTCAATACTTAGGGTAGTAGAGTGGGTAATAGGAACGAGTAGGACCCCGATGGCTGAGCTCAAGCCGTTTCGAAGGCTAATTCTGGACTAAAATTTTAGTCCAGAATTAGCCGTCGAAACGGCTTGAGCTTAACCGTCGGGGTCCTACTCGTTCCTATATATATATATATATATAATATGTATATATATATATAAATAATATGTATATAATATGTATATATATATATATAATATGTATATATATAAATGTATATATATAATATGTATATATATAATATGTATATATATAATATGTATAATCAGGTTTAGCAAATAATGAAAAAGTTTCAAAATAAATTTTAAAAAATTGACTTTACTTACTATAGTTACCTTTACCAAATCGGTTTTGAATCTCAAAAATAAACGGAGACCATACGGCCTTCGTTGCAAAGAAAGATTCTCGTCAGAAGGTTCTTTTCATTCGAAGAATATAAAATTCTTGAATTTAAATTACGAACTAGCGCTATCCATAACTTCTGGCTCGTTAATTTATTAACCTGCCATTGAACCACATTGGCATATGGTTGGACAATACATGTGTCCCTTAGCGCTTTGTGCATGTAGGAACACATATCCTATTATATATAATATGTATATATATATATAATATGTATATATATATATAATATGTATATATATATAGGAAAAGAGTCAGGACCCCGACAGCTGAGCTCCTGCCGTTTCGACAGCTAGATCCGAACTCAGCTAGATCTACTAGAATCTAGCTGTCGAAACGGCAGGAGCTCAGCCATCAACGTCCTGACTCTTTCCTATTACCCACTCTACTACCCTAAGTATTGAGTACTCTGGTGCGTTATGGTCCACCTGGTTCCTTACCACACTTTTGTTTGTTATATATATATATATATATATATATATATATATATATATATATGGAGTGTCTGTGATGCAAAAACCAGGAAGATCACAAATCACAGTAGTACTCAATGCAGGATGGGATACAGAGTGAGTATATTAATGGGGTAGAGGTCTGACTGCAAGCACAGATGGTTTCAGCTTATAACCTCTCTAAGATTTTATACACATATATATATATATATATATAATTGATTAAAAGTTTAACAAGGTTCAATGAATTCATCAATGAATAAAGTTTCACAATAGATTATAAGCACTCTACAGAAAGGTTTTCTGCCATGACTAAATTATAACCATCAACATAGTCAAGGTTTGTCAGGCATCAACTTATTTTATCTGATGAGGACATACTATTGAAATACCTCAGTATCTCTGAAATATGTATAATAAAATATATTTGATCACATGAATGTCTATATTTATTAATATTTTGAAGTAATATATATATATATATATATATATATATATATATATATATATATATATATATATATATATGTGTGTGTGTATATATACATGACACAGGACCAAGACCTCTGGCGTTACTCAGTAATGCAGTAGACCCGAGTTCCCACAGGTACAAGCTGAAGCTGAACCATATAGACAATATGCCTCCCACCCATCCACTGTAGAGTTGTTGTGTAGGTTTCATGGTAAAAAAGCACCCAATACTCACTGTAAATGAGGTTGGTGTTAGGAAATGCATCCAATCCAGCTGTAGAAACTGAGCCAAAATCAGTCATGCAGGAGCAAGACATGGTCACCTGACCTGGCATTGCTCACAATAGGACAACCTGTCTAGCCCATGTTAATGTGGAAACATTGACGTAAAACGGTGCTGATGATGATGATGATATATATATAATATATAAGGTTATTGTGTAATAGTTTATTATCTTCATTGGTAAAATGCGATAAAAATTGGTAAAATGTGAACTTGATGCACATTTTTTAGCCCTTCACTTTGCAGAAGCAAACGGAAACTGGATGAATAAAGAGCAGTTCCACTAGCAGAGCATTTACAATTCTAAATTCAATATGACCAATGATTAGTATTCTTATTATTTATTTATACCTCGCTATGGCCATTTCAATGCAGCTAGAGTATTCCATCCACTTGTGGAGAAAAAACACGGAATATTATCAATATGTTATACACTCCATTAAAGGTGTTGTACTCAAACTGTATCTCTTCAGAAATATGTATAATAAAAAATAACAATAAATTGATTAATATCATAAGACAAGTTATTAAGAATACATGTAGATGGGATACTCTAGCCACATTGAAACGTCTGTAGCGATGTATAAATAAATAATATTGATAATAATTCTTGGTCGTATTGAAATTTGAATATATATATATATATACAGGGTGTGGACGATATTTGTTCGCAATTTTGAACTGCTAATTTTATGCAAATTGTTTTTACTTCCATTGTCACTCTTGTCTTCATAAAAACAGTGACTATATTTCCATTATTTATTTTCAGAATAATTGATTATAAATAAATTTGAGCCTCCAAATTTGTGGAAGAGACACGGAGTTCTTCGTGGAATCTGCGCTGGGAGGACAAATAAGGAAATTTCAGACTTTCTCAGCGTCAGCAGGAGAATGGTGGAAAAGGTCAGAAAGGAATTGGAAGATTCAGGATTCGACTACAAAGCAACATCAGAGAGGAAAACACATGATCGACGATCTGACGCCTTCAGAATGCCCGAGTTCATCGCTGAAGTTCAGGATATCATCAACAATGAACCTAGCAAGTCGATGTGTGCCATTGCAAGGGAGAAAGGCGTGGATGAAAAGCTCATTAGGCTGGTGGTACATGAAGACATTCGCTACGTTTCATACAAGATGAGGAGAGGACAATTTCAGTCATAGGCGATGCAAGAAAAGCGACTGAAGCATGCAAAGAAGCTGATCAACAAGTTGAAATACCCACTGGAGCCAAACAAGCTGTGGTTTTTCTCTGACGTGAAAAATTTCTGCCAAGACCAGAAGATCAACTTCCAGAACAACAGGTGGCTCACTGTCTCATTCATAGACATGTCCAGAGTCATGCAGACAAA
Source organism: Eledone cirrhosa (assembly GCA_964016885.1). NCBI lineage: Eukaryota > Metazoa > Mollusca > Cephalopoda > Octopoda > Eledonidae > Eledone > Eledone cirrhosa. The sequence goes on along the minus strand of OZ024741.1, from coordinate 241,384,598 downwards.
GTTTCCAGCGACAACATTGGTCTTAGGTGTTGTCAGCAATGAAGGTGACGTCATGCCACCTCACTTCTTCCCTGAGGGCTTCAAGCTGAACACCGATGGCTACATCCACGTTCTGAGCGAGGTAGTAAAGCCTTGAATCGACCAGGTAGCTGCAGGTAGGCCGTACGTGTGGCAGCAAGACTCAGCGCTCTGCCATACCAGCCGAAAGACCCAAGCCTGGCTGTCAGAGAACTTCGTCGACCACACTTCAACTGGCATCTGGCCTCCCAGCTCGCCTGACTGTAACCCCCTCGACTTCTTTGTGTGGGGCGCAGTGGAATGAGACACCAACAGATCTAGCTGCAATATGAAAGACGATCTGAAGGTCAGGATCACAAGTGCCTTTAGGGGCCTAAGTTGGGGGACAGTGATGAAGGCCTGTAGCCAGTTCCGAGGACGCCTTGAGGCTGTCATCAAAGCCAATGGCAGGTTTATTGAGTGAGATCGAAAGAACAAGTCATGAAGACAAACTGATCTAAGTTTAATAAATAAATCTTAAAAAATAAAACTACTGTGTTATTTTTTCCTAGACAGTAATCTTGCAAACAAATATCGTCTGCACCCTGTATATATCATCATCATCATCATCTTCATTTAATGTCCAATATATAATATATATATATATATATATATAATATTTATATATATATATATGAAAAAGGAGACGGTTTAGAGTTGTATGACATAGATGATAACTGGACTTTCTTATATGACAACTTACTGCAGGCTACTGAAGAAACTTGTGGTTGGGCAGAGCTTCAACCAGACAGAGAGTGACCTTGTGGTGGAACAGCATGGTAGATAGGGCCATTAGAGACAAAAGACTGGCATGGAAGGCTTGGAAAAATGGTGGGAGTAGTGAAGGATACACAGCTGCTAAGAGAGAAGCTAGACGTCAGGTGTACTTAGCACGCAGGGAGGCCGAGAGTAGGAGGTTTGCCAATGTTCTGCAATGGGAAGATCAGAGATGTGCGGTGTTCGGCATTGCAAGGCAGTGTGTCAGTGCAAATCAGGTGGTTGTTAGAGATAAATGTGTCCAGAATGATGCCGGTGTACTTAGTGTCACGAATGATAAAAAAAAGGAGGCCTGGAAATGTCACTATGAGAGACTGACGAATGTGGAGAATGAATGGGTGAGAGAGAAATTACCCCCAGTAGACCCAACAGAGGGACCAGCTATTGAGATTGATGAATATAGGGTACAAAAGGCGATTAAGGAAATGAAGAATGGTAAGGCTGCTGGACAGTCGGGGATAGTTGCTGAGATGCTGAAGGCATCAGGTGAAGTAGGCATTAAACTCGCTGCACGTATCATCATTCAGGTGATATATGGTGGTGTCATACCCAAATACTGGTGCAGCAGTATTCTCATAAATTGCTACAAAGGTAAAGGGATGCTCTAGAGAGGAGCAATTATAGGGGTATAAAGCTGATGGATTAGGTTATGAAAGTGGCAGAGAGAATATTAGCGCAACTGATTAGAGAAAGGGTCAACTTAGATGAGATGCAGTTTGGTTTTGTGCCTGGGAAAAGATGCTCTCTTCTTAGGGAGGCAACTACAAGAGAAGTTCTTAGAGAAGAATAAGCCACTATATAAGTATAGTGGCTTTTGTTGACCTAGAGAAGGCCTTTGATAGGGTACCCTGATCTGTCATCTGGTGGTCCCTAAGGAAACTAGGTGTGAAGGAATGGCTTGTGAGGGCAGTGCAAGCTATGTACAGGGATGCTGTCAGTAAAGTGAGAGTAGGTATGGAGTTTAGTGAGGAATTCCAGATACAAGTAGGTGTACATCAGTGTTCGGTCCTCAACCCGCTCTTGTTCATTATAGTCCTCCAAGCCATAACAGAGGAGTTTAAGACTGGATGCCCATGGGAACTTCTCTATGTTGATGATCTGGCTCTTATAGCAGAATCAGTAGAGGAGCTAGAGAATAAATTCTGGCTATGGAAACAGCAGTTGGAATCAAGAGGACTAAAAGTGAACATAGCTAAGACAAAAGTGTTGATAAGTAGAAGAGAGGACAATACTCCAATTCCATCAGGGAAATGGCCATGTTCGATATGTAAGAAAGAAACTGGCATAAATTCCATAAAATGTATGCAATGCAGATCTTGGGTACACAAGAGATGTAGTGGGATAGCAGGCAAACTAACAGGTAGGGAAAACTATGTATGCAGTAGATGTACAGGGAAAGTTGGCAGTATTAATCGCAGTGATAGACACATTTTTCCAATGTAGGTGGGTTCTATAGAAGTGGTTGATAGCTTCCGGTACCTAGGAGATCAGATTAGCATGGGAGGATGGTGTTCCGAGGCCATAGTATCTAGAATAAGGACAGATTGGAAGAAGTTTAGGGAGCTGCTTCCTTTGTTGACAAAGTAGGGTTTCTCCCTGCATACAAAAGGACGGTTATATGATGCTTGTGTGAGATGCGCGCTGCTGCATGGTAGTGAGGCATGGGCAGCAACTGCAGAGGATATGAGATGGCTGGAGAGAAATGAAGCAAGTATGCTCCGTTGGATGTGCAATGTCAATGTGCGTGAATAACCAAGCATGGACGAGTTGATAAAGAAACTGGGTATAAGAGGGATAAGTTGTGGTGTGCAGGAGAGAAGGCTGAGATGGTATGGGCATGTGATGCGCATGGAGGATGACCGCTGGGTAAAGAAGTGCCAAGAAATCCCAGTAGAAGGAAGATGCAGAAGGGGTAGACCACGTAAAACATGGGTGGAGGTGGTGAGAGCAGACCTCAGATCGCTGCAACTCACCGAGGAGATGACGAAGGACCGTGATAAGTGGAGAGATGCTGTGCTTAATAGGACCCATCCAACCTTTGCAAGCAGGGAAAAGTGGACGTATGATGATGATGATGATGATATAATATTTATATATTAAGGTACACATTGTTGTCCTTGAATGCACATAGTCTATGCAATAAGATACATCTTTTTGACTCCTACGTCAAAAGTATCAAACCTGACTTCATTACAGTCACAGAAACATAGGCACATTCCTTACTCTGTGATGGGGTTTTCAGCATAACTGGCTACAACTTGTTTCGTAAAGACCGCATTAATCATGGTAGTAGTGGTGGTGGTGTAATGGTCTACGTTTGGTCAAATTTTTCAGCAATTCCTTGTGTTGATTTGAACCAATCGCAGCAAGAGGTATTTTTCTGCGATATACGTATGACCATGTCAACACTGCTACTTGGAGTCGTTTACCATCCCCCAAATTACCACCAGGACACTTAAATTTGTGATATCTTCAGAGCTGCTGCCAGGAAAATAGTAATTATATTTTTATTACAGGGCACTTCAATCACCCTGAGATTGACTGGGAAACCTTTCATTGGCCCCAAAGTCCAAATGATTTCCTTGAGCTAGGGCTGGACTCGAACAGGTCCCAAGTAGTCACCTCTCCAACAAGTGGTGACAACACTTTGGATCTGCTCTTCACCACTACTCCTGATCATGCTTTGATCATTGCCAATCTATCCCTCATGGGCAGTAACAAAAACCACAACCATCTCCAAACTGCTCACTTTGACTGGAATAAAGCAGACTGGAACTGTTACTGCACCGAGCTGCAACGTCCAAACTGGCTTATGTTTTACGACTCTGGAGATGTCAACACTGTACTCTAGAACACCCTGAACTCAATATGGACAGCATGTGCAGCATCGGTGCCACGTAAGCAGAAAAAACATCCCAAAAGTGCAATTTGGGAGACTGCAGCAGTCCGTCTTGCCAGAAAAGAACGTCATAATGCTAAACGTGAGTACAAACTGCATAAATCAGATATCAATAGGAAAAAGCAAAATAAATCATCCAACCATCTCAAGCAGGTGACAAAAAACGCAGTCCTTGAATTTGAGCAGCACATAGCAACCAGCCCTGACAGTAAGGTGTTCTGGAAGTATGTTCACTCAAAGCAGAGGCCACACTCTCCAGTTGGTCCTCTTTGCAATCCCCACACAAGCCAGGTTACTGAAGATCCCAAGGAATGCGCAGAACTTATTGCTGAATGCTATGCAGGCATTTTCACTATTGAAGACCAGAGTGTACCATCTCCACCACCTATGACACCGGACTCTATTACAACCATGGAATTTACACCTGCAATGCTGCGACGTCACCTAAAAAATAAACGCAACCATGCCTCTCCTGGTCTTGATGGTGTTACGTACCTGCTTCTCAAATGTGGTGGGTACTTCCTTCTGCACCAGTTATCACGCTTCTTCCAATTCAGTCTGAACAATGGTGCTACTCCAGAACAGTGGAAAACTGCCAGTGTCATTCCTCTGATCAAAAAGGGCGACCGCACATCACCTGTCAACTATCGTCCAGTCAGTCTTACTAGCTGCATTGCCAAACTGATGGAATCCTGTGTCAGAGTAATGCTTTGGAACTTCTGGAACTCTCACAGTCTTATCCGGCCCTCGCAATTTGGATTTATCCCTAACTCCAGCTGCTGTGATCAACTTATCGAGTTTCCTGAAGACGTCACCCGGATCACTGATGGCAGCTCATGGGTGGATGTTGTTTACCCTGACTTTACTAGAGCTTTCAATTCTGTGCTACACAAAAGACTTATGGCAAAACTCTCTGCAATGGGTGTGAAGGATGATCTTTTTAACTGGTTGAAGTCCTTCATTCTCAGTCGAAGAGAGGTAGTCATGGTTCTCGGACAGCATTCCCCACCATATGAGATGTCATCTGGTGTACTACAGGGATCTGTTCTTGGCCCCCCTTTTGTTTGTGGCATATATTAATGACACAGATGCCAACTTAAAGAATGCCACAATGCTGAAATATGCAGATGACATCAAGCTGTACCTTGAGATAAAGAGGACAGATCCTGAACACTATAGATCTTGCCTGCAATCTGACCTGGACACAATGCAACAATGAATCATGGACTGGCAACTCAAGCTGGCTGTGGACAAGTGTATCACCATGCATTTTGGGAGTAAAAACCCAGCGCCCACATACTCCCCCCACAACACTAATATCAAGAAGTCTTTTTGTGAATGTGACCTGGGCATTACTGTCAGCAGCGATTTGCATTGGACAAAGCACATCTCTAAAATTGTCAAGAAGGCCGAGGGTGTCTTAGCATCACTCAACAAGACCTTTGTCAGCCGCTCTCCAGCTATCTATTTAAAGCTGTAAATAGCTATGGTGCAGCCACACTTAGAATTTGCATCACCAGTCTGGAACCCTTGCTCAGAATATTGACCATCTGGAAACTGTTTAGAGATGTGCAACCAAGCGAGAACCCTCCATCAGGCATCTACCATACTCTGAATGCCTTACTTCCCTGGGCATGGATACATTGAAGCTCCGATGTCTGGCAACTGACTTGGTAAACACCCACAAAATTATTAACCATCTTGCCAACAACAACCCTGAGTACCTTTTTGATTTCCATGTGTCTAATAGACGTGGGCATGCCAACAAAGTCAGAATACAGCACATCCCATGACTTTTGGAAACATTTTTTTCACACTCAGAGTTGCTGAAGCATGGAACAAACTACCTGCATCAATTGTTAGCTACCAAGACTGTGCATCCTTTAAAACCTCCATGCTTCCTGAGATTCGCCAACACTACACCTAATACTCCCCCTCCATACACATGCACACATGTATATTATGACTCATACACTATTCACTTCCCTGACATTTGTACATTATTCTATGTACTATATATGCACCTTTGATGAGTTGTAGTGCACCTGAGCACTGTACACAATAATTTCATTATTATATATATATATTATTATTATTATTATTCAGGGCGGTGGATTGGCAGTATCGGTAGAGGGTCGGACGCCATGCTTTCCAGCATAGTTACGTCCCTTTACGATCTGAGTTCAAATCCCGCCGAGGTTGACTTTGCCTTTCATCCTTACGGGGTTGATAAAATAAAGTACCAGTAATGCACTGGGTAATTGCTGGCCTTGTGCCTAAAGTAGAAACAATTATTATTCAGGATTATACAATAAATAGAGGATGTACATTTAAACTATCTCTCTTCTTTATAGTATATATATATATATGTATATATAAAGAAATTTTGAGAGAAAATTCACATATGTTATAACTGCTCACAGAATATGAGAACAAACTCTTTTAAATATTTGATCAGATTGATATACCAATTGAAACCAGTAATATTTGACAAAATTTCAATCCACTTAATGTTACAATTATAGAATTATTCATTCTGTCAGATTAAAGAAAAATAATCTTTCGATATACCATTGCTTTTTCACTTTTAATTTTTACCTATAACCTTTGATTTCAATGGAACTTTTATATATATATATATATATATTGTTCGGCCAGAGTAAACATAAAGCTAAAAAAATGACACCATGAATAAATTGACCAGATGTATGTGGTCATTGTGTATAGTCACAACAATGATAAATACAAACATAAATATATATATATATAAATATAAACACTATAGCTTTGAAGAATTAGCTTTTAATGAATTCCCTTTTCTATCAACCAATGACCTACACCCATCTTACTCCCCACCCTCTCCTACCACCTGAAGAGACCTATAAATACCATATTTATTTTTTGATACCCAGATTCCTGATGATTTCTAAAGAATGAAACAGTTCTAGTCCTGCAGAATCTCATCTATATTAAAACTTTTATACTCTGCAATGTATTGAGTACCTTACTTACTGTGGTTACCTCCAATTCAACCCGGAATTACGTATATATATATATATATATATATATATATATATATACAGAGAGAGAGACATATATATATATATATACAGAGAGAGACACACAGACACACACATATATATATATATATATACAGAGAGAGAGACATATATATATATATATACATATACAGAGAGAGAGACATATATATATATATATATATATATATATACAGAGAGAGAGACATATCATCATCATCATCATCAACGTTTAACGTCCGTGTTCCACGCTTGCATGGGTTTGGACGGGGGTAGTCCCACTTGAGGCAAGAGTGATTGTCTTGCTCGCATAGGACTGTCTGGCAGGTTTTCTACAGTTGGATGCCCTTCCTAACACCAACCACATTTACAGTGTGGGTCTGGGAGGTTTTTACCGTGTTGCCTACACGGCCACATTACAGCGTGGACTGTGTGTTTTTTTGTCGTGACACCTACACGATCTCATTTGTTTCGGCCTACACGATCTCATTTGTTTCGGCCTGGATGGCGCGGCACCAACATAACTTTACATAGAACGGGGTGGTGTGGATGGGGTGGGGGTGGGGGTGGTGGGACGGGGTGTATTTTGTTAGAGATGCCTACTGGCTGGAGTAGGTTTTACTATATATATTTAGGTAAGGCGGGTCTTCTCTGTTACTGAGTACCGCCAAAGGTCTCGGTCCAGTGACATTGTCTTGGAGAGGTGTAAGTGTGTGATGTCGGAGTTTATCAGCTCGTCCCAGGTTTTTCTAGGTCTGCCTATTCTGTGACTACCATCTATCTTTATTGCCCTGCAATTTGTTATACAGCTATCAACTTTCATGCGCATCACGTGTCCATACCAACGTAGCTTTCTCTCGAGTAAACAACATCTGATCCCTCTTATCTCTAATTTTTTCCTTAGTTCGTTTATGCTTTGCCGTTCACGTATATTACTGTTACACATCCAGCGGAGCATGCAAGCCTTGTTCCTCTCTAGTCTGCGTATATCCTCTGCACACAATGCCCAGGTCTCACTGCCATGCAACATTGCTGTTCGTATGCAGGCATCGTACAACCTGCCTTTCATTTTTAGGGAGAACCCTTTAGCAGCTAATAGTGGTATAAGCTCTCTGAACTTTTTCAGAGAGCTTATACTATACAGTTCTGACTCTAGCTACAGTACCCTCCCCCACTGCTGATTTTATCGCCCAGGTAACGGAAGCTGTCCACTATTTCTATAGAACCCTCTGCGCAATTGAAAGAGCTAGTATTTTGTGGGCACTTGCTGCTACTTATTGCACCAGAACACCGGCCACATGTAAAATCTATGTTCTTAGTTAGCTTACCTGTGATCCCACTACATCTTTTATGCACCCATACTTTGCATTTAGGACATAAAATGGAGTTTCTACCTACGCCTTTCCTACACACCGAGCACGACCATTTCCCAGAAGGGACCGCCGCCTTGTTTTCTTTCCTACAAACTAGAACTTTGGTCTTAGCAAGGTTAATTTTAAGTCCTTTTGACTCTAGGCCGTGCTTCCATGTTTGGAATTTCTTCTCTAGCTCGGCCATTGATTCCGCTATGAGTGTCAGGTCGTCTGCGTATAGGAGTTCCCATGGGCAGCCTGTCTTGAACTCCTCTGTTATAGCCTGAAGGGCAATAATAAATAGTAGGGGGCTGAGAACAGAGCCCTGATGGACGCCAACTTTTACGCTAAACTCTTCACTATATTCGTTGTTAATTCTAACCTTGCTGACTGTTTCTTTATACATGGCTTGTATAGCCCTCACAAGCCATTCGTCAACGCCTAGTTTTCTAAGAGCCCACCAGATAATGGAGCGGGGGACTCTGTCGAAGGCTTTCTCCAAGTCGACAAAAGCTAAGTAGAGGGGTTTACCTTTAGCTAGGTACTTCTCCTGTAGTTGTCGTACTATGAAAAGAGCGTCTGTGGTACTTTTGCCTGACACAAACCCGAACTGCATTTCATCTAGGTCAATTCTCTCTCTGATTAGTTGCGCTATTTTTATATATATATATACAGAGAGAGAGACATATATATATATATATACAGAGAGAGAGACATATATATATATATATACAGAGAGAGAGACATATATATATATAGAGAGAGAGAGAGACACACACAGACACACATATATATATATATATATACAGAGAGAGAGACATATATATACATATATACAGAGAGAGACACACAGACACACACATATATATATATATATATACACAGAGAGAGACATATATATACATATATACAGAGAGACACACAGACACACACATATATATATATATATATATACAGAGAGAGAGACATATATATACATATATACAGAGAGAGACACACAGACACACACATATATATATATGTATATATACAGAGAGAGAGACATATATATATATATATACAGAGAGAGAGACATATATATATATACAGAGAGAGAGAGAGACATATATATATATATATATACAGAGAGAGAGACATATATATATATATACAGAGAGAGACACACAGACACACACATATATATATATACTTTGGGTAAACATTGATGCAATTCAATTCAAGCACTCAACGTACTTTTTCCACATAGGAGTGACGGAGTAATATATATACATATATATATATATATATTTATTAAAATAACAGATTAAAGTTTAAGCAAAGAATCGCTGCTTTCACCTTTAACGGGATCTTCTGAAACTAAAAAAATCAATCTGTGGATGCAAATATTTGCTCTAGGGTTCTTATATATTTGATATATATTTATCCTTATCGAGCCCTCTTTGGATTTTAAACTTCAAATTTGTTATTATTACTATAGGGAATTGGCAGTATCGGTAGAGAGTCAGACACCATGCTTAGCAGCAAAGAGATACGGCCCTTTATGATCTGAGTTCAAATGCCGCCGTGGTTAACTTTGCCTTTCATCCTTACGGGGTCGATAAAATAAAGTACCAGTAATATACTGGAATAATTGCTGGCCTTGTGCCAAAAGTAGAAACAATTACTATATATATATATATAGAAAAGATGAATATAAAATGAAAGTGCTTTTATAAAGGAATTTATTAGGTATTGACATATGTTTCTGTAACAGACGGAATACCTATGTATCTCTGCTTGCGTAAGCAGTGATATTTATACTCGTTGAGCAAACCTACACATACGCTATTCATCTCTAACGTGACGATATATTATCACTACATTATTGATAACTTGAAATTTTTATATATATATATATATATATATGTTTTTTCAAATTGAAGGATGAGTATTTAAACTTTATTTTATTCAGAGTTAAGGCTCTATTGATTTTTCCCTGGATTTCACAAAATCTGTGGATAAATCTGTCTTGATTTTTTTAAAATTGAGTTTGAATTATTTTCCCACATCTTACGTTAATTATTTTTCCATTTTGACGTTATAGTCACTTATATATTATGAAATACTGTCGGCTTCATGCTCACAATAATTTCTATACTTTCATTTATATATATATATATATATATATATATATATATATATATAGAGAGAGAGAGAGAGAGAGAGAGAGAGAGAGAGAGAGAAAATTATTCAAATTCTGTTAATATAATCAATTAATTTGATTGTTCAACAATAATCAAAGACCACATACAGTAGTGTTTACTCAACATACAAATTATTCCAGTTGGTAGATCCTCTGGTAGTTATATAGGTTCCAAGTGTAACAATTTACAAAGTGTATATAGAAAATTGAAAAAATATTATTACAAATACCATAATCCAGATGAGTGGGAATAACTTTCTTATATATATATATATGGAGGCACATGGCTTAGTGGTTAGAGCATTGGCCTTGCAATCGAAAGGTTGTGAGTTCAATTATCAGACCGGGTGATGTGTTGTTTCCTTGAGCAAGACACTTTATTTCACATTGCTCCAGTTTACTCAGCTGTTGGAATGAGATGATAGGGACTGGGGTCCCTATCATTCCACTGCAAAGTGGTCATGGAGGTGCCACGGCAAAAAAGCACCCAGCACTCACTGTAAATGAGGTTGGTGTTAGGAAGGGCATCCAGCTGTAGAAATCAAGCCAGAATCAGTTCCCGTCCCACCCTTACAAGCAGGGAAAAGTGGACGTAAAATGAAATGATGAAATGATGATGATATAAAAGGAAGGTATGGGTTCATGTCTTGATTGGCTACCTATTCAATAACATTACTTGTTTGTGTCCACCTATAGTCTGATGTTCAGACTGGCTGACTACCTGAAGAGGTTATTTGTTTTATCAATGTTCTTCACTTGTGTTTTTTTTCCCTTTAGGATCCTAAGTCTAATCATAAACAAAATTTTATTGGTCGATGTTAAGGCGATGTCAGCAAACTAGAACCCTTGTCTAAAATGACATTATTATGGAGATAGCAAATTAGGATTTTTACTTATGTCTTCCCAGTTGATGCTAGCATGGAAAATAGACTTTAAACGATGATGGTGATATGTGGGTGTATATATATCATCATTTTACATCTGCTTTTCCTTGCTTGCAAGAGTATACACACACACACACACACACACACACACACACATATATATATATATATATATATATATATATATAAAGAATTAATATATCTACCGACATATGTATACAGATGCATACCTACGCTAGTAGATATATATGTTTTGTCTTAGTAACTTTGTAGTTCAATGCAAGGGAATGCAGAACCAGTGTCCCCGCATTGCCTGGTAGCTTAGCTGAGAATAGACTCCCTGATGACGTAAGGCTTCTCTACAGGTATTACGTAACTGTATTTATCCCCTTACAGAAACTAATTAGTTGGAGTGAAATTTTAGTAAGTAAGTCAATTTTCATAACTTTCTTATTTACGTCTTTCATATATATATATATATGCAGGGCTTTTCCCTCAAAATGAAAGGCAGACTGTATGATGCGTGTATACGAACAGCAATGTTACATGGTAGTGAGACCTGGGCACTGTCTGTAGAAGACTTTCGTAGATTAGAACGAAATGAAGCCTGCATGCTCCGATGGATGTGTAATAATAATATACGCGAACGGCAAAGCATAAACGAATGGAAAGAGAGACCGAGCATAAGAGGAATCAAATGTTGTGCGCAGGAGAGGCGGTTGCGTTGGTATGGACATGTGATGTGTATGAAGGATGACAGCTGCATAAAAAGGTCCAGACCACTAGAAGTCGATGGAAACCGCGGAGTGGGGAGACCCAAGAAGACTTGGGATGAGGTGATAAAAGCTGACCTTACCCAATTACACCTCTCAAAGGCGATGACACACGACTGTGACCTCTGGCGTCATGCAGTAATACAGAAGACCCGACCCCCAAAGGGTACAAGCCAAATCTCAAACATATAGACAATATGCCCCACACCCTTCCACTGCAAAGTGGTCGTGGAGGTGCCACAGCAAAAAAGCACCCAGCTCACACTGTAACGTGGACGTGTAGGCGCCACGGAAAAAAGCACCTAGTACTCACTGTAAATGAGGTTGGTGTTAGGAAGGTCATCCAGCTGTAGAAATCAAGTCAGAATCAGTTCCAATATGAGCAAGACAATCTGTCTAGCCCATGCTAGTGTGGAAGAATGGACGTAAAACGGTGATGATGATGATGACAAGGTGTCCCCACCCGCTCGATTATCTGGTGGGCCCTTAGAAAACTAGGTGTTGATGAATGGCTTGTGAGAGCTATACAAGCCATGTATAAAGAAACAGTCAGCAAGGTAAGAATTAACAACGAATATAGTGAAGAGTTTAGTGTAAAAGTTGGTGTTCATCAGGGCTCTGTCCTTAGCCCCCTACTATTTATTATTGCCCTTCAGGCTATAACAGAGGAGTTCAAGACCGGCTGCCCATGGGAACTGCTATACGCAGATGACCTAACGCTCATAGCTGAATCAATGGCTGAACTAGAGAAGAAATTTGAAACATGGAAGCATGGCCTAGAATCGAAAGGCCTTAAAGTTAACTTGTCTAAGACTAAAGTTCTAGTTTGTAGAAAGGAAAATAGGGTACAGGTGCCCTCAGGGAAATGGCCATGCTCAGTGTGTAGGAAAGGAGTAGGCAGAAATTCCATTTTATGTCCCAAATGCAAAGTATGGGTACATAAAAGATGTAGTGGGATCACAGGTAAGCTATCTAAGAACGTAGACTTTATATGTGGCCAATGCTCAGGTGCAATAGGTAGCAAGTGTCCAAAGGATACTAGCTCCTTCTATTGCCCAGATGGTTCTATAGAAATAGTAGACACTTTCCGTTACCTGGGTGACAAAATCAGCAGTGGTGGAGGGTGTTCTGAAAGTACAGTAGCCAGAGTCAGAACGGGATGGAAAAAGTTCAGAGAGCTTATACCGCTGTTGGCCACAAAAGGTTTCTCTCTAAAAATGAAAGGCAGATTGTATGATGCTTGTACACGAACAGCAATGCTACGTGGCAGTGAGACATGGGCATTACATGCAGAGGACCTGCGTAGACTGGAAAGGAATGAAGCATGCATGCTCCATTGGAAGTGTAATAGTAATATACGTGAACGGCAAAGCATAAATGAACTAAGTGAGAAATTAGGAATAAGAGGGATCAGATGCTGTTTACTTGAGAGAAGACTACGTTGGTATGGTCACGTGATTCACATGAAAGACGACAGCTGCATAAAAAGTGCAGGGCGATCAAAATTGATGGTAGTTATGGAGTAGGTAGACCCAGAAAAACCTGGGATGATCTGATAAGTTCTGACCTCACACACTTATATCTCTCTAAGACAATGTCTCTGGACTGAGATCTTTGGCGCTACGCAGTAATACAGAAGACCTGCCTTGCCTATGTACAAAGCGAAACCTACACTCAGTAGGCACCTCTTAACCAAATATACACCCCTATCCTCCCACTCCCACCAACAGCACGAGAAAATGAGATCGAGATCGTGTAGGTGCCACGACAAAAAAAACACACAGTCCACACTGTAATGTGGCCGTGTAGGTAACACGGTAAAAAGTTCCCAGTTCCACACTGTAAATGTGGTTGGTGTTAGGAAGGGTATCCAGCCGTAGAAAACCTGCCAGATAGTCCTATATGAGCGAGACACGGTCACCCGACCAGCCTTGCCTCAAGTCGGACAACTCCCGTCTAACCCATGCTAGCGTGGAAAATGGACATTAAACGAAGATGATGATGATGATGATATATATATATATATATAACTTTATTAAGGCTAAATAGTGAGTCTTGTTACTCTGAAGTTTTATCTGTTTATCACACTATAAGCTTGAAAAATAGTGAAAATGACACATCGACCAGAAAACCAGAGACAAATGTTTCCGTTTTACATCGCATGACACAGCATGTAAACTTTTTCTTACATTTTTAAATTTCCATCATATGTTATTGCGCTGATATTTATCAAAGATTTGAACTTTGATCATGCTTTATTGCTGTGAATCTTTTTCTGTTTTTTCTCTATCTTATAAATGTTCATCTTATTTACTATTGAAAAGCAAAAAACATAAACAAAAGTAAACATGAAACCACCATGGAAGCTGAACAAACTTATATATATAGATAGATAGATAAGTAAAGTGTGAGTTAAATGTTGTGCTCAGACCATAATGACACATCCAAAAGCAGACTAAAATGAGGATAATGATGATACACTAGAAAGTGACTGCATAATATTTTATAGATAAGCTTCTTCTCCTCCTCCTCCATCATCATCATCTTTGCCCACTTATTTCTGGCGGGAGGGGTTGTGATGGTAGACTCCTCAAACATGCCTTGCAGTATGTCCTGCCAGAAGCAACGATCTCCAGTTAATCAGGCTTGATCCCAAAGCTAGACTAGTCAAGTTCATGGATGTTTTCCATTCATCTTCATCGGGATTTATTTAACTCTGGATATCCTGCCAATTGGTTTTGCCCGTAAAATAAAATAAATACTTAGACATTATAACCGCATATCCGGTGGAGCTGTTCTGCTACAGAACAAGTGACAGGTAGTGGATAGTGAAACATCCTGCAAATACAATGGTTAGTTGCAATATAAGCGGACTCCTGCCAGATAAAAAAGCAGCCCCAGACCAACAGCTGTAAACTATTAGGGGAGATGGAGCAATGGGTGACACTGTTAGCCCTCAAGAAAACTGTCATAACCCAATGATATAGCTACAATGAGGTGAGTAAAGGCTGCCTCTAAAAAAATCCTAATCTTCACAAATATGAGAAAAGTACCAAATCGGTGACTGGCATGAATAAAACCACCGAAACACTGCAATATGGCCAGAAACAATAAATTATAGATAAGCAATATTTTAAAATTACCTCAAAGATGGCAGGAAGATATATATATATATAGACAGTGTCAACAAACAGAGAAACAAAGAGAAAAGAGAGACTTTTTCATCAATCAACTATCTGACATCTTTATAGTTTCGACACCAAAGACAGCACCACTCCACCTAATAGTATCAACAATATAAAAGACAAGTTTTAACTCTGCTTTGCATTATTTACAAAAGACACATAAATGAAGTAACATACAAAGCAAGTAACATACCTGACTGAAAACGAACAACATTGATGTCAGAAATTGGCACAATCAAAGAATATAAATATATTTTAGGTGTTCATAGTTTTCTAGAAGCATTGTTTAAAGAGGGCAACATTTATCGCTATTTTTAGCCTTTAATGTCCCATTTGCATTTCAGTAGCCCTCTGAAATTATATTTTATGAGAATATAATAAGACAGTTATATAATAGCCATTACAACATGGAACAAATATGCCACAAAATTTTACTGCAGAAGAAAAGTGCCTGGATAAGGATACATATCTGATCAGCATGATGACCAGAGTGGAAAATACAAGTAGCAGCCAGAGAGACAGAACTAATGAAATTGGGAGACTTATCTGGTAGGCATTAGGCTGGAAAAATAAATGACATGCTTGGTGGGTTTTAATTCCTAATCCCTTTTGTAGTAGACCACTTGTGACTCCATACAGATCAGTGATTCTTTCACTGTTTGAAGCATCTCGTCAATGTTTTTTGGGGTTTGTTTTTGAAAGACCTTCTCCTTCATCACTCCTTCCATACACCTCCCATTTTGTAACACTCCACCCACGTCGTAACACCCCACACTCCACCCACGTCCTAACAACAAACACTCCACCCATGTCCTTAGACGCCACCCCTCACCCATGCCTAAATCTTCCTCTCCAATCCCCATGCACCTCCCACACCTAAGTCCCCAGTCCACACTGTAAAGTGGTCATGTAGGTGTCACAACAAGGAGCACCCAGTCCACACTGTAAAGTGGTAATGTAGGTGTCACAACAAGGAGCATCCAGTCCACACTGTACAGTGGTAATGTAGGTGTCACAACAAGGAGCACCCAGTCCACACTGTAAAGTGGTAATGTAGGTGTCACAACAAGGAGCATCCAGTCCACACTGTACAGTGGTAATGTAGGTGTCACAACAAGGAGCACCCAGTCCACACTGTAAAGTGGTAATGTAGGTGTCACAACAAGGAGCACCCAGTCCACACTGTAAGGTGGTCATGTAGGTGTCACAACAAGGAGCACCCAGTCCACACTGTAAAGTGGTCATGTAGGTGTCACAACAAGGAGAACCCAGTCCACACTGTAAAGTGGTCATGTAGGTGTCACAACAAGGAGCACCCAGTCCACACTGTAAAGTGGTCATGTAGGTGTCACAACAAGGAGCACCCAGTCCACACTGTAAAGTGGTCATGTAGGTGTCACAACAAGAAGCACCCAGTCCACACTGTAAAGTGGTCATGTAGATGTCACAACAAGGAGCACCCAGTCCACACTGTAAAGTGGTCATGTAGGTGTCACAACAAGGAGTACCCAGTCCACACTGTAAAGTGGTCATGTAGGTGTCACAACAAGGAGCACCCAGTCCACACTGTAAAGTGGTCATGTAGGTGTCACAACAAGGAGCAACCAGTCCACACGGTAAAGTGGTCATGTAGGTGTCACGACAAGGAGCACCCAGTCCACACTGTAAAGTGGTAATGTAGGTGTCACAACAAGGAGCACCCAGTCCACACTGTAAAGTGGTCATGTAGGTGTCACAACAAGGAGCAACCAGTCCACACTGTAAAGTGGTCATGTAGATGTCACAACAAGGAGCACCCAGTCCACACTGTAAAGTAGTCATGTAGGTGTCACAACAAGGAGCAACCAGTCCACACTATAAAGTGGTCATGTAGGTGTCACAACAAGGAGCAACCAGTCCACACTGTAAAGTGGTCATGTAGGTGTCACAACAAGGAGCACCCAGTCCACACTGTAAAGTGGTCATGTAGGTGTCACAACAAGGAGCAACCAGTCCACACTGTAAAGTGGTCATGTAGGTGTCACAACAAGGAGCAACCAGTCCACACTGTAAAGTGGTCATGTAGGTGTCACAACAAGGAGCAACCAGTCCACACTATAAAGTGGTCATGTAGGTGTCACAACAAGGAGCAACCAGTCCACACTGTAAAGTGGTCATGTAGGTGTCACAACAAGGAGCACCCAGTCCACACTGTAAAGTAGTCATGTAGGTGTCACAACAAGGAGCACCCAGTCCACACTGTAAAGTGGTCATGTAGGTGTCACAACAAGGAGCAACCAGTCCACACTGTAAAGTGGTCATGTAGGTGTCACAACAAGGAGCAACCAGTCCACACTGTAAAGTGGTCATGTAGATGTCACAACAAGGAGCACCCAGTCCACACTGTAAAGTGGTCATGTAGGTGTCACAACAAGGAGCACCCAGTCCACACTGTAAAGTAGTCATGTAGGTGTCACAACAAGGATCACCCAGTCCACACTGTAAAGTGGTCATGTAGGTGTCACAACAAGGAGCAACCAGTCCACACTGTAAAGTGGTCATGTGGGTGCACAACAAGGAGCACCCAGTCCACACTGTAAAGTGGTCATGTAGGTGTCACAACAAGGAGCAACCAGTCCATACTGTAAAGTGGTCATGTAGGTGTCATAACAAGGAGCACCCAGTCCACACTGTAAAGTGGTCATGTAGGTGTCACAACAAAATGTGCCCAGTATACACTATAAATGTGGTTGGCGTTAAGAAGGGCATCTAGCCCTAGAAACCACGCCAAAACAGTTCTGTATGAGCAAGACATGATCATTCGACCTGGCTTGTCTCACAATGGGACAGCTCGTCTAACCCATGCTAGTGTGGAGAACTGGACATTAAACGGTGATGCTGATGATGATGATGACTCTCCGCTCTGCCATTGCATTCCACATATTGCCCTCATGACTCTCAAAGTAGTTAGAAGGAGCCATATCTGGTAGAGTAGGGACTCTGGCAAATGAGTGAAATCCTGTTTCATATTCCATCAATGCAGTTTCATACCCTATGATTGCTTAAACTGGGGGTCAACATTTTATAGATGATAAACATTATTAAGGCCGGGGTTAACTTTGCCTTTCATCCTTACGGGGTCGATAAAATAAAGTACCAGTAATACACTGGGAATAATTGCTGGCCCTGTGCCAAAAGAAGAAACAATTATTATATCAAATAAGCTGTGAGATCATACATGTTTGTGCAAGTTGATATCATTTACATATGAAAAATGTAAATCTAAATGTAACTTTTCTCATTTCATACATTTCTATATATTGAGAGACATATTATGAATCACAAGCTTGCTATCACACACATTTACAGAGGCATAACACTGTATGGAGTGTCATTATCATCAACAACATTGTCATTTTTATATGGACTTTTCCATGCTAGAGTGGGTTAGATGGGAACTTTTGAAGCAATGCTTTCAGCTGGATGCCCTTCCTGTCACCAACACTTTTAGTCGCTTCTTGTGACACACAACACACACCTGCGTATTTGTGTATGTATGTATCATTTTGCATCCATGTTACCATGCTTGCATGGGTTAGACACATGCACACGCACACACACATATATATATATATATTATATGACATCTATTATATATATATCCATATGCTATTGATGGCTGAGAGAAAAGAGTACTCAATACTGAAGTAGAGTTTTGATATTCATTTTATTAAAGCTAAAAAGTGAGTCTTGTTACTCTGGAGTTTTGCCTGTTTATCACAGAGTAATCAGACAAGAATTGTTCTTGTCAGATGACCCTGTGATAAACAGGCAAAACCCCAGAGTAACAAGACACTATTTAGTCTTAATAAAATGAATATATATATATATATATATATGTAGGAGGTGAGTTTTATTGTAGTACAATAAAGCAATGCAGATATCGGATAAGAAGCACTCTACAGTTTGTAGGACTGGAGTATACATAATATAAGATCAAAAGATGGTTAAAGGAGTTCCATGTATTTTATTATGCGCATTTCAAAAACAAACATCATCATGCAATAATATTTGTGTTTTCATCAGATAAAACAGGAGAACATGATATGAAGGCTAAAAAACACTTGTGGATAGTGCAGTTTTAAATCAACATATCATATATGTTGATTTAAAACTGCACTATCCACAAGTGTTTTTTAGCCTTCATATCATGTTCTCCTGTTTTATCTGATGAAAACACAAATATTATTGCATGATGATGTTTGTTTTTGAAATGCGCATAATAAAATACATGGAACTCCTTTAACCATCTTTTGATCTTATATTATATATATATATATATATGTGTGTGTGTGTGTTCATCTGCATGTGTGTGTGTAATTAAATGTATATAGGTAAGTCGAAATTGCAAGCTGAAATTTTGCATAGGGGCAAATATTTTCAACGATGTAAAAAGTTATGACAAATTGTGAAACCCCAAAAAAAAGAAATGAAGAAAAAAAATTGCAGAGCCCCAGGCACTGCAATGGACACTGGGAAAACTTTATGAATAGACAAATAATTCATTTATTGTATTTATGTAAATTAGTATATTGAGGGATGTGACATATAACTTCTAAGAAAATAAACAAAATGTAAAACTAAAGTCTATATTTTGTTTGTTTACTATTTAAACAATTTTCTGAATTGTTTGGATGAAGTATTTCTGAATGTATTAACTTTCCTAAACCAACTGTACAATGTTGGCATCTTTTAAGACACAAGCTGAATGCCTTTTCCAGCACATCTTCCACACCACTCTCTGGGTAAACACCTTCTCTATTCTGTCTGCTGGGGCCAGCACATGGGCCCCCTTTTACTCATAATAGTTGTTTCTACTTTTGGCACAAGGCCAGCAATAACCCAGTACATTACTGGTACTTTATTTTATTGACCCGGTAAGGATGAAAGGCAAAGTTAACCTTGGCGGGATTTGAACTCAGAATGGCAAAGCATGGCGTCAAAGCATGGCGTCCAAGCATGGCGTCCAACCCTCTACCAATACTGCCAATGAGAGATGGAGACAGCAAGAATCTGGTTCCTTTGTGTTCAGACCTGGTGTATATGTATGTTTCATGGACACTCACCTTTTATTACCTATTTCTAATTAAAAATGCTTCCTGTGGTTCAATTAATTTTGAAAATAATAAAAAGAATTTGGAGGAATTTAATGACTAAATTTACATTAGTAAGCTGAAGTTTGGAACATTACTTAACAAAAATTTCATAAAGAAAATTTATAATGGAAGATATTAATGCAAGTATGAACATTTAAAATGGGTCTTTTTGTATCATACAAGGAATTTTCAAGGGCTTGGTATCAAAAGGGTTAAAGTAATTTATCCAAAATATAAAGAATTCATGGTATCATATCTATTTTAGGCATTAATCTCAGACAAGGCCAGGTATTGCTATGAATATGTGTATTCTTTATTTCTGTTATGCAAGGGAGTGGAGGACATTGTGCATGATATTTTACAAGGCCTCCAAAAGTGGTGTAGAGGAGGAAGGTATCTTCAAACAGAAGAGGTTATTCAAATACTTGCAACAAATTGGACTCCACTGAAGGCACTCAAGAGCCAGGTAGTGGTGCTAAACCAAAGGACAGATTATGCCTACCACCCAAGAAGGTATATATATATATATATATATATATATATATATATATATATACTGAAGAATGAACTGTAATGTGAATTTATCTTTAAAACCCCTTCTGGGTCACGTAAGGAACACTCTTTAGTTTTTTTATGCCCTTGAGAAGCCCTTATCGGGCAAAACTTATGTAGGTGCTGTTTTAAATAAACATGTTTTAGCGGTTTGTTCTCCTTTATATATTTTTTCATGTATATCCGCTCTGCTTATTTTCTCGCCCGTGAGATATTAACACTTCCAATATTTAACACTGCAAGCACAAGTATTGAGCACATTTGTATATGCTATTGGCAAATAACTATATGTATCGCCTATCTCTTTTTCTCTCTCTCGATACTTAAATACTCTATTACCGTGCTCCTCTTGTAGAGCACTCCACTTTATTTGCCATCATGTTGGAGAATCAGCCGTTACCCATGTCTCTCAAGTGTATCCCCTTACCCAGCAGAAAAACTTACCTCAAACAACTTATAGATGCTACCAACTCATTTATACGGAGAGTAAGATGGAAGGCCTACCACCTAGATAAGGACACCCGTAACTTTCCAAAACCTAAAGAGAGGTACGGCTGCAAAACATACCGAAACCCACCGCACAACACCTTACTGGACTCCTTCGAGGAGGACTTGCTGAAACTGATCAGAAACATTAAGTTCAAGAATAAACACTGATGCAGTAATCCATTCTTAACATCCCTGGATGCACTCATCACCAAGATCAAGAATGACCCACACCTCTTCGTTACCTCTGACAAGATCAAGAAGCTGTTTAAGATGGGCGTGAGCAAGTATAAACAATTCATCTATAAAGAACTACACAAAGACTATAAAAAGACACCCATTAGTACCTTAAATGACATAAATAGAGTAGGGAAGGATATAGCTATTAGCTTAGAAATAGATAAGTACACAAACCCATATGTCCCTCTGACGCCTAGATTCTCTCTTAAGGATCACAAATGTAACTTTAATGAAATCCCCTCTATTAGACTTATATGTCGCTCTACATCTGATATAGGTAAGATATATATAGTAAAGTGATCCTCGATAGAGTACTACTGGAGCTTAATAGAAAGGCTAAGTTCTGCCTCTGGAGCAACACCGACCAGGTCGTAAATTGGTTCACCGAGTTGCCTGATAAAGCGACCCTGAAGTTCATCTAGTTTGACATAGATAGTTACTACGCCTCTATCTCTCCCATACTCTTAAATAAGGCACTCATCTTAGCTAAGTCTAACACTAGCCTCACTAAAAAAGAGATAGATATAGTACTAGCGGCGCGTAGAACCATTATCCAGTTCGAAGGCTCCCACTGCACCAGAACCAACCATCCTGATAACTTTGATGTCATGATGGGGTCCAGTGACTCAGCGCAAGCAACTGACCTGGTCGGAATATACCTCCTCCATAGACTTAGGGAAGAGATACCGGCCCTACAAGGAGGTGTATATAGGGACGATGCCCTGTTTACGATTAGGAACCATAGCCCCCACAGGATAGAGAACCTTAACAAGCACATACACAGGTTCTTCAAGTCATACGGCCTATCCGTAACTATGGACCTCAACCACCAGGTTGTCAACTTCCTTGATGTGACCTTGGAGTTGAGTATGGGCCTATACAAGCCATACCATAAGCCCGGAGAGATTCTATCTTATATTAATTATACCTCAAACCACCCTAAGCCTACTCTCAACTTCATAGTCTATAGCATCTCACATAGTATCTCGAAGCTCTCCGCTAACGAGGATATCTTCAACCAAGCGGCAGAATACTACAATAAGGCCTTGCTAAGTGTCGGATTTAACCGAAGAATCTCTTACATCCCTAACGCTAGAAACCTCATAAGACTAATGTTATAGTAAGCCATACCTATAACTGAGCATGCAGCGGCTTAGACAGAGTCAGGAACTATAGTATAGAGAATCGCACTAAGGAACACAGCCGCCACGTTAATTACACGAGTGATGGTGTAGAAAACCGACTGCACAATAAAGATCACGACACTGGTGACGGTGACCACTGTAGCCTACAAGAATTATTCTCCTACTATAAGATCAGCAATGGCGATGGCCTACTACCAATGCCTTCCAACCAGCATCTTACTAAATGGAGCAGAAGGAAGCCGAGTGCACCCGAGCATAAAGCGAAAGAGACACATAACTGACTACAGTACAATAACATGCATAAGAACGGTCACCTTGAAAACCTACTAATACACGGAACCATAGCAAACCTAATAATACACGGAACCGCCATCGTAACGTCCTATGGTTCCATCCTCCCTACTCGCAGAGTATGGCCTCCAACATACCCCGGATATTCTTTGAAGCTTTAGAGAAGAACTTCCCACATGCTGTGGGATATAATAGTACTAACGACAGGGATAGAGGCATATGTTACAACATTGATAGCAATAATAATTGCCTCACCTCGGGAACTAGTAGTGACTGAGACCGAAAATGCAACTGTCATGACAGGGGACGCTGCCCCCTTAGGGGAAATTGCCTGACAGATAAGGTTATTTATAGGTGCACCATAACTAGCCATAATAGCGTTAAGCATTATATAGGGGCCACCTCTGGCCCGTTCAAAAATATATTTCAAACACATCTCCACTCTTTCACAAACAAAAAACTAAGACACTCCACTTTGCTTGCCAATTACATCACAGCATTAAAAGACTCAAACATCATCTTCTCCATACACTGGGAAATTGTCGGCAGAGCAGCACTGTACAATTTCAAGAGGAAGTGCGAGCTTTGTCTCATGGAGCTTTATCATATCATAACGGCACCCCCTGAGCTCATCAACAGCAGAGCAGAATCAGTGATAAACTGCAGGCACCGTATAAAGAGGCCTTACTCCAGATGGAATAAGAATGAGGCATGAAAACCATAAACTGGGTCTCCCAGCACCAAACCTTAACACCCCAGTGGGCAGGCGCTGCAAATAAACATCTGGAAACCAACCATGCATCCCAGACCCGGCGGGAATCGACAAAGGTAAAGCAGTACCCACAAAGTAGTAACGGGTAACAAATAGCTTGGGGAACACTACTCTAACACCGGCTAGAGTTATCTGCCCTGATCTACTGAAAAAACAATAAATGTGCTTTACGAAGAATGAACTGTGATGTGAATTTATCTTTAAAACCCCTTCTGGGTCACGTAAGGAATACTCTTTAGTTTTTTATGCCCTTGAGAACCCCTTTTCGGGCAAAACGTATGTAGGTGCTGTTTTAAATAAACATGTTTTAACAGTTTGTTCTCCTTTATATATATATATATATATATCATCATCATCATCATCATCATCAACGTCTAACGTCCGTCTTCCACGCTTGCATGGGTTTGGACGGGGGTAGTCCCACTTGAGGCAAGAGTGATTGTCTTGCTCGCATAGGACTGTCTGGCAGGTTTTCTACAGTTGGATGCCCTTCCTAACACCAACCACATTTACAGTGTGGGTCTGGGAGGTTTTTACCGTGTTGCCTACACGGCCACATTACAGCGTGGACTGTGTGTTTTTTTGTCGTGACACCTACACGATCTCATTTGTTTCGGCCTGGATGGCGCGGCACCAACATAACTTTACATAGAACGGGGTGGTGTGGATGGGGTGGGGGTGGGGGTGGTAGGACGGGGTGTATTTTGTTAGAGATGCATACTGGCTGTAGTAGGTTTTACTATGTATTTAGGTAAGGCGGGTCTTCTCTGTTACTGAGTACCGCCAAAGGTCTCGGTCCAGTGACATTGTCTTGGAGAGGTGTAAGTGTGTGAGATCGGAGTTTATCAGCTCGTCCCAGGTTTTTCTAGGTCTGCCTATTCCGTGGCTACCATCTATCTTTATTGCCCTGCACTTTGTTATACAGCTATCGACTTTCATGCGCATCACGTGTCCATACCAACGTAGCCTTCTCTCGATTAAACAACATCTGATCCCTCTTATCTCTAATTTTTTCCTTAGTTCGTTTATGCTTTGCCATTCACGTATATTACTGTTACACATCCAGCGGAGCATGCAAGCTTCGTTCCTCTCTAGTCTGCGTATATCCTCTGCACACAATGCCCAGGTCTCACTGCCATGCAACATTGCTGTTCGTATGCAGGCATCGTACAACCTGCCTTTCATTTTTAGGGAGAACCCTTTAGCAGCTAATAGTGGTATAAGCTCTCTGAACTTTTTCCAACCAGTTCTGACTCTAGCTACTGTACTTTCAGAGCACCCTCCCCCACTGCTGATTTTATCGCCCAGGTAACGGAAGCTGTCCACTATTTCTATAGAACCCTCTGCGCAATTGAAAGAGCTAGTATTTTGTGGGCACTTGCTGCTACTTATTGCACCAGAACACCGGCCACATGTAAAATCTATGTTCTTAGTTAGCTTACCTGTGATCCCACTACATCTTTTATGCACCCATATATATATATATATATATGTATATATATATATATATATATAAGGAATTCAAATTTTGTCTGATTTACTCGTTTTATTTACAATCCTTTAAAATTTATAATGGTATTAGAATGAAATAGTATGGTAGAATATTAAATGTTAAGTGTTAATTGAGTGTTAATTCCCGTCCCACCCTTGCAAGCAGGGAAAAGCGGACATAAAATGAAATGAAATGAATTTCATTTTACTTTCTCTTCTCTTTCTCTGAATATATGTATATATATATATCAGTTTGAAACTAGTTAGACAATTACTCAACAGAGTACTCGATAGTTGGAGTAGTAAAGTATGGCTATATCAAAAAGAGTCAGGACTCAATGGCTGAGCTCTGCCATCTGGTTCTGACTCTTTATGATATATATATATATAATAAAATGATTTTTTTTATAAAAAAGACAAAAGAAAAAGAAAAAAACGAGATGTCCTACATGGGTGTAAGTATAAGGAAAGAAATCAAAAATGTAACTGGAGTTTTTTTCAGAATATTTATTTATTTCCTTTACTGGTTTCAAAGTTCTTATGCTTTTCAAAATTAAAATTGAGTGGGAGGGTTTGTGGTTTGTCTCACATCTGATGCAAAACCCTCCATCTCAATTTTACTTTTATATATGTGCAAAGATTTCAGTAAATCTGAAGAAAACTGGTGAGAGAACCAAAGTCAACACTCGATGCTGAGCAGAGTGTATACAATAAGAACAAAGTGGAGATGTTACATAGGACATTTCTTGCTGAAACCTAGTTACAAATGTTTCTCAAGCAGCTGGCTTGTGATCTCCAGACCAGTGTTAACACAACAAAAATCGCATCAAATCTGTGGAGGAACCAGCCAGACACAAACAAGCATATAGAAGGACCAAACACGGGCCTAGAATTCAATGGAATCCCGAGCATTACAAGAAAAAAAACCGTTATAAACAAAAACAAAAATAACACATATAAATAAAGAAAGAAATATATTCACATATATACGATCACACACATACACAAACACACACCTATCCACTACACATACATATAAAAATACACAAAAGAAAATGCAAGAAAAAGGGTGTTGGTGCTCTGGGATGAGTAGTGGGGCTACCATGGCAGGACAGGGTCGATAACTCACTAAGGAAGACAGCAGCCCTTCTCGATGCATCCACCTGTGAGATGGGTGAACAGATGGTTCCTTCTGAGGATCAGGCAGATTTGGAGTCTGGTCCAGGGGTGCCATACCTGATCATGAGCTAGCTGCTTGAGAAACTTTTGTAACCAGGATTGAGCAATAAATCTCCTATGTAACATCTCCACTTTGTTCTTATTATATAATATATTCAGTGCATTACTGGTACTTTATTTTATCGACCCCGTAAGGATGAAAGGCAAATTTAACCTCAAATCCCGCCGAGGTTAACTTTGCCTTTCATCCTTACGGGGTCGATAAAATAAAGTGCCAGTAATGCAGTGGGTAATTGCTGGCCTTGTGCCAAAAGTAGAAACAATTACATAATATAAATATATATATAGAGAAAGAGAGAGAGACAGACAGAGAGAGAGAGTAATAATAAATGTGAAGACTAATATATATATATAAGAGGGAATTGTAGTTTACTAGAAGCATTGCACAAAGTGTAGAAAATAGTGATTTGTTCAAAGACTACGACAATGATGTGAGTTGGGCAGTAAATGTTAAAATTATCGTGATAACAATAATGTTGGGATGTTATCTTGTACATCTTTACAGGACCTTTATATTTCAGGATAAAATCCTTTCATCCAAAATTAATAGAAGAAACTAGCATTTTTTATCACTTTTAAGCGGCTGCATTTGTTCCAAACTATTTTATATTAATCTTTAGATGAAGGAATTTTATCCCAAAATATAAAAAACCATCATTGTTATCATCACATTTTAAAAGTTTACCATCTAATTCATATTGTGGTATTCTTCAAACAAAATTACACACACAGACACATATATGTGTATGTATGTATATATATATATATATATATATGTCAGGTCACCAGTTGGTGCTACTGGTAACATGTATCCCAGTACAACCTGTCTCATGGTCGGGTCATTGGCGACTAAACTGACAACCCCACCAAGGTTTCTTGGTGAGGAGGGGGACTTTGGACATCCTGCAGGACTAAAAACAAAACCTGTTAAAGGGCAAAGGAGCTCTTAAGAGTCAATGGCCATCCAAAATCACCGGGAGAGATGACCCCTTAGCCTTTGTCAAGGCAGAATTCTAGGAAAAGGAAAACTCTGATGGTATCCAATGATGTTGACTTGTTCTTCTTTTTGGTAAATATCATCTTGGTTAAGAGAGTGGGACTGGCTTTGTGCAGTGCCTTTGCTCCCTATAAGAGCTTCACGGCACAGGCATTGCTTTATATCTGGAGATCTCTCTGCACTTGTCATCACATGGAACCATGGACCCAGCACTATGTGTCAATAATTGTCACAGGTGTAGTGTTTGTACCAGAGTTTTCAAGTTGCTGGCTGGACTAAAAAGTCACACTCGTTCAGCGCATCGGTAGGGGTTCTCCTACATAGATATAAAGTAGTGGCCGTACTCGAAAATGAGTTGGCAGCCACCATATATATATATATATATATATATATATATATATATATATATATATATATATAAATGAATTGAAACAACAGAAGTAAGCTTTATATCATCTTTAAGTTTTTCTGTTTTTTCTATTCAATTTCTAGCTTTCTGATGAAGTCATAACTGATCTGTTGCATAAACGTTATCACTGAAATATGTATAACGCCGATTATGAATGAATGAAGTGAGTTATAACTTGTTGACTTGTACTTAATGATTATGTATATCTATAAAAGAAATAATAAATTAATGGAACTTATCAATGTCATATTTGCTTGCTAACAACATAAGTTGGTTTATCTGAGTTAGTCTGATCAACACTCAATTATAAACAAAATACAGTCATTGTTTCAAAGTGGCAATTAATTATTCCAACAGGAATCATAAAAAATTTGTAGCCCCCATATGCATATTTGATTTGAAAACATAAGGAAAAAGTGTTCAATACTAAAGTAGAATCATTATCACACATGCTTTCCAGCATAGTTACGTCCCTTTACGATCTGAGTTCAAATCCCGCCGAGGTTGACTTTGCCTTTCATCCTTACGGGGTCGATAGAATAAAGTACCAGTAATGCACTGGATAATGGCTGGCCTTGTGCCTAAAGTAGAAACAATTATCACAATTTAACATCTATTGTCTATGCTTGCATGGGTTAAATGGGTTGTCATATACTGAAGCCAGACTGGTTAGGTGATTGTACCTTGTCCATACACTCTGTTTTAGGCTAAGTTTCTAAAGCTGGCTGCTCTTCCTAATTCCAACCACTTTACAGCATGTACTGGGAACATTTTATCATGACTCTGGCACTACCAACTTAAAAAGTGGACTTGGTGCTATTTGTCATGGCACCAGCATTCCCACCTTACAGAGTGGACTTGGTGCTTTTTATTGTGCTACCAGCTCTACCAACTTACAAGGTTGACTTGGTGCTTTTGTCATGACACCAGAACTACCACCTGACAAGGAGGGCTTGGTTCTTTTTGTCATTGCACCAGCACTATCACCTTTAGAGTATATATAACGATATATTAGTACAGAGCTTACATTCTCTTGCTACACTGAGTTTCAAGATTACTCATCATCAGCAAGTAATTGTGAAACTCAGAGTCTCTCCACTTATCAAACCATCCATCCATTGATATGTGTGTGTGTATATATGCAGGAGTATTAAGTACTTACTATGTTGTGTAGAATACAGCATATTTCTGAGTGAGATCACATGAATCACACACATCTAAAGAATGCTCTGCTTAGCATGAAACTTAAAGTAATGGAAAAGTAGTAATATTTATCTACTACTACAACTACTACACAGTCATATGTATATATATATATATATATATATATATATATATATATATATATATATATATATATATATATATATATATGTATACATACATACATACATACAGACATCCACACAGACAGACATCATACATACATGCATACACACACATACATGCATACACACACACACATACATAAATACATACATACATACATGTATTTAAATGTGTCTATGTATATATGTTTGTGTATAGATTCTCGTGCCTATGATATCTGTCTTTCCTATCAATATATCGATAGATCTATACACATTTACAGACACACACATCCATTTCAATATATACACACACACACATATATTTAAATATATAAATATATATAACTATATGCAAATATATTTAGAGATACATAGGCACACACATACATTTATAAGTATATGTAAGTATACTTAAACCTTACATATAGACGAAGGTCTTAGAAAGGCATTGAGCATAGCCCTTTCCAACAGATCAAACCAAGAAAAAGTACACATTCTCTTATACGAATACAAACATGTATATACACATACTCATACACATCAAATGTTATATATTCGTAAAGAGCAATTTGATCAAGAAAACTATATGCATATATGTAGGCGTGTGTGTGTATGTATAAATATATATATATATATATATATATATATATATATATATATATATATATATATATATATATGACTGTATATATATATATATACATATACCCTTGGAAGCAGGGAAAAAGCGGACGTAAAATGAAATGATGATGATGATGTATGTATATATACATACATATATATGTATATATATATACATATATGTATATATATATATATATATATATGTGTGTGAGGGTATGTATAAATATATATATATATATATACATATATATATGAATGTATATATATATATACATATATATATACACATATATATGAATGTATATATATATATATATATATATATATATATATATATATATATATATATATATATTTATACATATATATACATATACATATATATGTATATATATTTGTGTGTGTGTGTGTGTGTGTGTTATTGTGTGTTTGTTTGTGAATATGCAAAAAGGGAAATCTTTTGTGAAGAGAGACATGGTGAGTCCCGATTTGACCTCACAAACATCACTGAAGCTGAATACTGAAGCATAACATGTCTGATTGTAAACAGCAGCTATGATATTCTGCATGTACACCTCCCCACAACACACACATACAGACATACATTCACACACAGACATACACTTCCACACAGACATACACTCACACAGAGGCATACACTCACACACAGACATACAGACGTACACTCACACATAGACATAGATTCACACACAGACATACAGACATACATTCACACACAGACATACACTCACATACAGACATACACTCACACACAGACATACACTCACACACAGACATACACTCACATACAGACATACACTCACATACAGACATACACTCACACACAGACATGCACTCACACACAGACATACACTCACATACAGACATACACTCACATACAGACATACACTCACATACAGACATACACTCACACACAGACATACACTCACACACAGACATACACTCACATACAGACATACATTCACATACAGACATACACTCACATACAGACATACACTCACACACAGACATACACTCACATACAGACATACACTCACACACAGACATACACTCACATACAGACATACATTCACATACAGACATACACTCACATACAGACATACACTCAGACACAGACATACACTCACACACAGACATACACTCACATACAGACATACACTCACATACAGACATACACTCACACACAGACATACACTCACACACAGACATACACTCACACACAGACATACACTCACATACAGACATACACTCACACACAGACATACACTCACACACAGACATACACTCACACACAGACATACACTCACATACAGACATACACTCACACACAGACATACACTCACATACAGACATACACTCACACACTGACATACACTCACACACAGACATACACTCACACAGACATACACTCACACACAGACATACACTCACATAGAGACATACACTCCATAAAGACATACACTCACACACAGACATACACTCACCCACAGACATACACTTACACAGACATACACTCACATACAGACATACACTCACATACAGACATACACTCACATACAGACATACACTCACCCACAGACATACACTCACACAGACATACACTCACACAGACATACACTCACACACAGACATACACTAACACCGACATACACTCACATACAGACATACACTCACCTACAGACATACACTCACACAGACATACACTCACACAGACATACACTCACACACAGACATACACTCACATACAGACATACACTCACCTACAGACATACACTCACACAGACATACACTCACACAGACATACACTCACACACAGACATACACTAACACCGACATACACTCACATACAGACATACACTCACACACAGACATACACTCACATACAGCAATACACTCACACAGGCATACACTCACACAGACATACACTCACATACAGACATACACTCACATACAGACATACACTCATATAGACATACACTCACATAAAGACATACACTCACCCACAGACATACACTCACACAGACATACACTCACACAGACATACACTCATACAGACATACACTCACGTACAGACATACACTCACCCACAGACATACACTCACTCACAGACATACACTCACACACAGACATACA
>OZ024741.1:241325106-241337606 GCA_964016885.1 Eledone cirrhosa | reverse complement strand
ATATATACTGTGATATGTTTGTGTACCTATGTGCACATGGCTGTAAACAAATCCTGCTTATCTTCAACCTTGTACCTAGCATATATATATATATATATATACATATACGTGGAGGCACATGGCTTAGTGGTTAGAGCATTGGCCTATCAATCGAAAGGTTGTGAGTTCAATTCTCAGACCGGGCGATGTGTTGTTTCCTTGAGCAAGACACTTTATTTCACATTGCTCCAGTTTACTCAGCTGTAGAAATGAGATGATAGGGACTGGGGTCTCTATTATTCCACTGTAAAGTGGCCGTGGAGGTGCCACGGCAAAAAAGCACCCAGCACTCACTGTAAATGAGGTTGGTGTTAGGAAGGGCATCCAGCTGTAGAAATCAAGCCAGCATCAGTTCCCGTCCCACCCTTGCAAGCAGGGAAAAAGCGGACGTAAAATGAAATGATGATGATGATGACACAAGTAGTTTTAATTATGTATGAGAATTGTTTATAGATTTCCTTTTCTTTCTAATTATCGTTAACCACCATAAAAATAATTTAACCCATTGGATACCTACCTGCCTAAAACTGACCATTTAAAAATATTCCACCTTATTATTATAACCTTTCATCCTAAATTCATTTAAGAATATTTTGTTTAGTAATGTTCGAAACATCATCTTTTTAATGAAAAAGTTAGTTGTTTTATTAAACCTCCAAATGTTTGATTATTTTCAAATTAACATGAAATACGTATGCAGTGTATTTCATTAGAAATATGGTAATAGAAGGATTAAATTCAACTACTGTAGAAGATACTTGCCTACCATACTGCACATTGGGATTGAGCCTGAAACTATTCCATTTGGATTGGCAGTATTGGTAGAGGGTCTGACGTCATGCTTTGCAGCAAAGAGTTACGGCCCTTTATGGTCTGAGTTCAAATCCTGCCGAGGTTAACTTTGCCTTTTATCCTTACGGGGTCGATAAAATAAAGTACCAGTAATGTACTGGGTAATTGGTGGCCTTGGGCCAAATGTAGAAACAATTATAAAGTGAACTGTTTTTATCAGTCAAGTGTAAATTGTTGAATTATATATCAGTCCATATTGCTAATTGCAATTAGACTTAAATAAGAGGTAACCTACCTCTTTACATAGAGAGGTAGGAACCTCTTTTTGCATACCAGGGATGAATGGCAATTTTATAAAAACCAGTAGCATTTCATCTGTGTATTGAAAAGAACAATAATGCTTTAATTTTCCAAAATCAGATATAAGCAACTTACTGTGTATACCAGGGCTGAATTAAGCACTTATAAGTTTAGGGTGTCACCACCTCTTTCCATATAATGTCTACAGAAAATAGTTTTTTGGGGTGGAATTGCAAATACAATTAATTTAAATGAAATGGTTCCCCTCACTCCTTGATGCCCTAAACATGTGTTTATTTTGCTTAATCCAGCCCTGCATATACCCATGCACCTGTTTCCATGAAAATCCAGTATGTTACTTAGTTACTTGACTTACAATACCTCAATTCAAAATATATTGGGCATTATAAATGTTGTATCTAAAATGGACATGCAACTTATACAAAGGTATATACAGTATATTAATGTATTGTTTAGTTCATAAGAGTTAAATTGTTTTTCATATGGCCTTTTAATGACTTTGTCAGTAGATGGTTTCAAATTTGAATATGGATGAAATTCCTCCAGTGAACAAGAGGTCCCCCCCTTTTTGTTTACATTTTGATATGTTGTGTCTACTGAACATTGCAATAACAAAATGTGCTATTACTTAGGTCTGCTTGAAATAGCAGCTAAATCTCCCTCAAATCACACCCTACCATCTTCAAAAAGGGAGGATATTGTAGACAATATTGTCTGAAATATCTTCTGCCTGCAAACAAATACAAAAATAGAATAGCCATGGTTGGAACACTTCTGATCATAGATCTACTAAATCAGGGATGACACTGGTCTGAAACCAACTATAAAAATAATAACACATTCCATTATATAATCAGACAAAAAATTTGATCCCAAATTTAACATAAATTTGTGAATCAAAACTATAGGAAACTTTTTTCTATATATGTAGTCAGAGCTTAAATGTATTTAGTGCAACTAATTATTCTAGCCACCAACACTATAGCTACTATAGCTAATAATAGTAATTACTATAGCCACCAATACTAACTACTATAGTCAACTATACTATCTACTATAGCCACCAATACTAACTACTGTAGTCAACTATACTATCTAGTACAGCCACCAATACTAACTACTGTAGTCAACTATACTATCTACTATAGCCACCAATACTAACTACTGTAGTCAACTATACTATCTACTATAGCCACCAATACTAACTACTATAGTCAACTATACTATCTACTATAGCCACCAATACTAACTACTATAGTCAACTATACTATCTACTATAGCCACCAATACTAACTACTATAGTCAACTAACTATCTACTATAGCCACCAATACGAACTACTATAGTCAACTATACTATCTACTACAGCCACCAATACTAACTACTGTTGTCAACTATACTATCTACTATAGCCACCAATACTAACTACTGTAGTCAACTATACTATCTACTATAGCCACCAATACTAACTACTATAGTCAACTATACTATCTACTATAGCCACCAATACTAACTACTGTAGTCAACTATACTATCTAGTACAGCCACCAATACTAACTACTGTAGTCAACTATACTATCTACTATAGCCACCAATACTAAATACTGTAGTCAACTATACTATCTACTACAGCCATCAATACTAACTACTATAGTCAACTATACTATCTACTATAGCCACCAATACTAACTACTGTAGTCAACTATACTATCTACTATAGCCACCAATACTAAATACTGTAGTCAACTATACTATCTACTACAGCCACCAATACTAACTACTATAGTCAACTATACTATCTACTATAGCCACCAATACTAACTACTGTAGTCAACTATACTATCTACTATAGCCACCAATACTAACTACAGTAGTCAACTATACTATCTAGTACAGCCACCAATACTAACTACTGTAGTCAACTATACTATCTACTACAGCCACCAATACTAACTACTGTAGTCAACTATACTATCTACTATGGCCACCAATACTAACTACTGTAGTCAACTATACTATCTACTACAGCCACCAATACTAACTACTGTAGTCAACTATACTATCTACTACAGCCACCAATACTAACTACTGTAGTCAACTAACTATCTACTATGGCCACCAATACTAACTACTGTAGTCAACTATACTATCTACTACAGCCACCAATACTAACTACTGTAGTCAACTATACTATCTACTATAGCCACCAATACTAATTACTATAGTCAACTATACTATCTACTACAGCCACCAATACTAACTACTATAGTCAACTATACTATCTACTATAGCCACCAATACTAACTACTGTAGTCAACTATACTATCTAGTACAGCCACCAATACTAACTACTATAGTCAACTATACTATCTAGTACAGCCACCAATACTAACTACTATAGTCAACTATACTATCTACTATAGCCACCAATACTAACTACTATAGTCAACTATACTATCTACTATAGCCGCCAATACTAACTACTGTAGTCAACTATACTATCTACACAGCCACCAATACTAACTACTGTAGTCAACTATACTATCTACTATAGCCACCAATACTAACTACTATAGTCAACTATACTATCTACTATAGCCACCAATACTAACTACTGTAGTCAACTATACTATCTACTACAGCCACCAATACTAACTACTATAGTCAACTATACTAACTACTACAGCCACCAATACTAACTACTGTAGTCAACTATACTATCTACTACAGCCACCAATACTAACTACTGTAGTCAACTATACTATCTACTACAGCCACCAATACTAACTACTATAGTCAACTATACTATCTACTACAGCCACCAATACTAACTACTATAGTCAACTATACTATCTACTACAGCCACCAATACTAACTACTATAGTCAACTATACTATCTACTATAGCCACCAATACTAACTACTGTAGTCAACTATACTATCTACTACAGCCACCAATACTAACTACTATAGTCAACTATACTATCTACTACAGCCACCAATACTAACTACTATAGTCAACTATACTATCTACTATAGCCACCAATACTAACTACTGTAGTCAACTATACTATCTACTACAGCCACCAATACTAACTACTGTAGTCAACTATACTATCTACTATAGCCACCAATACTAACTACTGTAGTCAACTATACTATCTACTACAGCCACCAATACTAACTACTATAGTCAACTATACTATCTACTACAGCCACCAATACTAACTAGTATAGTCAACTATACTATCTACTACAGCCACCAATACTAACTACTGTAGTCAACTATACTATCTACTATAGCCACCAATACTAACTACTGTAGTCAACTATACTATCTACTACAGCCACCAATACTAACTACTGTAGTCAACTAACTATCTACTACAGCCACCAATACTAACTACTGTAGTAAACTATACTATCTACTACAGCCACCAATACTAACTACTGTAGTCAACTATACTATCTACTACAGCCACCAATACTAACTACTGTAGTCAACTATACTATCTACTACAGCCACCAATACTAGCTACTGTAGTCAACTATACTATCTACTACAGCCACCAATACTAACTACTATAGTCAACTATACTATCTACTATAGCCACCAATACTAACTACTGTAGTCAACTATACTATCTACTATAGCCACCAATACTAACTACTATTGTCAACTATACTATCTACTACAGCCACCAATACTAACTACTATAGTCAACTATACTATCTACTACAGCCACCAATACTAACTACTATAGTCAACTATACTATCTACTATAGCCACCAATACTAACTACTGTAGTCAACTATACTATCTACTATAGCCACCAATACTAACTACTGTAGTCAACTATACTATCTACTACAGCCACCAATACTAACTACTGTAGTCAACTAACTATCTACTACAGCCACCAATACTAACTACTGTAGTCAACTATACTATCTACTACAGCCACCAATACTAACTACTGTAGTCAACTATACTATCTACTATAGCCACCAATACTAACTACTGTAGTCAACTACACTATCTACTACAGCCACCAATACTAACTACTGTAGTCAACTATACTATCTACTATAGCCACCAATACTAACTACTGTAGTCAACTATACTATCTACTATAGCCACCAATACTAACTACTATAGTCAACTATACTATCTACTATAGCCACCAATACTAACTACTATAGTCAACTATACTATCTACTATAGCCACCAATACTAACTACTATAGTCAACTAACTATCTACTATAGCCACCAATACGAACTACTATAGTCAACTATACTATCTACTACAGCCACCAATACTAACTCCTGTAGTCAACTATACTATCTACTATAGCCACCAATACTAACTACTATAGTCAACTATACTATCTACTACAGCCACCAATACTAACTACTGTGGTCAACTATACTATCTACTATAGCCACCGATACTAACTACTATAGTCAACTATACTATCTACTACACCAATACTAACTACTGTTGTCAACTATACTATCTACTATAGCCACCAATACTAACTACTGTAGTCAACTATACTATCTACTATAGCCACCAATACTAACTACTATAGTCAACTATACTATCTACTATAGCCACCAATACTAACTACTGTAGTCAACTATACTATCTACTACAGCCACCAATACTAACTACTGTAGTCAACTATACTATCTACTATAGCCACCAATACTAACTACTGTAGTCAACTATACTATCTACTACAGCCACCAATACTAACTACTGTAGTCAACTATACTATCTACTATAGCCACCAATACTAACTACTATAGTCAACTATACTATCTACTACAGCCACCAATACTAACTACTGTGGTCAACTATACTATCTACTATAGCCACCAATACTAACTACTATAGTCAACTATACTATCTACTACAGCCACCAATACTAACTACTGTTGTCAACTATACTATCTACTATAGCCACCAATACTAACTACTGTAGTCAACTATACTATCTACTATAGCCACCAATACTAACTACTATAGTCAACTATACTATCTACTACAGCCACCAATACTAACTACTATAGTCAACTATACTATCTACTACAGCCACCAATACTAACTACTGTAGTCAACTATACTATCTACTACAGCCACCAATACTAACTACTGTAGTCAACTATACTATCTACTATAGCCACCAATACTAACTACTATAGTCAACTATACTATCTACTATAGCCACCAATACTAACTACTGTAGTCAACTATACTATCTACTACAGCCACCAATACTAACTACTGTAGTCAACTATACTATCTACTATAGCCACCAATACTAACTACTATAGTCAACTATACTATCTACTATAGCCACCAATACTAACTACTATAGTCAACTATACTATCTACTACAGCCACCAATACTAACTACTATAGTCAACTATACTATCTACTACAGCCACCAATACTAACTACTATAGTCAACTATACTATCTACTACAGCCACCAATACTAACTACTATAGTCAACTATACTATCTACTACAGCCACCAATACTAACTACTATAGTCAACTATACTATCTACTATAGCCACCAATACTAACTACTGTAGTCAACTATACTATCTACTACAGCCACCAATACTAACTACTATAGTCAACTATACTATCTACTATAGCCACCAATACTAACTACTGTAGTCAACTATACTATCTACTACAGCCACCAATACTAACTACTGTAGTCAACTATACTATCTACTACAGCCACCAATACTAACTACTGTAGTCAACTATACTATCTACTACAGCCACCAATACTAACTACTATAGTCAACTATACTATCTACTACAGCCACCAATACTAACTACTATAGTCAACTATACTATCTACTATAGCCACCAATACTAACTACTGTAGTCAACTATACTATCTACTACAGCCACCAATACTAACTACTGTAGTCAACTATACTATCTACTATAGCCACCAATACTAACTACTATAGTCAACTATACTATCTACTATAGCCACCAATACTAACTACTGTAGTCAACTATACTATCTACTACAGCCACCAATACTAACTACTGTACTCAACTATACTATCTACTACAGCCACCAATACTAACTACTGTAGTCAACTATACTATCTACTATAGCCACCAATACTAACTACTATAGCCACTAATACTAACAATTATAGTCAACTATACTATCTTCTAGAGCTAATAATAGTAACGACTATAGCCAATAATAGTAACTACCAATACTAACTATTATTGTAGTCACTAATAACTACTATAGTTATCAACGTTTACTACTATAACCACCAATAACTATTATAACCACTAATAGTAACTATAGTTATCAATACTAACTATCATAACCACTTATGATAACTATAGTTATCAATACTAACTATTAAAACCACTAATAATAACTGTAGTTATTAATACTTATTATTATAATCACACATAATAACTATAGTTATCAATACTAACTATTAAAACCACTAATAATAACTGTAGTTATTAATACTCACTATTATAATCACAAATAATAACTTTAGTTATCAATACTAACTATTATAATCACAAATAATAACTATAGTTATCAATACTAACTATTATAATCACAAATAATAACTATACTTATCAATACTAACTATTATAACCACTAATAATAACTATAGCTATTAATACTAATTCCTGCAGCAACCACTACTAATGATTATGACCATTAATATCCTAAAGAAATTGTCTTTTATTTTTTTATATAAATGATTCCATCTTTTTCAATATGTTACCCATCACACCATATATTGACTGGAAGTTGTATTTTATATGTCACTTTACAACAACAAAAAAACTGACTAGAACACCAACATCTTTAAAGAAAAAATGTTCTTAAAATTTCACTTTGAAATCATTGAGAAAAACGACTTCCTAGTTTTGTAGTTTCTGAGATATTAAAGTGAACAACTGATACAAATATGCAAGTAAACTGGAGAAAAAAAAAACTGAATCACCTAATTTTTTGTTGTTGTTGTATTTGTTGGATGGTGTGAAAGCTGGAAAGAAGTGAATCAAGCGTGCTTCATTGGATGTGTAAGCTTAGAGTGAATAAATGATGAAGCCCAAATGTGTTGAGAGAAAAACTAGATAGAAGAGGAATCATATGCTGGTACTTACACATAATTCATACAGATGATGATCATTGGGTGAAGATGTATAATGCATTCAAAGTTGAAAGATGTAGTCGAGGTAGGCCAAAGTAGACGTGGGCAGAGGTGGTGAAAGCTGACTGTGGTATACTAAGCCCCACAAAGGAAATGGCAAAAATTACAAAGTAAGAAGACGAGTAGGGGGATCCTATATTGAAGAGAACTCATCTTATTCATGCAACCATGGAAAAAAACATGCAAAAATGGTGATGTTTGTGATATTTGTATGTGTGTGATATGCAGGTGATATGTGTGTGTGTATAAATATTTTGCACCATTTCCTTTGTGGGGCTTAGTATTCCACGGTCAGCTTTCACCACCTCTGCCCAATTCTACTTTGGCCTACCTCTACTACATCTTTCAACTTTGAATGCATTATACATCTTCACCCAATGATCATCATCTGTATGAATTATGTGTAAGTACCAGCATCTAATTCCTCTTCTATCTAGTTTTTCTCTCAACACATTTAGGCTTCATCATTTATTCACTCTAAGATTACACATCCAATGAAGCACGCTTGATTCACTTCTTTCCAGCTTTTGCATTTTCCCTGTATTCACATATATAATTGTACATGGACACTTATATTGAACACATTCATCTATAAATATTGTGGACACTGAAGCAGAGTGTTCTGTACATCCATGAAGTAAACTAAATGGACTTTCCATCAGTTTTAACGATGACTATTACAATGAAATGGCATCTCATTAAATGAACATATAAGCAGCTGTGTGTTCAACAAACATGTATATCTTTAATCCTTTTGATACCAAACTGCCTGAAACCTCCCCCGTTTCTATGATACAAAACTGTTTGTATTAAAATGTATTTATATTTTATATTTATCTAAAAGAAAAATCTATTTTATATAACAAACTCTGTTAAGTTATGTTCCAAACACCAACTGGAGTTGGGCCGCTGAAAGCAAAGTTCTAATCATCGCTGGCAGCCCGCCTCATCCAGGTGTCAGGTGATGCCTGTGAGGGTGCCTGCTTGTTTCAGTGCCTTAGCCTCACCATCACTCATGGCAATGGTGTGAGTATATTGGCTTGCCTGAAAGTGTTTAGCTAACCCTTATAATGGGGTGTGCAGCCAATTGGAGGGGAATTGCGCCCCTTCTTCTTTTTTATGTTTTTGTGTATCATATTTGATATATTTTTGTGTATTGTATCTGTTATATGTGTTTATATTTGTGTTTGTATTTTATTTCTGGAAGAATTGTCAGCAATTTATATTGTTATTTATGCATATAATTTATAAGGTTCTTTAACCCTTTATCATTTAAACCAGCCATATCTGGCCAGAATTCTCTCACCTCTTTCTGTTCAAACCAGCTGTAACTGGCCACTCATACTGATGTTAAGGTATTGTTCTCAAAATAAATAATATCAAAATCTTATAGATTCGATATTATCTGAGATATTTATGTGAGGTAAAGTGTCTACCATGAAAATACAATAGTAAATATAGAGTAATGTAAATGCTAAAGGGTTAATTGTCCATTTACTTTTGTAATAACAGACTTTTTTGTAAAAAAAACACCAACTTGATAATGAGAAAATTTGTTATATCACTAAATCTCTGCAAATACATGATTATTTTCAAAATTACTTGAAAATCATAGGCAGTGTCTTTCAATAGAAATATGGTCACAAAATAATATAATTCTCAGACTGAATCAACATGACACCCTGTGTGACATGGCTGTGACTTTCAATGTTATATGTGCCAGACTTCCACACAGTTTATGCCTAACTAGGTAATAGTCAACCCAGAGCTATGGTAAAAGACACTTTCCCATGGTTTCACACAGTGGGACTGAACCTAGATTCTCATGACTATGAAGTGAACTTCTTAATTGTTTGGGGCCTATATGTCATAATAAAGTAAATGTGAAAACTACTACATGAAATAAATAAATACATATATTTATATTTACCCTTATATATATATAAGAAGGAATGTATATATATATATATATAAGTATATATATTAAACATTAGAAAGAAGGAATGTATATATATATACTTATATATATATATATTATATACATTCCTTCTTTCTAATGTTTAATTAGGGAAGGAGTGGCAGATCCCATGGCTTTTTCAGGGGCTTCAAGGAGGAGAGGAAGATATCTTCAAACCAGAACTCTGGGCTGAATGCTTGCACTAGAGTAGACTCTACTATATATATGTGCATGCGTGTGTGTGTGTCTGGGTGTATGATACGGAATCAGAAACAGCTGAGCACTTTCCTCCATTGACTCTACCCAACTAAGATGCTTCTTGCTGTAACTAACTGATTAAAAAACAACACATGACCAAGTGATTATTCCTATTACCAGTTGATGTCACCCAAACCTTACCCATTTATGATGATTTAATGCTTTGAAAACATGTGACTCAATTATCAGCCTCAGCATTGTAAAGCTCACAATAGGAGTGGTCAATCTATTGGATGCTAAGTGTTCTAGCTTATGGGGAAATTATGGAACAACTTTCTGGCCAATCAGAATGCTCCTTTCAAATCTATGGCTCATGTGTTCATGAGAAAT
This sequence comes from Eledone cirrhosa, assembly GCA_964016885.1. Classification (NCBI taxonomy): domain Eukaryota; kingdom Metazoa; phylum Mollusca; class Cephalopoda; order Octopoda; family Eledonidae; genus Eledone; species Eledone cirrhosa. The sequence goes on along the minus strand of OZ024741.1, from coordinate 241,326,676 downwards.
ACATCTGTGTCTCTGTATTAATGTTTTCTGATGTTTATGGATACCTATCATGAAACAAAGATTTACATATACAAAGTATACATATACAAAGAACCTTGATGGTGAAAGGATTCAAGGTCCTGACTGAGTCTATTGCTGTTTAGTCCAAGATCAACACTGAGTGAACAGACCTATCATATATGGCTGTCTATTATGGTACATAGAACTACAACATTAGATGTAGCCTTTTCTCTTTATTTAATTTAAGATGGATTGAAATTGTTGGGTTATGTTGAGTAAGGATGAAAGGGTTTAAATGAGAGGAGTAATGGAAGAGGAAGCTAAGAAAGACATGGTTAAAGATGATGGAGGGAGGAAATGAAAGTCAAAAGTTTGGTAAGTGGGGTAGAGAGGATAAAGCAAAATGGGAAAGCCTACTGATGAGCTTGTAAGGTTAAACTCTGCCTTAACAGGGTAAATGGCCATAAAATGCTTGTTGTTACCATTGTTATGGTAGAGTGTGTTCTGAGAAAGATTTGGGTGCTATTTCTAGCTGGTCAAATGGCTGGGCAGAGCTACTACCAAGGACCCTCTTTCATAAAAATAAATTTTCTCCTAGAGCAACAACTACAATTGTGTCTTCCCTCACAGATTGTTATGTAGTAAGAATAACAATCAAATGTGAAAAATGTTTATACTTAGAAAAGAAGAGATGCCCAATAACATGCATATTATACTTCTATATATAAATTTGTGCAGCCTCCGTCCTTCCGTCACACAATGTGTGTGTGTGCGTGTGTGTTTGTGTGTGTGTGTGTGTGTTTGTGTGAATGTATGTGTGTGTAAAAGGAAGGAAGGGGATGATGAAAAAACTATTGCAAAAAAGTTTATATTTATATACTCATACATATAAATGTATGCATATGTACATACACACATGCACACACATAGATACATACACATCAGCTTGTTGAAAAAAATCTTAGTTTAATAAAGTACTTCAAATTTGAAATGTGTTTTTTCCCAATGCAAATGACAGTAGTCAATCACTATAGATAATTCTTTCTTATGTTGGTTCAGGGCCCACGATTTGTGCAAGGAGAGGGAAAGTTGATTACATCAACACCACTCACTATGTGACTGGTACTTTATTTTATTAACACTGGAAAATCAAAAAGCAAAAATGAGCTCAGCAGGATTTGAACTCAGATCATAAAGGGCCGTAATTAAATACTATGAAGTCTTTTGTCCAATGCTCTAACAATTCTGCTGATTCATTACCCTGATCACTATAACCTAAAGTCTAAAGTCTGTCTCGAGCCCGAGGGTCATCAGGCCATTGCTTATCCCATTTTCCATGGCATTAATCAACTGAGAGTACAAGACTACCCTGGGACAGGATACCAGTCCAGAATAGGGTTAAACCCCCAGCTATTGCTGGTATTCATTTTCAGCTGAGTATAATGAAATGAAATAAATAATAATAATAATGAAATTATTGTGTAAAGTGCTCAGGTGCACTACAATTCGTCAAAGGTGTATGTATAGTACATAGAATAATACACAAATGTCAGGGAAGTACATGTGTGTA
>OZ024741.1:241315106-241320106 GCA_964016885.1 Eledone cirrhosa | reverse complement strand
ATATGTATATATATATATATGATGATGATGATATATATATATATATAGTGAAGGCGCATGGCTTAGTGGTTACACCTCTGTATTGCATGCTTTTTTCATGATACCAGCATGATCACCTTACAGGGTTGACTGAGTGTCTTTTATACATACACACTCACACACATATACCCATATACACATATATATATATATATATAATGGCTTAGTATGGATGGAGGAGCAGCCTCCATGACATCCAAAGCCATACTGAGACATAAGATTAATGCCAGTAATATTCCACTTGAACTTTGGCAAAGAAGGACTGAGAATAATAGTTATTCGCTTGCCTTCTCTTTTGGGATTTGTATTTTAATTCTGTACAGTCAGTAGGCATCTCTAACAATATACACCCCCGTCCCACCACCCCCACCCCATCCACACCGCCCCTTTCAATGTAAAGTTATGTTGGTGCCACAACATCCAGGCCGAAACAAATGAGATCGTGTAGGTGTCACGACAAAAAACACACAGTCCATGCTGTAAATGTGGCCGCGTAGGCAACACGGTAAAAACCTCCCAGCCCCACACTGTAAATGTGGTTGGTGTTAGGAAGGGCATCCAACTGTAGAAAACCCGCCAGACAGTCCACGCTGTAAATGTGGCCGTGTAGGTAACACGGTAAAAACCTCCCAGCCCCACACTGTAAATATGGTTGGTGTTAGGAAGGGCATCCAACTGTAGAAAACCCGCCAGACAGTCCTATGCGAGCAAGACAACCACTCTTGCCTCAAGTGGAAAACTCCCGTCCAAACCCATGCAAGCGTGGAACATGGACGTTAAACGATAATGATGATGATGATGATGATGATGATGTTTGATACTGGACAAGGATTCCTAAATAGTTGCTTATCAGTCACTTGTCCCTTGTCCAGTATCAGACATTATCAAAGAACATAGAGTCAAATTATTAGGGTCAGGGTATTGTTGGATAGCTAATGATGAGATTGTTAGGGAAGTCCTACACATGGAAGAGCTGGCAGAATACAACAACCCAAGACCTATATCAAGTAGATTTGTGTCGACATAAACTGCAATCCCTCTGACCTGTTGAATATGATGAACAATAGAATTGGATGGTGACAGAGAGTCGAGTGAATCTGTGCAAGCAGTATGACCTATTGATTGATTGATCAGTATGTTAGTAAAATAGAAAACTAATCTTTCAATATTTTGTAAATAATATTGTATTTTTCTAACTATTCCATCATTGAAGCACTGTAAGTTCTTGCATTTTGAAAATTTGAGATTCCCAGATGCAGAAAATAACTCTAATACCTATTATCTATAGAGATCAACTGTTATTACAATTATTTTCTGTATTTAGGATTCTCACATTTTCAAATTTCAAACACTTCCAGCTCTTCTATAATTCATAAGGTTTATTTACATCCTGTCTATGCTCTGGCCCCAAGCTGTATATCATAGCAACTCTATAAAAGACAGGAAGAAGAGTCAGTGACCCATTAGCATAATGGTAATACACTCCCACAATAGTCAAAAGATATGGGGTTCAATTCCTCATAGGCACACTCATCCATTTTGTTTTTCAACGATTATCTATAGTGACTGACCTTTCTTACCATTAGTTTCTGTGTTTAGGACTTTCATATTTTCAAATATACAATAATTGCATTTAATTAAATCTTTACAATTATCATTAGATACAAACATAGTAGCGGTGGTAAGAAGTTTGTTTCACAACCATATAGTTTCAGAATCAGGCCCCCTGTGTTGCCTTTCGGGCAACTGTTTCCTGATATAACATTGAATTGAGATGTGCCTTGTCAGTGAAATTTGGTAGACAGAAACTGCATGAAAACCTGTTGTGTGTGTGTGAGAGAGAGAGAGAGAGAGAGAGTATGTGTGCCTGTGTGTCTGTGCAACTGTGTTTATGTCCTGTAGATTACTAGCTCACTAAATAGAAATTGGTGAAACTAGTAGCAATTTTATTTTAATATGTACTGGGGTCAATATAATCGTCTATATCCCTTGAAGTCAACACCCTAAACAGGGTCAAGGTGTAATGACTGAAACCTATAAAAAATAAAACAATGAAACCATTCAGTGAAGCAATAAAAGATGTTATATGTTACTAAGCCATCATTTGTCATGGCTGAAGAGTCTATGTGCTTATAGCCCCCTGTGACACATCATCTTGGCAGGTGGCATGCACTAAACACTTCATTTATGAATTATGTGTTTTGCCCCATTGCTTGAAATCAAATACAAAGTTCAAAAATTTTAGATAAGAAATTTATCAATAGTTTCCCTCCATGTTTTTTGTACAGATCTGCTATTCCTTGTAATCAATAAACTAATATATCATTTTTTACAATGTGGGGACATCCATATATATATATATATATATATAGTTAAAAATAACAAATAAACAAAGAAACGCACGAGTAAATGTTACATGGTGTTATTGGCTTCATGCTTGGTGAGAGTGGGGTGATATGGCATGTTCAATAATTATATAATTACACATGTCTCTCTTAACATTCATTCATATAACAACACTCTGTTATGTTTTATATGATCCCATATCACTGTTGGATATATAAAACCAATGTGGAGTGCTTAATCCCGCTTCTAGTTTATGTGTTCTAACTTCATTGTTTCTGAAGAAGACGATCTGATCGAACCTATAAATGAGGTCTGATAGTATACAGTTATATAACTGCTATAGGTCAGACAATATGTCAATATGATCAACCCTCTGAAACGATCGTAAAACAATGATATGAATAGGTAAAATAATTTGACTTTGTTGTTATTATATTCATTGTTAATTTAATACCTAATATCTGACTCTGTATCGAAGGAATTATCTCAGCGGAACACAGAACTTTTCTATGGATTTCACTTGATTACTTGCCATCAGATTACATTGAGTTCTATCTACGGTACGTACCAAGGGTAGACCACTCTGAAAAATATATATATATACATATATATACATATATATATATATTGTTATACTTTGGGAGGGTCATGCTGCCAATAAAAACACAGGTACCTGTTGAGTTTCACTTCAATTTATTACAAATTTTCGGTTGATTGGTTCGATAACCAGGTGATTGTTTATATATTGTCAAAGCCCTTTCGTCACACATTCTGTGACCTCCTTTGTTCTATCCTACAGCAAGATGGTGTAGGACAGAACAAATTAAAGGCACAAAATAAAAACCCAGTCACTGAGGTCACAGAATGTGTCACAAAAGGGCTTTGACAATATATAAACAACCATCCGGTTATCAAACCAACCAACCGGAAATTTATAATAAATTGAAGTGAAAACCAACAAGTGTGTGTGTTTTTATCAGCAGCATGACCCTAAAAAGATATATCTGTTTCAACACACGATTTCAGATAAGAAATCTTGCAAAACAAATTCAAAGGTAAAGTACATATATATATATATATATATATATATATATATATATATATATATATATATTATTATATATATATATATATGTGTGTGTGTGTATATATATATATATGTGTGTGTGTGTATATATATATGTGTGTGTGTGTGTGTGAATGTCTGTGTAGGTATATTATTATCATTATTATATCATTATACACCCCTTAATGTTCCCTTTCAATACTCCATAACTATTATTAGCCTTCACCACACAACCTACAGCTGTCACTGTATGTTTAATAATGATGGTGGAGGAGGGGTAGAGATCATAAAGGCTAGAGGTAGAGCAAGATAGTTAAAGACAGAAAGAAAGAATTATAAGAAATATAAAGAGGGGGTGTGAAATATAGTGAGAGAGAGAGAGAGAGAGAGAGAGAGAGATTGAGACAGTGTTTATAAATTGGCTATCTTGGAATATATACATATATATATATATATATATATATATATATATATATATATATTGATCAGCTGCAATATAAATTCTGGCAGAATTATGGTGGTTTTGCTGTGTATTCAGCTGGGACTTTGGTAAGAATCTCAAACATAATATAATAGTGGAGAACTAATAGCATTGGCACCACTCCAACTTCTTGCTTAGAACACTCAGGACATGGAAGCACAATGTTCAAGGTACAGGCATCTTCTTGTAAAAGACTTTTTTCCATCTTGAAATGTTTCAAAGATTCCTTTTTAATGACAGAATTGTCATTAAACTTTTAATTACTGAAATGTATGTACATGGTGGTGGTGGTGGTGGTGGTGGTGGTGGTATTTTTTAAGGAATGTTAGAATCTTGGAATCTTTTTTGTTAAATTCTCATGTCAGTGGTAAATTTTCTTAGAATTTTATCAAGAATGTTTTTATTTTGTTTTATTTTGCAATATTTTTTGTAACTACCAATAATGCAACCACATGTGTTATTTTTAGTTCTAATAATAATTAGGATTTATTCAATCTATAAACATTAAATAATGATAATAATAATAATAATAATAATTTTTATTATTGCTATTATTATTATTACCATCTTTATTATCCTCTTAATGAAAGCCCAGCGTGGCTAATAAAAAACAATATTATTAGTTTTTTTTTTTTTTTTGCTTTTCATGTTTACTTTTCCATGCTGATATGGGTTGGGCAGGATGTTTCAAGAGAATATTTTACAGCTGGATGCCCTTCCTGATACCAACCCTTTTTGTCACCTCTAACATGCTGAGATATGGTGTATCTATTCTACAAACTAGGATACACACAGAATGATAATAATAATAATGATAGTAGTAATAAGTATTATTATTTCTTGGATTGGCAGTATCGGTAGAGGGTCGGACGCCATGCTTTGACGCATTGAGTTATGGCCCTTGCCATTCTGAGTTCAAATCCCGCCGAGGTTAACTTTGCCTTTCATCCTTACGGGGTCGATAAAATAAAGTACCAGTAATGCACTGGGGTAATAACTGGCCTTGTGCCAAAGGTAGAAACAATTATTATTTCTTTTATTGGCTACAAGGTCCCATGATACTGGGAA
>OZ024741.1:241270106-241307606 GCA_964016885.1 Eledone cirrhosa | reverse complement strand
GTGCAAGCTCGTGTGTATAGTTGGGTTCCTTTATGTCAATGCATGTCTGAGTGTATACTAGTGAAAACTCATGTGTTTAGTTATATTCCTTCATGTCAAAAGGTAAATTAGCCATAAAGAGAGATCTTTAAAATAATTTATACCTGTGAATTAAGTACTGGGGTTGATAAGATCACCTAAAACCTTGAAAAGTGGAATACTTAGATGGCTACAAACCAATATCTAAAACTAGTCATAAAACATCCATAAGAACTCACAAACACATGTAGACCACTGACGTGTTCTCCATGAGCCGCAAACTTTTTATATATAAGGTATAATAAGTAAGTTACATGTAGGCCATGGGCAAAATTAAAAAATTCAAAATTGAGTAATCTCCAAAGGATTTTGTTGACCTCTGACCTACAGATTTGGGTTTCAAGCTTTCGTCACCATCAACATCATTATTATCATCATCACTTTTTCCATGGCTTAGATGGGCTATCACATTTTGAGGCTTGACAAATCAGATAACTGTGTCTTTCTCATATGTTCCAGTCTAGTTTAGTTTCAATAACTAAATGCCCTTCCTATTGTGAACCACTTAACAAAATATACTCGGTGTATTTTATTGTGGCACCAGCACTACCATTTTACAGAATAATGTTGTTTGATTCTTCATTGGTTCTGTATCACACATACTGATTTATTGTCATATAATCTATTTTGGGTTTTGACAAATTAACCAATTTTAGTTGACTAAGTGGACTTAGTGTTTTACCATAAGTCTTTTATAAGAGGAGTAAGGAACATAGTCTTTGGGGCCCTAAAGTGAAGCCTTCTCGAAGTAGTCTGGATTTTTGTAAAAAAATATATATTTGTTAATTATATTTTGTTAAATACAATATAGTCATATATGTCATAGCAGGGTGTTTATGATATTTGGGCTTCATTCAGTCTTTGATCTGTATATAAGGCCTAGGTTTGGTAGATAAGTCACATGTGGATTTTCACACCTAAGTATATACAGTATAGAAGCTAATAACTTTAAATTCATTCGAAACTCATTCACATATCAATTTATATTTTTATTTCTTACTTTAGTATTTATAATTACATTTTACCAAATTTCACTCACTAGGCAATGCTCAACCTGAGGCTCCAGTGGAAGACATGTGCACAAGGTCTCACACATTGAGACTGAACCCAAGTCCATGTAAAGTGACCTTCTTAGCCAGAGAGTCATACCTGCACCTATATTTAACACATCTGTTACTCTATTTCCAATGAAATACTCTGCCTATGGGTAGCAAGTAATTTGGAAAATTTGGAGAATTTAATGTCATAACAAACCTTTTCATTGACAAGATGATATCTGGAACACTACTTAACAAAAAATGTCTTTAAATAACAGTTTAAATTAAACAATCGCATATCATAAAAGCATTTGCTAAATAAAATTACGATGGAAGTTTTGAATATAAGTTTTAACATTTTGAAATAAGCTATCATGTATCATAAAATCATTCATTAAATCAAATTATGATGGAAGGTTTTAATATATGTATCAAAGTTTTGAAATAAAGAGTTGTGTATGATGCAAGCAGAGTAGTTTCAGGTGGGTTGCTATCAAGAGAGTTAATATAATTTTTTTTAATATAGCCTTATTAAATTATACTTAAATTAATGTGAACTTCACAGATGAAAAGAGGTTTTCTGTATTTCACGGTTCTTTGGATTGCTAGAAATGTCAGTTAAATCACCCTCAAATCACTCATTTATCACTACCATCACCACCCCCACAATTGTTACAGGTTTTTTCATGCTAGATCTAAAAGGTCAATTCAAGTCTGTTACTACCTTCCAAAATGGGTCATATCTGGCTCATATTTTCTATATTTTGGTCTAGTTTCTACAGCTGTATGCCCTGTCTAAAACCAACCACCTTGTATAGTGTGCCTGGTGCATACAGAACTGATCCAGATACAAACCAAAGCAAGACATCTGGTGTCCATAAAAGTCACAGATTATAGAAAGGTTTCTGCATAGTCAATCAAGTTCCTCTCAAAAATGTTTAGCCAATTTCAGGTTACAGCAGAAGACATTTGTTGTGGGTGCTACACAAACATGAGACCATATGGTTTTAAAGAACCTTTTACACACATATATACAGACAGTGTTACCTCAATATTTATTACCCTGTCTGCTTCCTAAACATACCCATATATAATATATAGGGTTGGTGCCAGGAAGAACATTTGACTATAAAACATTGTCTCAAAACATCCCATCCAACCCATGGAAAAGTGGATGTAAAAACAATGATGATGATGATGATGATTATGAAATATATATAAATATATATATATATATATATATATATATACTAGCTGGCCCGTCTGGCTGGTGCCCAGCTAAGTATATCAGCATTTTATCTTTTCAGGAATCGCCCCTACACTCCAGTGCAAAGATACCGCACGCCCTCTCAAGTCAGCAAGGAGGGGGGGGGGGGGGGCGTGCTCTGATGTTGGGTTTGAATAGTTTTTAGGATTCCCCAGTTCAGCAGCCAGTACGTTAAAGAAAATTGATAGTTACAACAATAAAGGCTGAACAGAGAACACATTTTTTAACAAACAATAATTAATTTGTACAACCATAATGGAAATTCCAAGTAACAGAAAATATTTAAATTACATTGTTAGAGCCTCAGAATATACAATATTTTTTGTAGTGACTTAGAGGCCTACTACCAATCTCCAGGACACTGTTTTCAAGACAAATGAGCACCTCATTGAAACCGACATCGTTTGTTATGTTTGGATTGTGTCTGCGTGTGCGGTGGAGGATGTCCTCAGCTAGATTTTCACGGTGGTTGTTCCACAGTGCAAGAGGGTCAGCGAGATCGCAGTTGTGCAGCATAATAGCAAAAAGTTTTCGCAACTGAGAAGGGACTTTAGCAGTTGCTGCGTCTTTCAGGGTGAGGTGCCAATGGCTGTCATCATGTAACATACCACACGTCTGGCAAGTCAAACGATAAGTGGAACATTGATGGCCATTGATGGTTCTCAGATCTTAGAAAGACTGTGGTCCTCTAACCTCGGACAGTAACAATGACGATAAGCCATTTGTGCTTTCGTGAAATAAATAGGTTTTTGTTTTTGTGTATGCAAAAATATCTGTACACGAATATCTCTATATATAAAACTGAGGATGTTATGTGTGTGTGAGTTCAAATCCCTAAAACTAGAGAACCACCCAACCGACTCTTTTCAAACTTTACACATGTAATACTTATGTTTCAGGAAGTGTTCTGAGCAAAAACAATTTCAAATTTTCTATGCCGCAGGGACCACATTAGGCGATTTAGCGATCTCGCTCTATAATTCTTAATCTTTCTCTTTTTAGATAGATACATACTTATAACGTTGCATCCTTATAATATCTGTCTGTATGTCTGGCTGTCTGCGTTACGTCACTTCCTTGAGGATGTCTGTGTGTGTGTGTGTGGTGTGTGTGAGTTTGAATCTCTAAAACTCGAGAAGTACCCAACCGATTTTTTTCAAACTTTACATGTGTATTACTTATGTTTCAGGGAGTGTTTATCTCCTAGGGCCCGCATTAGGTGAAAAACTGCATTGTTTAACATTTTTATGGGTTTTTTGAGGCGTTAGGTCAGACCGATTTCCTTGAAATTGTAACTATGTATTAGTCAGTCTCTTCTTCATACCGTAAGCAAAGAAAATCCAACTTTCTTATGGCCTAGGGCCCGCATTAGGTGAACAACTTCATTTTTTCAGCTTCTTAGGGCTTTTTGGAGGCGTTACGTCTAGCCGATTTTCCCGAAATTTCAAGGCATATTATGCACATAAAAAACATTCATTTTCTTGACCCTCCTAGGGCCCACATTATGTAAAAACCTGCATTTTTCCTGCTTCATTGAGGAAAATCTTAAAGATTATCCAGCCATCAGAGTATTCGGTTTATTTTCTTTACATATTGTCCAGGCATGCAGTTTTTAGGTCTATTGGCGGCCCGCGTTCCAAAATACCTTATCCCGTCCAACGGCGGGTACTACTGCTAGTATATATTTAAAATAACAGATTAAAGTTTAAGCAAAGAATCGTTGCTTTCACCCTTAACGGGATCTTCTGAAACTAAAAAAATCCGTCTGTGAACACAGAAATAAATATTTTGAAAAACATTATCTAATGCAGACAGCCAGAGATACAGACTAAGAAAAAGAGGGGAGTGTTCTGCGACATCATAAGAAAAAGTGAGGAATGACGTATAACCGGAAGTGTTGAAATTTGAAATTTTAAAGAAGTGAATATTTAAATAATGTCTTTAATCTTTTAACAAAATTCAGTAGACAAAATTACCCTCACTTTTTTACTTGGAAAAAGTTACATCTATGGTGCAAATTTGGTGCTGTTTGGTCCAGCCGTTTGGCGGAAAGTTTGTTACCTACATACGGCCGTCAGCTTTATAGTATAGATATAATTAAAAGGATGATAGTTATTTTAAAGATTCACTAAAGGTGAGCATTTTCATCTTTTGGGAAACTTTCAAATTAACTGCCACTGTCACCATTGTCATTATCATCATTACCATTTAAAATGTATTTTCCACACTTTTCATGGGTTAGACTCATCTTCTTTATGATGAATATTTGACTATACACCTGTGTTTATTTAATGTTAGCAGTTTATATATATTTAATGAACCCTCACCATATATAATAGCATATAAGTCATACTACTAGATACATTACATCTCCATTTTGCATCCGGTGTTTACAATGTAATATATATAAACTGGAGTTTTCTATGTCCAGTAGAGAAGTTACATTCTAGTTTGTCATGCCATATTTTCATGGAAAACTGGTGCAAAATATACACTAAGTATGTAAGGCATGTTGTTGTTGTTGGTACCTCTGTTGCATCCAGTGATGAGAGCATCAGCTGATCAAATAATAGAACAGCCAGCTCATGAAATTAACATGCAAGTGGCTGAGCATTCCATGGATGCATGTACAATTAAGGCAGTGCTCAGAGAGATTCAGCATGACACAGTGTGTGACAAGACTAGCCCTTTGAATTACAGGTACAGCTCTAGTTGAGTGGACTAGAGCAACATGAAATAAAGAGTCTTGCTCAAGGGCACAACACACTGCCAGGAATTGTATTCACAATCTTACAATCATGAGCACCCTAACCACTAAACCATGTCCCTATATCATCATCATCATCATCATCATCATCGTTTAAGGTCCATGTTCCACGCTTGCATGGGTTTGGACGGGAGTTTTCCCACTTGAGGCAAGAGTGGTTGTCCTGCTCGCATAGGACTGTCTGGCGGGTTTTCTACAGCTGGATGCCCTTCCTAACACCAACCACATTTACAGTGTGGGACTGGGAGGTTTTTACCGTGTTACCTACACGGCCACATTACAGCGTGGACTGTGTGTTTTTTTGTCGTGACACCTACACGATCTCATTTGTTTTGGCCTGGATGTTGTGGCACCAACATAACTTTACATTGAAAGGGGTGGTGTGGATGGGGTGGGGGTGGTGTGACGGGGGCGTATTTTGTTAGAGATGCCTACTGACTGTAGTAGGTTTACTTTGTATTTAGGTAAGGCGGGTCTTCTCTATTACTGCGTACCGCCAAAGATCTCGGTCCAGTGACATTGTCTTGGAGAGGTGTAAGTGTGTGAGGTCGGAATTTATCAGCTCGTCCCAGGTTTTTCTGGGTCTGCCTACTCCGTGGCTTCCGTCTATCTTTATTGCCCTGCACTTTTTTATACAGCTGTCGTCTTTCATGCGCATCACGTGACCATACCAACGTAGCCTTCTCTCGAGTAAACAACATCTGATCCCTCTGATTTCTAATTTTTCCCTTAGTTCGTTTATGCTTTGCCGTTCACGTATATTACTATTACACATCCAGCGGAGCATGCAAGCTTCGTTCCTCTCTAGTCTGCGTATATCCGCTGCACACAATGCCCAGGTCTCACTGCTATGCAACATTGCTGTTCGTATGCAGGCATCATACAACCTGCCTTTCATTTTTAGGGAGAACCCTTTAGCGGCTAATAGTGGTATAAGCTCTCTGAACTATATATATATATATATATATATATATATATATATATATATATATATATATATATATATATATATATATATATATACATAGGGAAATTATAGCCAAACTAACAACAACTGGCCCTCTTGATTGCTTTCGAGTCCAAAACCTTTTCTCATGTTTTTTTTAAAATCTGCTTTCTCTCCTATAGCCTCTTGGATTGTGTTTACCATTATTTCTTTATTATATAACTATTATGCAGTAAACACCTGATGATGTCCCCAGGATCTTACATAATCTTGCCACTGAAATGTACATAGTGTTTGCTGAAATAAATCTTTGAAGGAATTTCACCAGTCCGGCCTCCTGTCATTGTACTCCATAATAATTAATTCCGTTCTCGCACCACCAACAACATTCAACATCACAGATGGATGAGTTGCATAACGTCGAGTGCTTTTTCTAATATTACATCATGGTTGGCTATATGGAATGACTAGTTGAATCCAGTGGTTAACCACCAAATTCAAATGAATATATATATATATATATATATATATCTAGGGAGTGTAACTTGGAGTTACTGCAGGTTCACTCGGGTGAGCACTCAATGTTTGTTATCCTTTCAATATATATATATATATATATATATTAGGTTATGCAAGAAATGCTTAGGATTATCCTGAATGCAGTAATGGTTAATTACTACACTAGATAAAGTTGATGTTTACCTGTTATTATTATTCATTCTTTATATATATATATCATCATCATCATCATCATCATCATCATCATCATTTTACGTCCGCTTTTCCCTGCTTGCAAGGGTGGGATGGGAACTGATTCTGGCTTATATATATATATATATATATATATATATATATATATATATACTTGTTATACTATATATACTTGTTCCTATTACCCACTCTACTACCCTAAGTTGGTGCGTTATGGTCCACCTGGTTCCTTACCACATTTCCTTCGTTATATATATATATATATATATTTAATATAGAAGAGGCTTCTACAGGACTAGAACTGTTTCATTCAGGAGAAATCATCAGTTCTAGTCCTGTAGAAACCTTTTCTATATTAAATATTTATACTTTGCTTTGTATTGAGTACCTTACTTACTGTGGTTACCCCCAATTGAACTCGGGATAAACTTATATATATATAAGCAGGTAAAAGTGGATGTAAAATGATGATGTTGATGATGATGAAAGCACCCAGCACTCACTGTAAATGAGGGTGGTGTTAGAAATCAAGCCAGAATCAGTTCCCGTATGAGCAAGACAAGGTCAGCTGACCAGACACTTCCCACAACAGGACATCTAAACCATGCGAGCATGGAAGAATGGACATAAAACGGTAATGATGATGATGGTATATATATACACATACACACACACACACATATATATATATATGTTAACCTAATATATACCTTCCATACACTGTACCAATTGTGTTGTTATTTCTGTTTACCTTTTACATACATATATCATCATCATCATCATCATCATCATTTCATTTTACGTCCGCTTTTTCCCTGCTTGCAAGGGTGGGACGGGAACTGATTCTGGCTTGATTTCTACAGCTGGATGCCCTTCCTAACACCAACCTCATTTACAGTGTGGGCTGGGTGCTTTTTTGCTGTGGCACCTCCACGTCCACTTTGCAGTGGAATGATATGGACCCCAGTCCCTATCATCTCATTTCTACAGCTGAGTAAACTGGAGCAATGTGAAATAAAGTGTCTTGCTCAAGGAAACAACACATCACCCGGTCTGAGAATTGAACTCACAACCTTTCGATTGCAAGGCCAATGCTCTAACCACTAAGCCATGTGCCTCCATATACATATATACATATATATATATATATATATATACACATACATATATATATATATAGTTGTCTTTATATAAGTGTTTATTTGCACTATCTCAATCTATAAACTGGATGCAGGGTTGAGCACTTCACATTGGCTTTATATATCTGTGTGTGTGTGGGGGGGGGGGGCGTGTGTGTGTGTTCAGTCACTGATACATTAATATGAGAAGATAGATACATTGAGAAAAGGATTGCCACACTCATCATTGAATCCTACACAGGATCCATTTAATTTTTTCCCATTTTGTCATTTACATGTCTGTGTGTATGTGTATGTATGCATGTGTGTATATATATACATATGTATATGCGTGTGTGTGTATGTATATATATATATATATATATATGTGTGTGTGTGTGTGTGTGTATGTATATACATATGTATATGCATGTGTGTGTATGTATATATATATATATATATATATATATATATATGTGTGTGTGTGTGTATGTATATACATATGTATATGCGTGTGTGTGTATGTATATATATATATATATATGTGTGTGTGTGTGTGTATGTATATACATATGTATATGCGTGTGTGTGTATGTATATATATATATGTGTGTGTGTGTGTGTATGTATATATACATATGTATATGCGTGTGTGTGTATGTATATATATATATATATGTGTGTGTGTGTGTGTGTATATATATACATATGTATATGCGTGTGTGTGTGTGTGTAATGAAGAAACCCTGCTACAACTCACATCAAAAGGAACTGTCAAAGAACCATTAAGGTGAATGCAAAGAAGTAGAGACTAACCTCTATCACACACACACCACCTACACCACCTACACCACCATCTCTAACACCACTACCACACACACACCACCACCTCCACCATCACCACCACTACCACACTCAGACACACCACCATCACTAACACCACTACCACACACACACACACACACAATACCACCTACACCACCATCACCACCACTACCACACTCAGACACACCACCATCACTAACACCACTACTATACACACACACCACCTACACCACCATCACTAACACCACTACCACACACACACACACACCACCTACACCACCATCACCACCACTACCACACAAACACACCAACTACACCACCATCACTACCACTACCACACACACACACAATACCACCTACACCACTACCACACACACACACACACCACCTACATCACTACCACTGCTACACACACACACACCACCTCCCCTACCTCCACTACCCCCTCCTCCACATCACCATCACCACCACTACCCACACCACCACCACCACCACTACCCCCACCCCCACCCCCCACCACCACCCAATTATCTAATTACTTTTAACAATCTTCACATTGTTAAATCAGATTTTTTTCAAATTCCCTGGATTATTCTAACTTTTTTGTTGTTTATGCATTTACCCCCATATTTCCCCTCTCTCTCTCTCTCTCACTCACACACTCTCTCTCTCTGTATCTCTCTCACTCACACACTCTCTCTCTCTCTCTGTATCTCTCTCACTCACACACTCTCTCTCTCTTTCTCCCATTCTCTGTCACTCACTCTTTTCTCTCCCCGCCATCCTTACTCTCTCTCTCTCTCTCTTCTCTTCACACCACCACTACACACTACCACTACACACCACCACACCACCACCACAACCTCACCACCACTACACCACCACCACAACCACACCGCCACTACAACCAGACCACCACTACACCACCACCACAATCACAACGCCACTACACCACCACCACAACCACACCGCCACTACACCACCACCACTACACACCACACCACCACCACCACCACTACCACACCACCATCACCACACTGCCACTACACCACCACCACAACCACACCGCCACTACACCACCACCACTACACACCACACCACCACCACCACCACTACCACACCACCATCACCACCACCACCACTACACACCACACCACCACCACTACACCCCCTTCACCCACCTACTACTACAATTATCCAATCTACTCTAATACCCACCTCAATTATCCAATTTACAGTTCAACATCCTACCTTCTCCTCACCTTCTACTTTCTTCTCATCACACACACACACACGTTTACTCACATAAACACACACACAAATACACACCACATATATACACACACTCTCACTCTCTCTCTCTATCTATCTCTCTCTCTCTCTCTATCTATCTTCCTCTCTTATTGTCTTTCTTTTACTTTATAACAGCAATGTCTTTCTTACTCTTCCACCACTCCACCAAAATAGAATCACTACTGCCACCTCCACTGTAACATTGCTACACCACTCCTACGTCTCCACTACACCACAAATGCTACACAACTACCATTAGGCCACCACCTCTGTTACAACACCACTGCTACCATCATCACTACACCACCATCATCAATACGCCACCACCACCACTACACTACCACCAATACACAACCACCAACACAACCACCAGTACAACATCAACACCACTACACTACCACCAATACAATGACACCACCACCAACACAACCATCAATACAACATCACCACTCACTACTACACTACTACCAATACAACAACACCACCACTACACTACCACCAATACATCACCACCATTAAACTGCTACCAATACACCGCCACCACCACCACACTACCTCCATTACAACACCCCACCCCCTACCACCACACCAATACCACTACACTACCACCAATATATCACCACCACTATACTGCCACCAATACAACTCCACCACTACATCCACTACACAACCACCACTATACTACCACCAATACAACACCACCACACTACCACCAATTCACCCCCTACCACTACACAACCACCACAACACCACCACTACTACACCACCACTACTACACCACCACCAAAACACCTCCACCACTACCACCATCACCATAACAACACTCCAGCACCACCACCACAACAACTCAACCACTACCATCACACCAACTTCGCCACTACCACCACAATAACTCCACCACCACCACAACTCCACCACCACCACTGCCACCACCACAACTCCACCACTACAACTCCATCACTACCACTACAACAAGTCCACCACCACCACAATAACTCCACCACTACCACCACAACAACTCCACCACTACCACCACACCAACTTCGCCACTACCACCACAATAACTCCACCACCACCACTACCACCACCACAACTCCATCACTACCACTACAACAAGTCCACCACCACCACAACAACTCCACCACTACCACCACAACTCCACCACCACAACTCCACCACCACCACTACACCATTTCCACAGACAGGTAAATTACAATCACCATATTACTGAGATATTTTTTCCATTTTTCCTTAAGTATTTCTATTAATTACACATTATAGACTGACACCTCCCACCACCACCACCACCACTATCTTCTCTCATAAATATATATATATATATATATATATATATATATATATATATATATTTAAAGGTTAAACAAGGTTCAATGAATAAATCAAAGAATTAGTTTTACAATAGATTGGAAGCACTCAACAAAATGGTTTTCCGGAGTTATTAATATTAATTCAAAATATTAACAAAAATAAAATATAAAATATACTTGATCACAAGAAGTTCTATTTTTGTTAATATTTTGAATTAATATATATATATATATATATATATCATAAATCATGTCCTTAGAATTATTAGATAAAATATATACCATTTCCTCTCCCAATTAGCATAATTAACCATATAAAAAATCAATTAGACCAAGCTATAAGAATAAAGGCTCTTATGAAGAAATCTCCGACAAATAACCGAAAGTGGCCTCTTCGCGGTGGCCCCAATAGAGTATTTATCCAACATTTCGACAGCATCTAGAAACTGACTAAATATACCATCAACCATACACAATTAGGTGTAAATTCGAACTTAGAAGAAATGTGTACATACCGTAATTATATCTCTACCATGGTTTCATCCGTATTTTTAGACATCCAATTAACAGGAAATGTCCAGAGTTAGGATTCATCAGGAGACAAACTCAAAATTAGACATTTAGTTTTCCAACGTGATCGCGCCAAAATTAGATTAAAAAATGGCTAAGAATCGCAATGTGGCAGTGGTCAAGTTAGAAAGAATGTGATTGGTTGCTTACGGCTTAATATCAATAATATTAATAAATGGAAAATATCTTTATAAAACCATATTAATTTTATTATACATATTTCAAAGGTACTAATATTTAAGTACGCTTTTCCATTTATTAATATTATTGATATTAATGATACTCCAGATAAATTCCAGTTGAGTGCTTCTAATCTGTTGTAAAATTAACTTTGTTGAATAATCAACAAACCAAATAACTCATTGTTTTCTTTTTTATTTGAATTTGGCAAAGCCGGCCATTTATTGCTCGTATACAGGAAACTGACTGGCCAGTCTGCTGATATGCAAATCTGGCCGAACAGTCACTGTATATCTTTGAAAATAGCATATATTTTCACTAGCTCTGACAGTTTGGCAGGTGAACAGTGAGCTGTACTGATGAAGGGTGATACCCAGAAACATTAGTGTCTACAGTTCTGTTTGCATGCCAACACAAGAGCAAGAATGAAGTGTTCATTCTACTGACATGGCTATAAAATTGAGGCTTGTTTGCATAATTGCAAACGAATCGAATGTTATTATTAATATTCAAAAATGGTTGACTTTGCCTTTCATCCTTACGGGGTCGATAAAATAAAGTACCAGTAATACACTAGGTAATTGCTGGCCTTGTGCCTAACGTAGAAACAATTATTAATATTCAAAAATCTCAGATTACATTTATTGTATTCAGCCATGTAGAGCGAAATTTTCTTTTTTATTATATATATATATACAATATATTAATAAATGGAAACTATATTTATATAACCATAATTATTTTATTATATATATTTCAAGGGCAACCAAGGCAGTTTTGGTGCACTTTCATCAGATAAAATACAAAATTTGTTTTATAAATGTTGACATGCCCGTAGAAAAACAACCTTGACGGTTGAAGGTTCGCTGGATATATATATATATATATATATATATACATATCACCAATAGCACCACCACTGTCATATATACCACCACTACCGCCACTACTAACATCTCATTTTGACCATCAGTATCACCACATTTTCTCATATATATATATAACGCCACCACCATGATCACCACCAACAACACCACAACTGCTATCTTCTTTTGAGTATACTATACCACCACTTTCTTGCATATATACCACCACCATTACCTACACCAGTTACAGCCACCTCCACTTCATCTCTCATATTCACCACAAATAACATCATCTTCCCCAACACTTCCACCACCTCCATAAAATCTAACACTATTACTACTTTCATCATCATCATTTTTACCATTATCCCCAACCATTCTCCAATACAAGCACACACTACACTGTCAATATACTGTCACCACACTGTGACTACACTGCCACCCATTACACTGCCACTACACTGTCACCCATTATACTTTAATTACACTGTGACTACACTGTCACCCATTACACTGCCACTACACTGTGACTACACTGTCACCCATTATACTGCCACTACACTGTGACTACACTGTCACCCATTATGCTTTCATTACACTCTCACACACAACACTTTCACACTACCCAGTTGTCCATTATACTGTTACACACTACACTGTTGCAATACTGTCATACTACACTGTCACCCATTATACTATCACACTCATCACTGTCATACTACACTGTCATTCATTATACTGTCACACACTACACTGCCACAACAGTATCATACTACACTGTCCCTCATTATACTGTCACACGCTACACTGCCACAACACTATCATACTACACTGTCACTCATTATACTGTCACACACTACACTGCCATAACACTATCATACTACACTGTCACTCAATATAATGTTACATACTACACTGCCACAACACTGTCATACTACACTGCCACAATACTGTCACATACTACACTGTCCCTCATTATACTGTCACACGCTACACTGCCACAACAGTATCATACTACACTGTCCCTCATTATACTGTCACACGCTACACTGCCACAACACTATCATACTACACTGTCACTCATTATACTGTCACACACTACACTGCCATAACACTATCATACTACACTGTCACTCAATATACTGTTACATACTACACTGCCACAACACTGTCATACTACACTGCCACAATACTGTCACATACTACACTGTCCCTCATTATACTGTCACACGCTACACTGCCACAACACTATCATACTACACTGTCACTCAATATACTGTCACACACCACACTGTCACAACACTGTCATACTACACTGTCACCACTAGATAGATACCTTTACACAGTCATCTTTTGCACCATAACAACATATTGTCTCACACTGACTCAGATTGTGAGTTGTGTTAAAGATACACATGTGTTTGGAATACTCAACCATTTACACATTAATTCACAAGTTGCCTACACTGTTGATTGAATAACTGAATCCTCATCATCAAAATTGGTAAAGAATATACCATATATATATATATGAAAATTAGAATTGGTGCTCTGAAATAGTGATATATATATGAATGTATATATAATGTATTTTGCAATACACTGTATGCTTAATTAAAAGCATTTTGAAGACCTTACACTCTAAAACAATAGTGTAAGGTCTTCGAAATGCTTTTAATTAAGCATACAGTGTATTGCAAAATACATTATATATACATTCATATATATATCGCTATTTCAGAGCACCAATTCTAATTTTTAATTTCTGCTTGACCGGCAACCACTCTGTATAATCAGTTCCTGATTATTACTAGAATTCTATAAGAATCAAACATTCATGATTTTCAGCAAACAGGTGGAGTACTTGGCTTTGATAAGTACTAATCAGTACGAAACAGAGCTCTGTCAGCTTTACCTCCCCTGTTTGCTGAAAATTTAAAGTAAGTGAGACTGTCACTACTCTAAAGCAATACCGTAAGGTCTTCGAAATGCTTTTAATTAAGCATACAGTGTATTGCAAAATACACTGTATATACATTCATACACACACACATATCAGGATAGAACCAGTTTTAAAGTAGTTAGACCATTACTCAATAGAGTACTCAATACTTGGGATAGTAGAGTATGACTATATTAGAAAGATTTGGGGCCTGACAGCTGAGCCCTTACTGTTTCAACAGCTAGTTCTATAGTTGTTGAAACATCAAGAGCTCAGCTGACTCTTTCTCTCTCTCTCTATATATATATATATATATATATATATATATATATATATACAAAAGGAAGTACAGCATAATCAAAGCTCTGGCTGCAGCTAAGCTAATGAATGCAATCGGAATGTGCAGCTAAACACTGAATAAGGTATTTTACCTTAGAGTTATAACATTGAAGACAGCGACCGATAAGCCAGCTGCAGTGACCAAAGCAACAAAAAAAACTGACTCAGGAAAATATGACAAATATATATTGAAAAGTATTAAAGGAACCACAATCTTCTTTCATCAAATAATTGTTTCTATTTTGGTACAAGGTTAGCAATTATCCCAGTGCATTACTGGTACTTTATTTTATCGATCCCATAAGGATGAAAGGCAAAGCTAACCTCAGTGGGATTTGAACTCAGACCGCAAAGGGCCGTAACTCTATGTTGCAAAGCATGGCTTCCGACCGTCTACTGATACTGCCAAATGTTTCAGGTGAACTGCGAATTTGAATCATTCAAATGTTGCTTGAAATTTAGTCCTTTTCGTTATAAAAAAAAGACGAAATGAGAATCAGATATGTATATTTTATTTAAAAAACAACAGAAGGTCAGACTGGAAATATTCAACATTAAATAAATATTTTCAGTCTGGTCTTGCACCAGCCACAGTTTACCACATCTATGATGGATGATTTGCATAACGTTGAGTGCTTTACTCATGATCCATTATGATCTACTAGCCATTATGACCAGATCTACCCATTGGTAAACTACACAACATAAATGGAATATATATAAATATGTGTATATATATATATATACAGGTAAAATTCCGTTATAATGAATAACATTATAACAAATTTTTCAGTGTAATGAAATTTTTTCAATCTCAAAGGTAATAAACAAACACTCAATTTGTTTTGGGTGATCTCGTTATAAAGAATTTTTTGTTGCAACCAATTTTGTTTCATACCCCGTGAATTTCGTTTTAGCAGAATTTCACTGTGTATGTGTGTGTGTGTATGTGTGTGTGTGTGTGTGTGTATGGCGAGAGAGTTTTTACAAGATTCTGAAAAAATATGGAAAAAAAATTTAATTAAAAAAATGGATAAATTTGGTGGTGATGGTAGTTGTGGTGGGGGAGGTGTTAGTTGTGGTAGTGTTAGTGGTGGCATTGGTTGTGGTTTTTGTGGTGCCCATGGTGGAGGAGGCGGTGTTGATGGTGGAGGGGGTGCCGTGGAGGTGATGGTGGTGGAGCACTGGTTATGGTAGTTGTGGTAGTGTTAGTGGTTGCATTGGTTGCAGTTTTTGTGGTGCCCATAGTGGTGGTGTTGGTTGTGGTATAGGTGAAGTAGATGAAGTAGTAAGAGTAGGGTGAAATATAGTAATAAAAGGAGAATATCTTAAAGTGAATGTCAACGTTGTGTGTGTTGCAATGTTGACATTGATAGAGGTTTGGTAAGAGTGGAGAAGAGGCAGAAGAAATGGAATTTCATCTCCATTAGACAGAAAACCACTGAGATTCTAAACTCTGCAAACTCATAGTTGATGCTGTTGTTGTTGTTGATGTTGTTGTTGCCGTTGTTCTACTCACTTTCTACATGAGAAGAAGAAGAAGAAGAAGAAGAAGAAGAAGAAGGAAATAAAAAAGAAGAAAACAAAGAAAATATATATGTATGTGGGGCGACATGGTGGTGGGGGGACAGGGTTAGTTAATGTTAGAAAATGAAGAAAGAGAGTAAAAGTTATAAATTGTGTAAAAGTCAAGGGATTTGCTGGGAATTTTCCACCTTTCATGAAAGTTTATTGTATAAAATGACAAAGAATGTAGTGGCAAAGACATTTTCAGAATCAAATGGATTAGAACGAACTGCAAGTATGGTCGTGACCGTTTTATCATTGCCTGCTTCTTCCCAAAGATGGCAATTTTTGGTTTTATTCTTTTAGCGTGTCTCTTCTCCTTTTTATTTATTTATGTATTTATATATTTTTTATTTCTTTTTTATTTCTATTATATTACATTTTGTTATTGTTGGTGTTGTTGTTGTTGTTCGTGTTGTTTTTATCAGTGGGAATAGATTTTAGATTTATTTCTTTCACAAATGTTCAAAGAATGAGAACTGTCAACACTGATAACACTGATGAGTTGGTTAACAGCACGCAAATTCTTGCAATGGCCACTGTTGCTTCTCTTACACTATCTCTTGCCCTATTATCATATCTATCTATCTATCTATCTATCTATCTATCTATCTATCTGTCTCTTTTTTTCAAATACCACTTTGGAAGAAGAATCAGGATGGAGAGAGAGGTGCTGTACCCCAGCAAGTTTTATGAAAGGTGGGTGAAAGTGGCGAGAATGGCCCGAGTGAATGGGCCTTCTCTCTATATGAGCCTGTAGGTTGAGGAAAAGGAGGAGGAGAGGAAAGGAGTACAAACTCTTCGTACTCCTGGAGATGAGGGTTGCACATTTTTTCGGGGGTATGTGTTACCCATATGAACTGTCTCCCCTATTGGGGAAAATCGACTAATTTTTTTAATTGCATTTGTGATAACATTTTACACGTTTTTATTGTATGTAAACTTCCCCCTTTGTATTTGTCCCCTTCTTTTGTGCCCCTGTGGCTAATAAAGAAACATATCTATCTATCTATCTGTCCATCTATCTAAAGATCTATCTATCTATCTATCTAGTAATATATGGGTCTATGAATATATATTTATCTATCTAACCATATATTTATCTGTCTATCTGTCTGTCTGTTTATCACTATTTATCTCTATCTCTCTACCTACTGACCTATCTGTCTATATATTTGTCTATATAGCTATCTATACACCTCTCTACTGTGTGTGTCTAATCTATCTATCTATCTATCTATCTATCTATCTATCTATCTATCTATCTATCTATCTATCTATCTATCAACTTTCTCTTAATAAAGTTCTTTACATATTACTTATAACCTACATTTTCTCTCTCTCTTTCAAAATTTCATTCTCATATGTAAAGGTGTATATATGTATATATATGTGTGCATGTATGTATTTCTGAGTGAGTGTATGTGTGTGTGAGATGGTATGTGTGTGAATAAACATTATTTCTTCATACTTAAAGGTTTCATTCAAACAATTCTACAAATAGACATAATCACCAGTGAGTCAAATACTTAAACATCACTTATGATCAACTATAAACCCAACCACACAAATATTTAGCTATGAAGATATAAACCAGTTTACTCTGAACAAGCTATTAAAGCATAGCACATCTCTACTATAGTTGTGTATTTGTATGAAAATAAAAGAAACAAACCAATACTGTATATATATATATATGTGTGTGTGTGTGTGTGTGTGTGTGTGCGTGTGTATATGATGATTTCTCCCGAATGAAACAATTCTAGTCCTGTAGAAGCCATTTCTATATTAAATATGATATATATATATATATATATATATATATATATATATATATATATATATATATATATATATATGATATATAAAGAGTCAGCACCTGACAGCTGAGCTCTTGCTGTTTCAACAGCTAGTTCCATCATCATCATCATCATCATCATTTTACATCCGCTTTTCCCTGCTTGCATGGCATCTCTCCACATGTCACGGTCCTTCGTCATCTCCTCCGTGAGTTTCAGCGATCTGAGGTCTGCTCTCATCACCTCCACCCATGTTTTTTGTGGTCTTCCTCTACTGCATCTTCCTTCGACTGCGATTTCTTGGCACTTCTTAACCCACCGGTCATCCTCCATGCCCATCATATATATATATATATATATATATATATATCTAAGGCGGGTAAAATTCCCGAGATCCATGGACGAGTTCTCTCCAGCGGTCTCTGTCCCTCATTATAGCTGCCATGTCCTGCGTCTCCAACAGACCAGTGTCTGTCCTTAGGGCATCAACATACGTTAACCTTGGTCTTCCTCTTCTAGTGTGTCCATGTAGGGGCTCCCAAAGGAGCACTGAGTATGTATGTATGATGTATGTATGTAAAGGTAAACAACAACGGTACAGTATATGGAAGAAATTTATTAGTTTAACACTTGAGAGATCTATAGAGAGAGAGAGAGAGAGAATGAGATCTATATGATATAAGGTATTTATTTATTTGTATTTGACCGGTTCTGAGGAGCTATTCTAACAGGAATGGAATATTCTTGTAAGTCTAACAAAATGGTTGTAAATCAATTAAATGCTTTCATTAAAATCTTTGTTAATCTTTGTTCTTTTTATATATATATATGTATATATATCTTGCCTCAAGTGGGAAAACTCCCGTCCAAACCCATGCAAGCGTGGAAGATGGACGTTAAACGATGATGATGATGATGATGATGGTGATATATGGATGGATGGATAGATAGATATCAGATACTATATATATATATATATATATATATATATATATATTATATATATATTAAGAAGTGTGCTTGCAGCTGAAGCATATGATAAAGTTAATTGAAAACTGATTAAAGATGTTTATCATTTTTTCAATTTACACTGAAAGTGTGATAGCCAGGCTCAGAACAGGCTGGAAGAAGTTTAGAGAGCTGTTACCTCTGCTGTCAACAAAGGGCTTCTCACTCAAGGTGAAGGGTAAGCTATATGATGCCTGCATGTGAACTGCAATACTACATGGCAGTGGAACATGGGCTTTAAATACAGAAGACCTGTGAAGGCTGAAGAGAAATGAAGTGACTATGCTTCGATGGATGTGTAATGTTAGTGTGCATGAATGATGTAGCATAAGTGAAATGAGTGGAAAACTTGGCATAAGAGAAACTGAATGTAAAGTGCAAGAGAGGAGCATGCACTGGTATGGACATGTGATGTGTATGGAGGATAGCAGCTGTATAAAGAAATGTAGAGCTATCTTAGTTGCTGGAACCCTAGGAAAAGGCAGATCCTGGAAGGCATAGGATGAGGTAATGAAGAGCGACCTTAACAAACTAAGCCTCACAACTGAGATTACAAATGATTGAGGGTGCTGGCACTATACTGTGATGATGAAGACCCAGCCACAGGCATACAATATGACCTGACCTATCCATGAGCCATTCCCCCTCCCTCCCACTAGCACTCCCACCATCTATCCTCACCACCCATGCTCCCTCCAAAACCACTCCACCCCCTCTAAAGACCTTAGATATCCTCACTATTGCACTCTAGTAGCTACTCTCTCTACCTCTTGTTCAGCCCCTTATCACCCCTTACCCTCTCACTACCCCTTTTTCTATATTTCCACCATGACTCCCTTCTCGATTGAACATCCCCCACACCACTACATCCTCTCTCCCCATACACTAATCAACCAACCCTACCCATCGTCACAAACCCCTATAATTTCATACCTATATCCATCCCCTATCTCCTCCTCCACAGAGCTGTGGGGGCTCTACAATTGGGTCTATGACCAACAACCTTTTTAGTGATGGTGCCACAAAAATGCACCTGGTACACTTCATATGGGTGTTTGGCAACAGTAAGGGCATCTCACTGTAAAAACCATGCCTAAAGGGGTTGAGAAGACCCTTCAGTTGTGTCAAAGACACAACAACCTCTCTAGTGTTGGTGATCTATACAATAAACACACCCAGTACACGCTATAAAGTGGTTGAAATAGGAAGGGCATCCAGCCATAGAAAGTTTTCCAAACAATGGGTTGGGCGGATCCTTTAGACATGTCGAGGACATGACACTGTCCTTAGGGCTGGTGATCTATACAATAAAAGCTCCCAGTACATACTGTAAAGTGGTTGGTGTTAAGAAGGGCTTTCAGCCATAGAAAGCTTGCCAAACAAGAGATTAGGAGGATCTTTCAGTTTGCCTCAAAAGACAAGACAACTTCTCCTCTGCACTCAATAATGATCATACATAAGCAGGATACTGACCTCCTTGGTCTGTCTGGGACATCAATAGCCCCACTTCAGTACTGATTTGGCCTATGTAGACCCGCCCAACCCTTGCTAGCAGGTGTGTGTACATCGTTTCGTACAAGATGCAGCCACATGCAATTTTTATTTTGCTTGATTAACAAGTCTCATGAGTAGATAAGGCTGAAGTCAGGTCTATAGCATATAGATCCTGAGACACCCATATGTGAAACAGTCATAAGTGTGTAATCAATGAAGACCTTAATGTAAAACCTTGCTTTGTTTTTAATCTATATATTCTGCCTTAGCATAAAGTGCTGATTTTGGTACCTTCTGCAGTAAACCACGAATCTACTGAACCACTTATTACATATATATATACAAGTATATATATATATACACATATATATATATATATACATATATATATTATATATATATATATATATATATATATATATATATATATATATATGGTGGCTGCCAACTCGTTTTCGAGTACGGCCAATACTTTATATCCATCTAGGAGAACCCCTACCGATGCGCTGAACGAATATGACTTTTTAGTCCAGCCAGCGACTTGAATACTCTGGTACAAACACTACACCTGTGACAATTATTGACACATAGTGCTGGGCCCATGGTACCATGTAGCGACAAGTGCAGAAAGATCTCCAGATATAAAGCAATGCCTGTGCCGTGAAGCTTTTATAGTGAGCAAAGGCACTGCACAAAGCCAGTCCCACTCTCTTAACCAAGATGATATTTACCAAAAAGAAGAACAAGTCAACATCATTGGATACCATCAGGGTTGCAGGTGTTATATCAGAGTTTTCCTTCTCCTAGAATTCTGCCTTGACAAAGGCTAAGGGGTCATCTCTCCCGGTGATTTTGGATGGCCATTGACTCTTAAGAGCTCCTTTGCCCTTTGACAGGTTTTGTTTTTAGTCCTGCAGGATGTCCAAAGTCACCCTCCTCACCAAGAAACCTTGGTGGGGTTGCCAGTTTAGTCGCCAACGACCCGACCATGAGACAGGTTGTACTGGGATACATGTTACCAGTAGCACCAACTGGTGACCTGACACATATATATATATATATATATATATATATATATATATATATGTATATATATAAATGAGTAATGCATGGTTCAATTCTCACAGGCGTCTCTGTCCATTTTCCCATCTCCAGAGGTATTCTACCCAACTTAAACAACTATTCTACACATACACACAGACATATATATGGTCAATCTATCCCTTGCTTGCAGGAAAAATGAATGTCAAATGATGATGCTAATGATATATATATATATATATAACGAAGGAGTTGTGGTAAGGAACCAGATGGACCATAACGCACCAGAGTACTCAATACTTAGGGTAGTAGAGTGGATAATAGGAAAAAGTATGACCCGGCGGCAGTGCTGAAGCCGTTTCGATGGCTATTTCTGGAGTAAGAAATTTGTTTTTCTTTTTTTTTTTTTAAACCCAAAAAACTCTTACTTTAGTCCAGAAATAGCAGTCAAAACGGCTTGAGCTCTGCCGTCGGGTCATACTTTTTCCTATATATATATATATATATATATATACATATATACACATAGAGAGAGAGAGAGTAAGAAGAGTCAAAATCACTATTGCAGCATATGTACAAACTCCATTGACATATTCCAATTGTTTCAATATCAATCATCTCAGGGTACAATCACAATGACAGGGCCCAACTCTTCTTTGACATCGCCTCAGATATGCGAGTTTATATGTGCAAAGATACATCTAAACTTTTGATGTGTCTGTGCACATATAAACTTGCATATCTGAGAAGATGTTGAAGAATATCTGGGCCTTGTCATTATGATTGTACCCTGAGATGATCGATATCAAAATAATTGTAATATGTCAATTAAGTTTGTACATATGCTGCAACACTGACTTTGATTCTACTTACTCTATTTACACACTGCACACTACAACCACCTTAACTCTGGAATACAACACAACACGAGATGGACCTCAAAACAGGATTGAGTGCTTCGAATGGTGAGCCACCTGCAACTGTAGTTACTTACCTAACTAACACACATACATACATATATACACACACACACACATATATATATATATATATATATATATATATATATATATATATATATGCTATTTGCAGTATAGCAATATAAGGTTATACTTACCAATGAAACAGTCATAAATACCTGGATAAAATCCTTCTCTTAATGCTTACCTGTGTTTTCTCTTTTATACTTTATACTCCAAGATTGAACGGAATTCTTACAAACTTGTGGAGTTACCCCTAACTGTACGTTGAAACCGTCCAAGAAACTGGCTTTCTTAACCCCGAACGGGATCACAAAAAGCAATTTTCTGCTTCCCTAACTATATATATATACATATATATATATATATATATATATATATATTCAGAAAGAGATTGAGACAGATAGATAGATAGATTTAGATAGATAGATAGATAGATAGACAGATAGGTAGATATAAACAGAATGATGAGATACATGACAAAATGATGAGATATATGTATGAGATGATGAACAGATGGAAGTAGAGATTAATCTAACATGACCGTTACCTCCCAATGGACATGTACATTGTCTATATGTCTATATATTCAAGATGGCCATATTTGGAAAGACACAGGGGAACTGCATGCCTAACTATATGTCCTTCTCTCTCTCAACTTCAGCTTTCCTTCAGTTTTATCCATGTGTGTGGTGTAGTGTGTGTGGGTATGAGCGTATGTGTGTGTATGTCTATATATAAATACACATACACACATATATATGTATATATATATATACACACACACATGCAAACACATATATAGATATGATAAGCTACATATAGACATGCATGCATATGTGAATACATATAATCATACATACATACAAACACAATGTTTTACAAGTTAATTTGTAATCCATATATAGCATGCTATATTTATATAATGTACAATTACATGTGTGTGTGTGTGTGTATACATGCGTGTATGTGTGAAGGTGTGCAGCGTACTGGTTAAAGCATTGAACTTTTGATCATAAGGTCATAGGTTTGATTCGTGGACCTAGCTGTGTATGTGTCCTTCAATACAACATTTTATTTCACATTTCTCCAGTCCACTCAGCTGGAAAAAAAGGAGTTGTGACATTACTACTTCTAAGCAGTATCATCAGCCTTTGCTTTTGGACAACTTTGCTGATACAAATGGGTGACTCCTGGTCTTCATTAAAAAGACTTTCCCAGTCATATATTTTGGAGAGGAACGTTCCAAGTGCAAACTTATGATTATTTATGATTAAAGGGGGCCTCAAGACATACTGTATATACGAGAATATACGCCGAAAAAATCAATGGTAAATTGGCGATGGTCAGCTTATAGTGTGTCAATATTTTGACAATTTTCACCAACTTCAAATTTTATATAAATAAGATGCTAAAATATCTGGAGTGATTATTTCACAATGAAACACTGTTTTTCTACATTTCCTACATCTTCAGGAGTTTTATTTATGCATTGCCTTGAGAACATTCCCATAAAATGTTATTATTTGAACTTTTTTATACATAAATATCCCCTACACATGAACATATACATGCACACACATACATAAACACAAGTGCAACAACTGTTTTTCTCTGTGACTTAATTATACTTTTTCTTTCAATCTTGTTTTGTTTTATTTCACTCTCACTCTCTCTTCTTTTGTTCTTGCTCTCCCTTTTTCTTGCTCTATCTCTCCTCTCTCTCTCTCTCTCTCTCTCTTGCTTGCAGTAAAAAAAATCTACCTAAAGCTTTAATACTTGTGCGATGTTAAATTGTTTCCAAGTTTTTCATGGTACGCATTTCATTCAATGTGTATATTAAATAAAATCTGTTACAGTCAGGAGATGCACTATTGCCTGCTTAGAAAAAAAGCAAAATCCTCCCAGCATTTTAGTAGCAGAAAGTAAACAAAAATTCAAGAAAATTGAAACTTTATAAAATGGATGAAATGGTAAAAAGTCATTACTTAGCAGATTTGTGAAACAAAAACTATACTCTAAATGGTACTTAAAACATTTTAAATATCAAAATATCAAAACTTAGTAAATATTTTCTCCACTCAGGAGATTTTCAAAACAGGAGCATAAAGAGTTGATTAGCTGCTTCAGCTTATAAATGGGGTTTGGATTTTTGTCCATTTCTCAGGCATAACATAGGGGTCAGCTTATATTTTAGTCAGCTTATATTCGAGTATATATATATTTAAGGATGGTTTGCCAAATGGGATCAGAAAGAAACCAGATTTAAATAGAGTACTCAATATGTTAGAAGAGAAGAAACATATTTATTTTATATAGAAATGACTTTTATGAATAAAACAATTCTAATCCTGTAAGTAATTTCTATATAATATAATCACTCTCTCTCTCTCTCTCTCTATATATATATATATATATATATATCATCATCATCATCCTCATCACCATTTAACACCCATTTTTCCAAGCTTGCATGGAAAGAGTTGCCCCATTGTGAGACAAGTCTGATCAGAACTGGTTCTGGCTTAGTTTCTACAGCTGAATACCCTTCTTAACGCCAACAACATTTTCACTGTGTACTGGATGCTTTTTGTCATGACACCTACATGACTGCTTTACAGTGTGTACTGGGTTCTTTTTGTTGTGATACCTACATGACACTTTACAGTGTGGGGTGGATGCCCTCTGTCGTGACACCTACACAACTACTTTACAGTGGTTATATATATATATGGAGGCACATGGCTTAGTGGTTAGAGCATTGGCCTTGCAATCAAAAGATTGTGAGTTCAATTCTCAGACCGGGTGATGTGTTGTTTCCTTGAGCGAGACACTTTATTTCACATTGCTCCAGTTTACTCAGCTGTAGAAATGAGATGGTCGTGGAGGTGCCACGACAAAAAAGCACTGTAAATGAGGTTGGTGTTAGGAAGGGCATCCAGCTGTAGAAATCAAGCCAGCATCAATTCCCTCCCACCCTTGCAAGCAGGGAAAAGTGGACGTAAAATGAAATGATGATGATGATGAAATGATGATATATATATAGTAAGAGGGTAATTGAAATTGGAAAAATTCACTCATATGTAGTTATTCAGGTCAAATCAGGCAGAAATCAAAACTCAGAGTTTAATCCATGCAGTATGATACTGCTAGCTGAAGACGCTGGAAATCACAGAGTATAAATATTCAATTCAAAAGGAATAACCAAATGCTTATGTAATAACATAATGGGACTAAGTGACTTACCTAATTAATCCATGTTTCCCTGATGAGATTATGAGAAAGGTTTCTACCATATAAATAATTAAGTAATTAATTAATTCATGTGATTATAATATATATATCTTAATTAAAACGGTCATAGAAAGAAATGGTTTTAACTGTAACAACTTTGGTTAGTCCTTCTGAATTGTGTGTGTGTGTGTGTGTGAGCGTATATATATATATATATATATATATATATATATATACACAGGGTATCCTAAAAATGTATACACACTTTGATTAGTATGCTGTTAAAGTATGTATACATTTTTATATATATATATTTTCTCTCTCTCTCTCTCTCTCTCTCCCTCTCTCTCTCTCACTCTCTCTCTCTCTCTCTCTCTCTCTCTCTCTATATATATATATATATATATATATATATATATATATATATATATATATATATAGAGAGAGAGAGAGAGAGAGAGAGAGAGCTTCTACATGTCTAGAAATGCTTCATTCACTAGAAATCATCCCTTCTCATCTAATGTATCCAGTATTTAACAATGTAACAGTGGCTCTGCTTGGAAAATCATTTATAGTTATATATGTGTGTGTTGTGGGTATGTTTATATGTTAATGTATATAATACTTATGCTTTACATACCATATATTTGAAGATTTAATGTATATATAACAACAATTTGTTTTAATTTGTAGCATTTGATGTGAAACGAATGAAGTGTAAACACTTTCAACTATTCCTCCATACACAAAGATAATATTTATGAATTTAAGAGCTTAATGTTTTCCTATCTGAAAATAACTACACCTATGAGTTTGTATTTCTGTATACCCATGAATCTTACTGTAGTAATGTTATATATCTGAAGCAAGATGTAGAATGTAGCTGAAATTCTATTTCTAACTTGCATGACATGCGTACATTAGATCATTTCAGGTGAATTGACAGTATTGGTAGAGGGTCGGACATGCTTTCCAGCATAGTTACGTCCCTTTACGATCTGAGTTCAAATCCCACCGAGCTTAACTTTGCATTTCATCCATACGGGGTCGATAAAATAAAGTACCAGTAATTTACTGAGTAATTGCAGGCCTTGTGCCAAAAGTAGAAACAATTAATTACATATATGTTTAGTACAACACTTGCTAGGCTTTATAAAGCCATCAGTTATGTATTTCTTTGAATTTGAATAATGATGTACATATCCCCTTTTGAGTGTCCAATAAGATCCAAAAATCGAATAAAGATGTTTATCATTTTTTTTTTATTTACAGGGAAATTCGTATTTTCTAGCATATTTTCATACCTCCAAATATTTTCTTGTATGTTTACATGCCTCCAGGTGAGATATGTGTATATATTTCTACATGTGATATATATATAATATATATGATATATATATATAATATATATGATATATATATATAATATATATGATATATATATGATATATATATATGATATATATATATTTTTTAGGAACGATCGACTTTCGTCAAATCGGACCGAGGAAACAATGTTTCCGTTGGTCTTTCCAATTGCTAATACTATCTATCGGTCGCAACTCCAGGTAGAAGGAGCAACGTGAAATAAAGTGTCTTGCTCAAGGACATAACGCATCGCCTGGTCCAGGAATCGAACTCACAACCTTACGATTGCGAATCCAATTCTCTAACCACACAGCCACACGCCTTCACCACACGCCTTCATATATATATGTTATATATATATGATATATATATATATATATATGATATATATGATATATATATATGATATATATATATATATATGATATATATGATATATATAAATATATGATATATATGATATATATATATATATATGATATATATGATATATATAAATATATGATATATATGATATATATATATATATATGATATATATGATATATATAAATATATGATATATATATAAATATATGATATATATATATATATATGATATATATATATATATGATATGATATATATATATATATATATATATATATATATATATATATATATATATATATATATATGATATATATATATATATATATATATATATATATCATATATATATCATATATATATCATATATATATATCATATATATAGCATATATATATGTACAAAGGTAAGGTGGTAAGAAGAGGAAAGAGATATTTGTCATAAGAACATGTAAATAAATGTAAATATGAATATTGTGGCAGCATCCCCTTAGGTATATCATTGGGAGTACCTAGGGCTGGATGTCACCCTGGGGATTAGTAGATACTGATGTTAGTGATGGTAGTGGTGGTGTAAGTGGTTTGTATGACAATGCCATTGTTGGAGTTGTGTGTAATACAAGAGGATGTTGTTGTGGAGTGACTAAATTCTGTGGTAAATCATCATCATCATCATCATCATCATCGTTTAACGTCCATCTTCCACGCTTACTTGGGTTTATAAATATATATATATATGTTTGTATATATATATATTTTCATTGTACTGTATTTTTTCCATGTTGTTTATCCATTTACTTTTCACATTCATACATATATGTAAATATATGTCATAAAATAATGAACATTTTTAGAGAGTAAAGAAACTATTATTTGTAATAATTAATAATATTAAAAACTTGACATTTCCTCCACTGCCACTCCTCCCCATCATTGTCTACTCCTTTATTCAACCCTTAAATCTTCCCCTCGCCCTCCCCATCTCTCTCTCTCTCTCTCTCTCTCTCTCTCTCTCTCTCTCTCTCTCTCTCTCTCTCTCTCTCTCTCCTCTCTCCCACAATACTTACCAACACCATCAATTTGAAATTATCATCATCACCATCATCATCGATAGTACTATCATCCTCATCACCACCAACAAAACCACCACTACTATCATCATCGCCAATACCAACATCATCAACCCCATCATCAACACCATCATCAACACCATCATCATCATCTTCATCACCAATACCACCACCACTAGCATCATCAATACAACTATCAACCTCAACACGACCAACAAAACCATCACCATCGCCAATACCATCATTATCTTCATCCCCACCACCACCGCCACTCTCATCATTATCATTACCATCATCATCATCATCAACCCCGTCATCATCATCATCATTATCATTATCCTTCATTTTCATCACCATTGCTGCCATGCCTCCACTCCTCTTCCTCCTCCTCCTGCTGCTGCCCATCATCACTACCACCACCATCACCATCATCATTATCACCACCACCACCATCACCATCACTACCACCATCACCATCA
This sequence comes from Eledone cirrhosa, assembly GCA_964016885.1. Lineage (NCBI taxonomy): Eukaryota > Metazoa > Mollusca > Cephalopoda > Octopoda > Eledonidae > Eledone > Eledone cirrhosa. Next base: position 241,277,933 of record OZ024741.1, on the reverse strand, counting down.
TCACTATCACCTACACCATCAATACTACCACCACCACCACCACCATCATCACTATCACCACCATCACCACCACCACCACCACCACCATCACCATCACCACCACCATCATCAACACTATCACCACCACCATCACTACCACCACCACCACCACCATCACCATCACTACCACCACCACCATCACTACCACCACCACCACCATCATCACTACCACCACCATCACCATCACTACCACCACCACCACCACCATCACTACCACCACCACCACATCATCATCACTACCACCACCACCACTATCACTACCACCACCACCATCATCACTACCACCACCATCACCATCACTACCACCACCACCACCACCATCACTACCACCACCACCACATCATCATCACTACCACCACCACCACCATCACTACCACCACCACCATCACCATCACTACCACCACAACCACTATCATCATCACAACCACCACCATCACTACCACCACCACCATCACCATCACTACCACCACCATCACCATCACTACCACCACCATCATCATCACCATCACTACCACCACCATCACCATCACTACCACCACCACCACCACCACCATCACCATCACTACCACCACCATCATCATCACTATCACCACCACCACCACCACCATCATCACTACCATCACCACCACCATCACCACCACCACCATCACTACCACCACCATCACCATCACTACCACCACCACCACCATCATCATCACCACCAATGGTACTCCTAAACTCCCTCACAGGCTGCTAGTCATATTATTGCTTCCTATATATATTGTCTTACAGTGTTGTTGTTGGTAAGGTTGTTGTTGTTGTGGTGGTTGCTATTAGTTTTGTAGTTGTGTTATATCAAATGACACTATAGCTGAGCAGCATATAATGTGATGAGTGGTGGTGGTGGTGGGGGTGGGTGATGGTAGGGGATGGAGGCGGTGGTGGTGAGGGGGGGTTAGTGACGGTGGTGGGGTTGTGGTGGTGGTGGTGGGGTGTTATGGGTGGGGGATGGAGGTGGTGGTGGTGGGGAGGGGGTACTGGTTGGTCGTAGTAGTGGTGGTGGGGCATGTTGGTGCAGATGGTGCTGCTGGTGGTGGTGGTGGTGGTGGTGGTGGTGGTGGTGTTGGTGCAGATGGTGCTGGTGGGGTGACGGTAGTGCTGCTGTTGTTGTTGTTGTTGTTGTTGGTGGTGGTGGTGGTGCTCTTGGTGATGGTACTGCTGCTGCTGGTTTTTGTTACAACAACATGTAAATATATGTAAAGATGAATATCATAGAGGCAACCCCTTAGAAACATTAACAGCAATGCCTAGGGATGACTCTCACCCCAGGGATTAGTTGATACTGTTGGTGGGGGGAAATTGCCAGTCTTATATACTGTAGTGGTGGAGCAGATAAGGGTAATAGTGTATGTATATATATCTGGGAGGGTGTGTGCATATGTATATATTTGTATATCTATGTATACATATATGTGTATGTGTGTGTATGTATGCATGCATGTATGTATACATGCATGTATGCATGCATGTATGTATGTAAACATGCATGTATGTATGTAAACATGCATGTATGTATGTAAACATGCATGTATGTATGTAAACATACATGTATGTATGTAAACATGCATGTATGTATGTAAACATGCATGTATGTATGTATGTGTGCATGTGTGTATGTATGTATATATATGTATGTATGTATGCAGGAATGTATGTATGCATGCATATATGTATGCATGCATGTATGCATGCATGTATGTATGTAAACATGCATGTATGCATCCATGTATGTATGCATCCCATGTATGTATGTATATGTGCAGCAGGAATGTATGTATGTGTGCATGTGTGTATGTATGTATGTATATATGTATGGTATGCAGAAATGTATGTGTGCATGCTTGTATGTATGTGTGTAAAATTGTATGTATGTATGTATGTATGTAAAAATGTATGTATGTATGCATGCATATATGTATATATGTATGTGTTATGTCGGGTCACTCTTGAGTGCTACTGGTAACATGTAACCCAGTACAATTTGTGGCACGGTCGGGTCATCGGTGACTAAACCGGCAAGCCCACCAAGTTTACTTGGTGAGGAGGGTGATTTTGGACACCCTGCAGGACAAAAAACAAAACCTGACAAAGGGCGGAAGAACCCATAAGGGTCAATGGCCATCCGAAATTGTGTAAATATGTATATAGACATGTACCACCCAGTTAAACCACTGGAAGTGAAGGACCCCTAGCCTTTGTCAGGGCATTCTTCTAGGAGAAGGCAACTCAGGAAACTGGGATAACTCCGATATAAAACCTGCGGCTCAGTAGTTACTGATGATGTTAATCTTTTCTTCTTTTTGGGTTATAGCTACTGTCGCTCAGAGAGTGGGATTGGCTCAGTGCACAGTCTTTCCTCACTTTAAAAAATATCTTCACGCACAGGCATTGCACGATAGAATTAATTAATAGTTATTAATAATGGTATATCGTGCATTGAACATACTCGATAATGACGGGGCAGCTGTCATGTGTGTATGTATGTATGTATGCATACATGCATTCATTCATACATGCATGCATGCATATATGTGTGTGAAAATGTGCATATATATGTTGGACAGGTTGTTGTGATCCAAGACAGATCTTAGTGTTATTACCACCATAGATAGTTTAGATGACCATCTCACACACATACATCCCATTTTTTACATGAATTCTACAGTTGAATGCCATTTCAAATATAAACCATTTTACAGAGTGTACTGGGTGCATTTTATCATGGCACCAGTACTAGACATGAGGTTATGCCTTCAAGAAGCCAAAACATGTGAAGCCTATGTTATCTCTGCTCATATGCCAATTACTTTACAATGCATACATGTATATATCATCATCATCATCATCATCATCATCATCACCGTTTTACGTCCGTTCTTCCACGCTAGCATGGGTTAGACGGGTTGTCCTGTTGTGGGCAGTGTCTGGTCGGCTGACCATGCCTTGCTCATACAGGAACTGATTTTGGCTTGATTTCTACAGCTATATGGATCTGTAAATCTTAATGGAGTCATAGAGACCCCGTAATGACATACGGCATGTCTTGGGAATTTTAAAACTGGCAAAGCCCATCAAGGTCTAAACACAGCAAGCTCTGAACAGAGCTAGTTTTTTTCGAGAAACAGAAAGAGAGAGAAAGAGGATATGAGGAAGAGATATACAGAAATGATCAACTCCAGTACTGTACAGCAACTTTTTCTATCTTCTTTGAAAAAGATGGCAGTCAAAGTTGAGCTCAATAGCCACATACACACACGTTTAAGTATATATATGTTTATATGTCAAGTAAAGCAACGGAGTAAAGGACTCGCGTTTATCCCACGATATATATTCATATATACATAATACATATATATATATACATATCATCATCATCATCGTTTAACGTCCATCTTCCACGCTAGCATGGGTTTGGACGGGAATTTTCCCACTTGAGGCAAGATTGGTTGTCTTGCTCGTATAGGACTGTCTGGCGGGTTTTCTACGGCTGGATGCCCTTCCTAACACCAACCACGTTTACAGTGTGGACTGGGAGGTTTTTACCATGTTACCTATACGGCCACATTACAGCGTGGAATGTGTATTTTTTTTTCGTGACACCTACACAACCTCATTTGTTTCAGACTGGATGTTGTGGTACCAACATAACTTTACATTGGAAGGGGTGGTGTGGATGGGGTGGGGGTAGTGGGGCGAGGGTGTATATTTGTTAGAGGTGCATACTGACTGTAGGTTTCACTTTGTACTTAGGCAAGCCGGGTCTTCTGTATTATTGTGTAGCGCCAAAGATCTCGGTCCAGTGACATTGTCTTGGAGAGGTGTAATTGTGTGAGGTCGGAATTTATCAAGTCGTCCCAGGTTTTTCTGGGTCTGCCTACTCCGTGGCTACCATCTATTTTGATCGCCCTGCACTTTTTTATACAGCTGTCGTCTTTCATGTGCATCACGTGACCGTACCAACATAGTCTTCTCTCGAGTAAACAACATCTGATCCCTCTTATTCCTAATTTCTCACTTAGTTCATTTATGCTTTGCCGTTCACGTATATTACTATTACACTCCAACGGAGCATGCAAGCTGTGTTCCTCTCCAGTCTGCGTAGATCCTCTGCACACAATTCCCAAGTCTCACTGCCATGTAACATTGCTGTTCGTATGCAGGCTTCATACAGCCTGCCTTTCATTTTTAGAGAGAAACCTTTAGCGGCCAATAGTGGTATAAGCTCTCTGAACTTTTTCCATCCAGTTCTGACTCTAGCTACTGTACTTTCAGAACACCCTCCACCACTGCTGATTTTGTCACCCAGGTAACGGAAAGTGTCTACTATTTCTATAGAACCATCTGGGCAATAGAAGGAGCTAGTATCCTATGGACACTTGCTACTTATTGCACCTGAGCACCAGCCACATATAAAATCTATATTCTTAGTTAGCTTAACTGTGATCCCACTACATCTTTTATGCACACATACTTTGCATTTGGGACATAAAATGGAGTTTCTGCCTACTCCTTTCCTACACACTGAGCATGGCCATTTCCCAGATGGGACCAGTGCCCTATTTTCCTTCCTACATACTAACATACTAGAACTTTAGTCTTAGACAGGTTAATTTTAAGGCCTTTTGATTCTAAGCCATGCTTCCATGTTTGGAATTTCTTCTCTAGTTCAACCATTGATTCAGCTATAAGCGTTAGATCATCAGCATATAGGAGTTCCCATGGGCAGCCGGTCTTGAACTCCTCTGTTATAGCCTGAAGGGCAATAATAAATAGGAGGGGGCTAAGGACGGAGCCCTGATGAACACCAACTTTTACGCTAAACTCTTCCCTATATTCATTGTTAATTCTAACCTTGCTGACTGTTTCTTTATACATGGCTTGTATAGCTCTCACAAGCCATTCATCAACACCTAGTTTTCTGAGAGCCCACCAGATAATGGGGTGTGGGACTCTGTCAAAGGCTTTCCCCAAGTCAACAAAAGCTAAGTATAGGGGTTTACTTTTAGCTAGGTACTTCTCCTGTAGTTTTCGTACAATGAAAAGAGCGTCTGTGGTACTTTTACCTGACACAAACCTGAACTGCATTTCATCCAGATCAATTTGCTCTCTGATTAGTTGCGCTATTACTTTTTCTGTGACCTTCATGACCTGGTCAATTAATTTAATGCCTCTATAGTTTCCCCTATCTAGGGCATCTCCTTTACCCTTGTAGCAGTTAATGATGATGCTGCTACGCCAGTCCTTCGGTACGACCCCATTCTGTATGAATTGGTTTACTATCCGGGTGACCATAGTGTGTCCCACCGTTCCAGATGCTTTCAGCATTTCAGCAACTATTTCCGAAGGCCCAGCCGCCTTGCTCGTTTTAATAATAATAATGAAATTATTGTGTAAAGTGCTCATATCTTTGATTGCCTTACTTATTATACTACCTTCAATTTGCACTGCTGCTCCCTCTATTGGATCGATGTGGGGGAGACTGTCTTTCTCCCATTTATTCTCCTCATTTAGTAGCCTTTCGTAGTGACACTTCCAAGCTACCTTCTTATCAGCATCAGTGATGGCAAGTACACCATCATCATTAAAGACACACTTCTCCCCGACAATATCACGGTTTTCCTCCACCTTACTGTTCCACCACCACGTTACTCCCCTCCTGCCTATAGGTCTGCTCCAGCCACAGATTTCATCTGTCGCCTTCAGCAGGATAGCTTTCAGGAAATCCCACTGTTCCTCTATATTATACGACTCTAATTGCTCTTCCTTACTGTCAAAAGCATCAAGTAATATGCTTTTAAATTTATTACTGGCTGTGGGGGTCCTTTAGCTTCCATATTTTTCTCCTGAGGATAGTCCTCCTCTGTTGTCGAGTACGTCTTGTCCTGACTATGAGGTCGCTAACTATGAGTCTATGTTGGGAGGTGCATTCTTCATGGGGGAGGGATTTAGTGTTTACAACAGACACTCTATCACGTCTTCTGGTAAGGATATAATCTATCTGACTGACATGTTCCCATATATATATATAAATACTTATATACATATACATATATACATATATATCATCATCATCACCGTTTTACGTCCGTCCTTCCATGCTAGCATGGGTTAGACGGGTTGTCCTGTTGTGGGCAGTAGCCGGCTGGCTGACCATGTCTTGCTCATACGGGAACTGCTTCTGGCTTGATTTCTACAGCTGGATGCCCTTCCTAACACCAACCTTATTTACAGTGAGTGCTGGGTGCTTTTTTCTGTGTCGCCTACACGTCCACTTTACAGTTTGAGCTGGGTGCTTTTTTGCCGTGGCATCTCCACGACCACTTTGCAGTGGGAGATGGTGGGGGCATATTGTCTATATGCTTCAGCTTTGGCTTGTACCCGTAGGGGTTCGGGTCTTCTGTATTACTGCATGGCGCCAGAGGTCACGGTCATGTGTCATCGCCTTTGAGAGGTGTAATTGGGTAAGGTCGGCTTTTATCACCTCATCCCAGGTCTTCTAGGGTCTCCCCACTCTGCGGTTTCCATCGACTTCTAGTGCTCTGCACCTTTTTATGCAGCTGTCATCCTTCATACACATCACATGTCCATACCAACGCAACCTCCTCTCCTGCACACACCATTTGATTCCTCTTATGCTCAGTCTCTCTCTCAATTCATTTATGCTTTGCTGTTTGCGTATATTACTATTACACATCCATCAGAGCATGCAGGCTTTGTTTCTTTCTAATCTGCGCAAGTCTTCTACAGACAACGCCCAGATCTCACTAGCATGTAACATTGCTGTTCGGATACACGCATCATACAGTCTGCCTTTCATTTTGAGGGAAAACCCTTTTGCAGCTAGCAGTGGCAGTGGCTCCCTGAACTTCTTCCATCCCATTCTTACCCTAGTTATTGACTTTCCGAACACCCACCCCCACTGCTAATTCGGTCACCTAGGTAGCAGAAGCTGTCTACTGTTTCTACAGAGCCCTCCCAGAGATTGGTGGTGTTTGTTTGCTGTGGCTGTTTGCTGCTTGCTGTCCCAGTGCAGCTGCTACATATGAAGCCTTCATTCTTAGTTAAGCTTCTTGAGATCCCACTACATCTCTTGTGTACCCATTGTTTGCATTTGGGCAGAGGATGGAGTTCCTACCTACATCTTTCCTACAAATTGAGCAAGGCCATTTCCCTGGGGGGATCTGGGTTCTGTTTTCTCATCTACTTACAAGGACCTTAGTCTTTGTCAGGTTGACTTTGAGACCCCTTCTTTCTAGTCCCTGCTTCCATGTTTGGAATTTCTTCTCTAGTTCTACCATAGATTCAGCTATAAGTGCGAGGTCATCTGCATACAGGAGTTCCCATGGGCATCCGGTCTTAAACTCCTCTGTTATTGCCTGCAAAACTATGATGAACAGGAGAGGGCTAAGAACAGAGCCCTGGTGGACACCGACCTGTATGCTAAATTCCTCGCTATAGTCATTGCTAATCCTAACTTTGCTGACTGCTCCCCTATACATGGCTTGTACAGCTTTCACAAGCCATTCATCTACTCCTAGTTTTCTAAGAGCCCACCAGATTATAGCATGTGGAACTCTGTCGAAGGCTTTTTCCAGATCAACGAATGCCAGGTAGAGCGGCTTACTTTTAGCTAGGTACTTTTCCTGTAACTGCCTCACAAAGAAGAGGGAATCAGTGGTGCCGTTTCCTGGCACAAACCCAAATTGTATCTCATCTAGTTTCACCTGGTCCCTAATCAACTGGGCTATA
>OZ024741.1:241252606-241265106 GCA_964016885.1 Eledone cirrhosa | reverse complement strand
TATATACTGTACAGTGTTATATACTGTAGTACAGTGTTATATACTGTACAGTGTTATATACTGTACAGTGTTATATACTGTAGTACAGTGTTATATACTGCAGTACATTGTTATATACATTAGTACAGTGTTATATACTGTAGTACAGTGTTATATATTGTAGTACAGTGTTATATACTGTAGTGCAGTGTTATATACTGTAGTACAGTGTTATATACTGTAGTACAGTGTTATATACTGCAGTACAGTGTTATATACTGTAGTGCAGTGTTATATACTGTACAGTGTTATATACTGTAGTGCAGTGTTATATACTGTAGTACAGTGTTATATACTGTAGTACAGTGTTATATACTGTAGAGTGTTATATACTGTAGTACAGTGTTATATACTGTAGAGTGTTATATACTGTAGTACAGTGTTATATACTGTAGTACAGTGTTATATACTGTACTGTGTTATATACTGTAGTACGGTGTTATATACTGTAGTACAGTGTTATATACTGTAGTACAGTGTTATATACTGCAGTACAGTGTTATATACTGTAGTACAGTGTTATATACTGCAGTACAGTGTTATATACTGTAGTACAGTGTTATATACTGTACAGTGTTTTATACTGTAGTACAGTGTTATATACTGTAATACAGTGTTATATACTGTAGTACAGTGTTATATACTGTAGTACAGTGTTATATACTGTACAGTGTTATATACTGTAGTACAGTGTTATATACTGTACAGTGTTATATACTGTAGTGCAGTGTTATATACTGTAGTACAGTGTTATATACTGTAGTACAGTGTTATATACTGTAGTGCAGTGTTATATACTGTAGTACAGTGTTATATACTGTAGTACAGTGTTATATACTGTAGTACAGTGTTATATACTGTACAGTGTTATATACTGTAGTACAGTGTTATATACTGTACTGTGTTATATACTGTACAGTGTTATATACTGTAGTACAGTGTTATATACTGTAGTACAGTGTTATATACTGTACTGTGTTATATACTGTAGTACAGTGTTACATACTGTAGTACAGTGTTATATACTGTACTGTGTTATATACTGTAGTACGGTGTTATATACTGTATTACCGTGTTATATACTGGAGTACAATGTTATATACTGGAGTACAATGTTATATACTGGAGTACAATGTTATATACTGTAGTACAGTGTTATATACTGTAGTACAGTGTTATATACTGTAGTACAGTGTTATATACTGTAGTACAGTGTTATATACTGTAGTGCAGTGTTATATACTGTAGTACAGTGTTATATACTGTACATAATACTGTTCCTTTAAAAATAGAGTGAAGGTATTTAAAGAAACATTATCACAATACTGGACCTAGCAGTATATTATGTTCCTTGGAATATAGATATAAAGATTTAAAGAAATGTTATTGCGATACTGGACATACCATTGAAGCAGAATTTAAAGAATCATTACATCAAACCTGGATGTAGTGCTTGTTACCCATTGTCTCTTTGAATATAAAGTGACATGATATAAAGAAACAATACTGGACATAACGTTATATAATGTTCCTTTGAAAATAGTGTTAGGTGATTTGAAGAAATATTATTGCAATACTGGATGTAAAGTTATCTAAGATAGAAAAATCATTATTATAAACACAGCCATACTATTACTCACTATCTCTTTGAAAGTGGAGTGAAATAATTTAAAGAAATGTTATTTCAATACTGGACATAATATTGTATAATGTTTCTTTGTAAATAGAGTAAAGTGATTTGAAGAAACATTATTGCAGTACTGGCTGTACCATTATGCAGAGTTTAACCCTTTATATTACTATATATATACTAATGTATTTTTGTGGTAAAGGCTTTACCTTACATAATTATCTCACATAATATCGAATCTATGAGATTTTGATGTTATTTATTTTGAGAACAATACCTTAACATAAGTATGAATGGCCAGTTATGGCCAGTTTGAACAGAAAGAGGAGATAGAATACTGACCTGATATGGCCGGTTTAAATGCTAAATGATTAAAGTAACATTATCTCTAAACTGGAGTATTCTGGTAAAGAGAATACCTTGATGACTACCAGTGACATCCTTTGGGACAAACATGTACCCTGGTTCTCACCTAGCTCTCACTTCTGACTCCAGGACATTTTTCAACCACATACCAGAAATTACTTCTGCTGGTAGACTAAACTTGGTGAGGGACTAGACACATGAGGAGGGGATGGACACTGCCAAGCATTTCTAAATCCCACTGAAATGCCGCGAGGGACACTCTATCAAAGATCTAGAGTGGAACCTCAACAACAGGCTGCACCAGATGTAGGAGCTTGGTTATGACTGCTATTGATATTGGAAGTTATTGTGTAACACCAGGTCATCCCTGCTGTGGGGATTCAAATCAACATATCACTTGTCTATTCATATTGCAGGTTGTTGTTACTATTGTTGTTGTTGATATTGTAATTGAATGGAAAGAGTTCTAACACAGCAAATTAAGGAATGAGCCAAATTAAACGAGATGCAGTTCAGTTTTGTGCCTGGGAATACTACAGATGGCTTCGTTCTTGTGAGACAACTAGAAGAAAATTCCTAACCAAGAATAAGTTGCTGCATTTAGCTTTTTCTTGATCTAGAAAAGGTGCTTGGCAGAGTACCATGATCTGCTGTCTGGAGGTCTTTAAGGAAATTAAGTGTAGAAGAATGTCTCATGAGAGCAACACAAACCATGTACAGAAGAGCTGTCAGTAAAGTGATAGTAGGAAGGAGTTTAATGAAGAATTCATCAGGGTTTGATCCTCAAGCCACTTCTGTTCTACAAGCCATAACAGAGGAATTTAAGACTGACTGTCCATGGGAACTTCTTTATGCTGATGATCTGCTCCTTAAAGCCAAATCTGTAGAACTAGAGAACAATTTCTGACTCTGGAAACAAATTTTACAATCAAAAGATCTGAGAGTAAACTTAACAAAATCTAAAATTCTAGAAAGTAAGAAAGAAGACAAGACCCTGACGCCATCAGGGAAGTGGCCATGTTTGATATGCAGAAAAGGAGTAGGCAGAAACTCTATATGATGTTCATAATATAAATCTTGGGTAGGCAAACTAACAGGAAAGGAAGATTTCATATGTAATAAATGCACAGGGTTTATTGATAGTAAGTGCATCAGTGATATAAACCTTTTCCAATCATATGAAGGATCAATAGAAATGGTTGATAGCTTCTGCTATCTATGTGACCTAATTAGCAGTGGAGGAGGGTGCTCTGAGAATATAGTAGCTGGAATAAGGATAGGATAGAAGTTTAGGGAGCTACTCCCTTTGTTGACAACAAAAGTTTCCCTCTATGAACAAAAGATGGCTGTATGATGCCTGTGTGCAAAATGCAATGCTACATGGGCAGTGACTGCAGGGAATATGCATAGGCTGGAGAGAAATGAAGCAACCATACTTCAATGGATGTGCAATGTAAATATATGAAAATGGCAGAGGTTGAATAAACTGAGGAAGAACCTGGGTTTAAGAGGAATCAGAAGTAGTGTACAAGAGAGAAGACTGCATTGGGAGGGATGTGATAGGTATGGGTGATGAGCCTTGGGTGAAGAAGTGCCAGGAAGACATAATCAGAAAAACAATAAGAAATGAGAAAAATGAGGAATGTGACAAACACTACAATAACAACCGAAAATTCTGATCTTCAGCTGATTTATCGTTTTTTGGAAGGTAAACATCCAGGAAACACAGGCTTAGAGTTGTACCATGATGTTACTTCCAAATTAAGAAGGTGTCATTCAGAAGAGATGAACAACATGAGGGACAGGTTACTATGTGTGCTGATGCACAGAGAGACAAACAAGTATGTTAGACGACCATAAAAATTGTAAATGTAAACTTAGGATGTATATATGTGTATATATATGGGTGTGTTAATCAGTAAAATTCCAAGGGTTTGTATGTTTATACTTTGTTTTCATAGCTGTAAGTTCTGTGTTGGAAAGACAAACCAGATGCAGTACTCCATTCTCTCTAATCAACTCACTACCATATCTATCAACACAATACCAGATGTACAGATGCAGTACCCTGTTCTCTCTAATCAACTCACTACCATATCTCTCCACTCAACACCAGGTGTACAGATGCAATACTATATTCACTCTAATCAACTAACTACAATATCTATCAATGCAACACGAGATGTACAGATACATTAAACCACTCTCTGTAATATCATTACCATCACACTCACACCACCAACACCACCAACACCACCACCACTGCCACTGCATCTCATCACAACACCAGATGCACAAATGCTGCAATCTGTTTAGTTGAAAAGCTCACACATACAACACCTATATCTAAAAGTGACTACATATTCTCTCAATATTTTTTTCCCCACCAAAAAATAAAGAGATGGAAAAACTGGATGAAATCTGAAATCAGTTAATGTCAGCTAGAAGCACAATGGCTTCAGACTTGCTTGATCCTTTGAAAATCAGCCACAAGAGAGGGCGGTGGGGAGAAAGAATAATAAAATGTGTATTGCAGCATCTGCATGTGTAAAAAAAAAAAAAAAATACGCATTGCTTCGCTGCTGCCAAAATACTGTGAGACTTTCGAGGAGGATGTTTATTAAGATGAGAGTCACTGCAAGACATGAAAAAAAAATATATATAGGAAATGGTCGCCCAGAGAGAAAGGTGTGGAGCCAGATAAAATGTTTACCTGTCAGGAATGTTAAAGATATCTCAGAGTTTTTACATAATCTCTCGTCCACACAAATATATCAAAAACTTTTATTTTATTTTTCTGTTGCAATTAAAAAAAAAAAAATAGTAAAAGAGGAACATAAAAATATATACACAAATTTTCACAAACAGTTTCTACATATTTTCTCCATCAATCATTGTGTGGTCCTCTCTTGTGTGTGTGTGTATATATATATATATATATATATATATATATATATATATTTACACACATTCACACACACATATCTATCTGTATATATATATATTCAAATATATATGTGCGTGCGTGTGTGTCCATACGTGTATATATATATGTGTGTATATATATATATATATATATATATATATATATATATATATATATATGTGTATATATAAATATATATGTATATATGTATGCATATATATATGTATATATATATGTATATATATATATATATATATTCAAATATATATATGTGTATGCGTGTGTGTCCATACATGTATATATATATACACATATACATACATATATATATATATATATATACCCATTAACCTATACATATTTCTAACACTTTTCTTTTTGTTTGTTTCTCATTTGTTTTGTTTCTAAATTTCACAAAACAATTTCTCCAGACAAAAAGCACTTTTGCACAAGTTTATTCTTAAAGTTGTTTTGTGAATATATGAATATTTCAAGACTGTTTCCCTCCCCTCAAACCATTTTCACTGTCACTAGGATGCTCCAGGAAAGCTGGAGGTGATTGTTGTGTTCCATAGAAGCATGGGGGAAAACATTTTCACTTAAAAAAATTGCAAGAAAACAACATCAAAAACAGGAACTCCCCACTACCACCGCCAATATAAGAACAACAACATCAAATAAAATAACATTAAATATAGCAATCTATAACAATATTTACAAAATATATATAACAATATATGCACAGAAACTATAAAACAGTGTATACGTAGTAACTACATTGAATATATATTTATATATATATATATATATATATATATATATTCAATGTAGTTACTATGTATATGCTGTTATATAGTTACTATGTATAAATTATATATATATATACGTGGGAAAGTAAAAAATCGGAGAATAGACCGTTAAAACATGTTTATTTAAAATATCACCTACGTACGTTTCGCCCAGTTGGGCTTCTCAAGGGCATAAATAATCACAAGTGTTCCGAATGAAGAGTGAAATAGTACACTGGATCTCCCTGCAACAAGTCTTAACACCCCGGCGGGCAGGCGCAGCAAAATAACACCCAGAAAACAATCCTTGCATACCAGACCCAGTCTCAGACAAACGGATGCGGCAAAAAAAAAAAAAAATAATAATAATAATTATCCGGGAAAGACTGCCCTAACACCGGCCAGAGTTACCTCCCTTGACCTGCTGCAAAATCAAAACAAGATATTTTTGCGAGCAATGAATCTTGATGTAGATTTAACCCCCAAAACTCTTTCCGAACTATATAAGGAACACTTGTGATTATTTATGCCCTTGAGAATCCCAACTGGGCGAAACGTACGTAGGTGCTGTTTTAAATAAACATGTTTTAACGGTCTATTCTCCGATTTTTTTTACTTTCCCACGTGCTTACGTTCTGCTAACTCTCTAGCCCACTAAATATTAACACTTCGAATATTTAATACTGCCGGCACTAGTATCGAGCACCTTTGGCATACGCTACTTGGCAAATAACTATATGTATCACCTATCCCTCCTTTTTCTCTCTTTCTCGATACGTAAATACTATATATATATATATATATATACAGTATATATATATGCAAAAGGAAAACAGAAATAACAACGCAAACAACACAGTACAATGAACAAATATATTATTATTATTCACTTGATATAGTAGGAAAAGAGCCTTAACGTTTCAGATGCTAGTCTTTCATTTGAAAATACAATGAGAAATTAAAGAAGAAATAAAAAGATAGAGGAGAGTGGGCAGTTGCAGAAATGAAGAAACATTTCTAGAGGAAAAAAAAGCCAGGTCTATCCATGTCCCCATCTCTTATATATGTATATATATGAGGGTGCATGTCTAAGTGGCTACAACACAACTTTGTCCGGATTTGTGCCTCAGAGGGGAATTTTCGAGGTGCAAATTATATGGTCACACATGACAGAAGGGTATATTTAGTTTTTTATATATATACAAGTATATATGTGTGTGTATATATATATATATATATATATATACTTGTATATACATAAATTCTATATATATATATATATGTGTAGATAAATCTACCAAAATATACGGTAGTGTCCAATCCGTATGAAGAACTCAATGTAATCCAAATATCATGAAAAGAGAAGATGTATTCAAAATTTTTTCGATGAAAAACTCAGGAAAACAGAGTCAAGATAAATTAATAAAAATAATTGTTTCTACTTTAGGCACAAGGCCAGCAATTACCCAGTGCATTACTGGTACTTTATTTTATCGACCCCGTAAGGATGAAAGGCAAAGTCAACCTCGGCGGGATTTGAACTCAGATCGTAAAGGGTAAATTAATAAAAATAATGAATAATGAATAATGAATTATTTCTGAAGACAGCATATATATGTGTAGGTATATATATTCCCTTTGATAGTTTGTAAAAATTTTACATAGATCTATATGATATACATACCAACATACACATATATATCCTAGAAACGATCGTAAAATGATGAATTTTTAATATAAGGAACTGTTTCTTTGTTTTTATTCATTATTTTTATTAATTTATATATATATATATATATATATATATATATATACAATATGTGTGAAGAGAGAGAGAAATTATATATTAATTAATGATGATAATATTTGAATAATTATATAATTTTATAGATTTGTGTTATTATTAGTTTTTCATTATTTATGTTTTTATTTTCTCATTACTATATACATTTTCTATTTATATTACATTTCATTATTTCTATATTCATTTTTATATTTACATTAACAATCATAGTTTTCCTTGTTCCTCTATCCACATCTATCATACAAAACCTTCCCCCTTCATACTCTTTTTCCAACTATTTTTTTTATTAATCATTATAATGATTATTATTAAGTGTTCCATTTTAAAACTTCTTAACTGCTTAACACTTAAATTCTTAATCATTAACTTTATTTCTTAATGTAAATTACAATGTTAGATTTATCACCAAAAAGCTTAAATACATTTTCTAATTCATAAATCCATATATATCTATTATATGTATATGTGTATGTGTGTGCTTGGGTGTATGTACGTCTCTAATGTATGTATAAGTGTGTCTATAACCACTACTCCCCCCCTCTCTATCTCTCTCTCTCTCTCTCTATATATATATATATATATATATATATATATATATATATATATATATATATATATATATATATATATATATATATATGGCTGACTGAATATACACTGTTTTTCTCCCAAAACTTCATTTTCTGTTTCTTCTTCCCACTCTCTTCTCTCTATTTCTTTTCTTTTATTCCCCATTCTATCTGCTGATAAAGGACTAGTGTCCGAAAAGATAAGACTCTTTTCTTACTTTATCAAGCATTAAACTAATATATTTCTTCATTGTACTGTATTGTTTCCTTGGTTGTTTCCGGGGAAAATCACTTTCCCCACAGCAACATTACATCAACCTTAACAACAACTATTGGTTCTTTCAACCATGGCAAGTATCATATCTACATTTCTCTTGACTCACTGAGACACCCACACATCACTTAGTCAGTCGACCAATCACTCATTCAACTCATCAATTTCATTCACACCACAAATAAAATAGAACAAACAACCACAAATCATTTCAACCCCCTGGTGAATAAATACAAATATATATATATATATATATATATTTGTATTTATTCAGCAGGGTTTTTTTTTAGTCTATATGCAGTCTATATACAAATATATATATATATATATATATATATATATATATATATATATGTATGTATATTGAAGAGTACGGCAAAAATAGAGAGATGGCTAAGTCATAAAAAAATGATATACACCCTTGAAAAGGCTTACCTAATACAAGCTGAAACTATATATATATATATATATGTGTGTGTGTGTGTATGCTCTACAGTTCTTATATATTTGATATATATTTATCCTTATCGAGCCATCTTTGGATTTTAGTCTTCAAATTTATTATTATTACTATATATATATAGAGAGAGAGAGATTATATGTATATATTTACACACACACACACACACACACATATATATATATATATATATATATATATATATATATATATATATATATATATATATATATATATATACAATATATTAATAAATGGAAACTATATTTATAAAACCATATTTATTTTATTATATATATTTCAAGGGCAACCGAGACAAATTATGGTGCGCTTTCATCAGATAAAATACAGATTTGTTTTATAAATAAATATTGACATACCCAGAAAAAAGACAACCTTAACGGTTGGAGCTTCCTGGATAGTGGAGATAATATTTTATTGAGGGTAATACAAAGTTATGAGTGAGTATGCAAATGAGTGTCCGAAAAGTTGAAGAGATAACGGTTTATTTAAATTAAACTGTTGGAAGAAGAGGATATGTAAGGGAGAGATAAAAGAAAAAGAAAAGGAAGGAGAAAGAGAGAAGAGGAAAGAAAAACGATTATACATAGTGATAGGGAAGATAGTCAAGAGTGAACGAAGAAATAAATATTAATGGAAGAATATAGAGCGTAAATATATCTAAGTGAAAGAAGAAATAAGATTAACGTGGAAGAATAATATTTAGAATGTATGGTTCATTACGTTGTGATTATAATATTTATAATAAGTTGAAAAAATTAAAAATTAAAAATCAAAATTAAAGATTAAAATTTACCTTAATATTAAAAAATTTATTTAATATTAATATTAAAAATTAAAATTAAAACAGAAGTATTTATATTATATTAGGATGTATTAGTAATAATATATTCGTTTAGATGTGTATGTTATGGATTATAAATTATTAAAATAAATATATAATATTTTACATTAGAGAAAATCTAGTATAGTTTATTTGATTAAAGTAAGTTTGGCAAAATTATATTTATTAATAGTTGTAAGTCAAAATTAAACATCCAAATAATTCCAAATTTATGAAAATTTACGAGAGTTTACAAAGAAATAGCTACTTAATTATATTATAAAAACAGTAAGGAAGTATAAAGGAAGTTAGAAGTGATTTTTTAAGAACTCAAATGACTCCATCTAACTGTCCTCTAAATAATAACTGTTTAGTTAAAAATATAGTATACAATTGTAATGTCAAAACCAATGAAAATTCCTTTAACTATGTCGGCTCTACTTCCACAGACTTCAAATCTCGTTTCAATAAATGTTCCTTTACGAATATTGGTAAAAAATCTTCAACTTCTCTATCCAACTTATTATGGAACTTAAAATCCAAGAATATTAACTATTCTTTATCTTGGGAAATTATCTCCAAAGCTCCTTCATACACAGCTCTTCCCAAAAATTGCTCCCTTTGCGTTGAAGAAATATTCTTTATACTAAAAAGTAAGAACTATATTAATTTGCGTAATAATTTATTTAGTTCTTGTAAACATCGTTTAAACTCAACTTTTAGATATATATATAAAATGTAATATATGGTTAATCTCCTTTACATAATGTTTTCTATATACAACCACCTACAACTTCATCCTTCAGATTATATCTATATATGATTCATATATATTTAATTTACTTTCTATTATCTCTACTTCATAAATACACTTTATATTATTACACTTATCAATTGATTATAACCTTTTTATATGACTATTTGAAATTCTTTTAAGAAAAATTTTCCTTAAAAGACTTTCTGAAGGTTTTAGAAAATTCTTTGAAAGATATGGATAAACCGTTATTTTCATATCTTCCAATATTTTATATCTTCAAACATTTTTAATATATATCCAAATATGTATATATATGTGGAATAACATGATTTTTATATATATATGAAATAACCTATGGTTTATGTTTTAATTATATTCTTAAGATAAATTTATGACTTTTTATAACATAACATATGGTTTATGTTTTAATTATATTCTTAAGATAACATTTTTTAACTTTATAACATTTATGACTTCTCATAAAAAACTTTTGAAAAATAAAAAAAAAATTTTTTGGAGGGAGAAGGTTTTTTTTATGTATTCTTGGAGTCATTTGAGTTCTTAAAAAATCACTTCTAACTTCCTTTATACTTCCTTACTGTTTTTATAATATAATTAAGTAGTTATTCCTTTGTAAACTCTCGAAAACTTTCATAAATTTGGAATTATTTGGATGTTTAAGTTTTGACTTACAGCTATTAATAAATATAATTTTGCCAAACTTACTTTAATCAAATAAACTATACTAGATTTTCTCTAATGTAAAATACTATATATTTATTTAAATAATTTATAATCCATAACATACACATCTAAACGAATATATTATTACTAATACATCCTAATATATTATAAATACATGTTTTCATTTTAATTTTTAATTTTTAATATTAAGGTAAATTTTAATCTTTAATCTTTAATTTTAATTTTTTCAACTTATCATTATAAATATATTATAATCACAACGTAATGAACCATACATTCTAATTATTATTCTTCCACGTTAATCTTATTTCTTCTTTCACTTAGATATATTTACGCTCTATATTCTTCCATTAATATTTATTTCTTCGTTCACTCTTGACTATCTTCACTATCACTATGTATAATCGTTTTTTCTTTCCTCTTCTCTCTTTCTCCTTCCTTTTATTTTTATTTTTATTTTGTCTCTCCCTTACATATCCTCTTCTTCCAACAGTTTAATTTAAATAAACCATTATCTTTTCAACTTTTCGGACACTCATTTGCATACTCACTCATAACTTTGTATTACCCTCAATAAAATATTATCTCCACTATCCAGGAAGCTCCAACCGTTAAGGTTGTCTTTTTTTCCGGGTATGTCAATATTTATTTATTAAAAAAAGCTGTATTTTATCTGATGAAAGCGCACCATAATTTGCCTTGGTTGCTCTTGAAATATATATAATAAAATAAATATGGTTTTATAAATATAGTTTCCATTTATTAATATATTGTGTATTTACTCCACTTACTTGTAGAGTGCTTTATATCAGTTATAAAAATGTTTAAGCTTGTTGAATCCCAACAAATTAAATATAACCTCTGCATATATATTTTTTTTTTTTCAGGTTGTATTAGGCAAGCCTTTTCAAAGGTGTATATAATTTTTTTATGACTTAGCGTTAAAGTATAAAAACTAATGATGCAATCATCATCATCATCATCATCACCGTTTTACGTCCGTTCTTCCACGCTAGCATGGGTTAGACGGGTTGTCCTGTTGTGGGAAGTGTCTGGTCGGCTGACCATGTCTTGCTCATACAGGAACTGATTTTGACTTGATTTCTACAGCTGGATGCCCTTCCTAACACCAACCTCATTTACAGTGAGTGCTGGGTGCTTTTTTCCGTGGCGCCTACACGTCCACTTTACAGTGTGGGCTGGGTGGTGCTTTTTTGCCGTGGCACCTCCACGACCACTTTGCAGTGGGAGGGTGTGGGGGCATATTGTCTATATGCTTCAGCTTGTACCCATGGGAGGTCGGGTACTCTGTATTACTGCATGACGCCAGAGGTCACG
>OZ024741.1:241242606-241247606 GCA_964016885.1 Eledone cirrhosa | reverse complement strand
CTCCTACATGGATATAAAGTAGTGGCCGTACTCGAAAACGAGTTGGCAGCCACCATATACATATGTATATATACAT
Organism: Eledone cirrhosa; assembly: GCA_964016885.1. Taxonomy (NCBI): domain Eukaryota; kingdom Metazoa; phylum Mollusca; class Cephalopoda; order Octopoda; family Eledonidae; genus Eledone; species Eledone cirrhosa. The sequence continues at coordinate 241,247,530 of OZ024741.1, read as the reverse complement.
ATATATATATATATGTATATGTAATACAGAGTACCTGACCTCCCATGGGTACAAGCTGAAGCATATAGACAATATGCCCCCACATCCTCCACCGCAAGGTGGTCGTGGAGGTGCCACGGCAAAAAAGCACCCAGCCCACACTGTAAAGTGGACGTGTAGGTGCCACGAAAAAGCACCCAGCACTCACTGTAAATGAGGTTGGTGTTAGGAAGGGCATCCAGCTGTAGAAATAGGCCAAATCAGTTCCTGTATGAGCAAGGCATGGTCAGCCGACCAGACACTGCCCACAACAGGACAACCCGTCTAACCCATGCTAGTGTGGAAAAATGGACGTAAAACGGTGATGATGATGATGATGATGATGATATATATATATAATGTGTATATATATACATATATATATGTATATATATATATATATATATATATATATATATATATATATATATATATACACAGATATATATATGTGTATATATATATATATATATATATATATATATAGAGAGAGAGAGAGAGAGAGAGAGAGAGAGAGAGATGTATATATATATAATATATATATAGATATATATATATATGTGTGTATATATAGATATATATATATGTATATATATATGTATATATATATATATATATACATATATATATATATGGAGGCACATGGCTTACTCAGCTGTAGAAATGAGATGATAGGGACTGGGGTCCCTATCATTCCACTGCAAAGTGGTCGTGGAGGTACCACGGCAAAAAAAGCACCCAGCACTCACTGTAAATGAGGTTGGTGTTAGGAAGGGCATCCAGCTGTAGAAATCAAGCCAGAATCAGTTCCCATCCCACCCTTGCAAGCAGGGAAAAGCAGACGTAAAATGATGATGATGATGATGATGATATATATATGCACCTCTATTACTATATAACACACACGTACAAATCCACCTGTTTTATTGATGGCACACTATCTCTCTCTAGTGTGTTACCTTTTCAACATATTGTATTTTAAAGAGCTCAGATTCCTTCTCCTTTGAGCACATTATTGACAGGGAATAACGAGAGTCTATGGCTTCGTTAATTTATTGTGATATATATATATATATATATATATATATATATATATATATATATATATATATATATATATAATTAGAAAGTGAACAACACAAAATATAACTACTCCATTACCAAAGGTTTCTGGATTGCAGTCAATATTAATATATGTCTGGATCAGTCATCAGTTATAAAATAGTTATATTTTATGTTGTTCACTTTTTAATTAAATTATACATAGAGCACTCTTTTTTCCTTTGCTTTTCCTTCGGAATATATATATATATATGTAATAATACCTTGATTTAATAATACCTTGATTAAATCTTAACCATTTAACATCTCAGGGTATGTCATGTATCATTATATTTTGTCTGATGAGGACGTACTGTTGTACATCCGAAATATGTATAATAAACTGTAATTGATCAAAAGAACATCTATTTTATTAATACTTATATTAATAACTCATGAAAATTATTTTTTACCGTTGAGTGCTTCCAATCTACTGTAAAACTCATTCTTTGACATAATCATCGAATATTGTTTAACAACTTAATACTTATATATATATATATATATACGATGCCTGCATACGAACAGCAATGCTGCATGGCAGTGAGACCTGGGCATTGTGTGCAGAGGATATACGCAGACTAGAGAGGAACGAAGCTTGCATGCTCCGCTGGATGTGCAATAGTAATATACGTGAACGGCAAAGCATAAACGAACTAAGGAAAAAATTAGAAATAAGAGGGATCAGATGTTGTTTACTCGAGAGAAGGCTACGTTGGTACGGTCACGTGATGCGCATGAAAGACGACAGCTGTATAACAAAGTGCAGGGCAATAAAGATAGACGGTAGCCACGGAGTAGGCAGACCCAGAAAAACATGGGACGAGCTGATAAATTCCGACCTCACACGCTTACACCTCTCCAAGACAATGTCACTGGACCGAGACCTTTGGCGGTACTCAGTAATAGAGAAGACCCGCCTTACCTAAATACAAAGTAAAAACCTACTACAGTCAGTAGGCACTTCTATCAAAACACACCCCCGTCCCACCACCTCCACCCCACCCACACCGCCCCTTTCAATGTAAAGTTATGTTGGTCCCACAACATCCAGGCCGAAACAAATGAGATCGTGTAGGTGTCACGACAAAAAACACACAGTCCACGCTGTAAATGTGGCCGTGTAGGCAACACGGTAAAAACCTCCCAGCCCCACACTGTAAATGTGGTTGGTGTTAGGAAGGGCATCCAGCTGTAGAAAACCAGCCAGACAGTCCACGCTGTAATGTGGCCGTGTAGGCAACACGGTAAAAACCTCCCAGCCCCACACTGTAAATGTGGTTGGTGTTAGGAAGGGCATCCAACTGTAGAAAACCCGCCAGACAGTCCTATGCGAGCAAGACAACCACTCTTGCCTCAAGTGGGAAAACCCCCGTCCAAACCCATGCAAGCGTGGAACACGGACGCTAAACCTGATGATGATGATGATGATGATGATATATATATATATAAATTGAAAAAGGATTGCAGCTATGAGTGTATATGAAGTGTTATAAAATTGTAGGAATCTCAGGGCAGGGCTAGTTGTAAACAGCTGATTGCAATGTAGATGGCAAAGAGTTAGGTTAAAATATAACCTCATGTTGAGCGGAAGAATGGAGAGAGGGAGAGAATGAAAGAAAGGGAGTCTAAAACATGAGGTGAGAAATGACAGGAGTATAGAGAGAGAGAGAAAGGAAGAAAAAAGGGGAAAAAAGCAGGAATGAGAACGATAGGGCAAATTTTATTTTTTTCGAGAATTACGAAAGATAAAAAAAAATACAATAAGGAAAAGATGAAGAATGTCAACTAAAGAGAAATACAAACTATAACAGATAAGTACGCAGTCTACCCTGTAAGGTGGTCATATTGGTGACACTACAAAAAGCACCTAGTCCACTTTGTATGGTGGTCGTGTTGGTGACACATTAAAACATACCCAGCCCACCCTGTAAGGTGGTCGTGTTGGTGACACAACAAAACATACCCAGCCCACCCTGTAAGGTGGTCGTGTTGGTGACATAACAAAACATACCCAGCCCACCCTGTAAGGTGGTCGTGTTGGTGACATAACAAAACATACCCAGCCCACCCTGTAAGGTGGTCGTGTTGGTGACACATTAAAACATACCCAGCCCACCCTGTAAGGTGGTCGTGTTGGTGACATAACAAAACATACCCAGCCCACCCTGTAAGGTGGTCATGTTGGTGACATAACAAAACATACCCAGCCCACCCTGTAAGGTGGTCGTGTTGGTGACACATTAAAACATACCCAGCCCACCCTGTAAGGTGGTCGTGTTGGTGACATAACAAAACATACCCAGCCCACCCTGTAAGGTGGTCGTGTTGGTGACACAACAAAACATACCCAGCCCACCCTGTAAGGTGGTCGTGTTGGTGACATAACAAAACATACCCAGCCCACCCTGTAAGGTGGTCGTGTTGGTGACATAACAAAACATACCCAGCCCACCCTGTAAGGTGGTCGTGTTGGTGACACATTAAAACATACCCAGCCCACCCTGTAAGGTGGTCGTGTTGGTGACACAACAAAACATACCCAGCCCACCCTGTAAGGTGGTCATATTGGTGACACTACAAAAAGCACCTAGTCCACTTTGTATGGTGGTCGTGTTGGTGACACATTAAAACATACCCAGCCCACCCTGTAAGGTGGTCGTGTTGGTGACACAACAAAACATACCCAGCCCACCCTGTAAGGTGGTCGTGTTGGTGACACATTAAAACATACCCAGCCCACCCTGTAAGGTGGTCGTGTTGGTGACACAACAAAACATACCCAGCCCACCCTGTAAGGTGGTCGTGTTGGTGACACAACAAAACATACCCAGCCCACCCTGTAAGGTGGTCGTGTTGGTGACACAACAAAACATACCCAGCCCACCCTGTAAGGTGGTCGTGTTGGTGACACAACAAAACATACCCAGCCCACCCTGTAAGGTGGTCGTGTTGGTGACACAACAAAACATACCCAGCCCACCCTGTAAGGTGGTCGTGTTGGTGACACAACAAAACATACCCAGCCCACCCTGTAAGGTGGTCGTGTTGGTGACACAACAAAATATACCCAGCCCACCCTGTAAGGTGGTCGTGTTGGTGACACAACAAAACATACCCAGCCCACCCTGTAAGGTGGTCGTGTTGGTGACACAACAAAACATACCCAGCCCACCCTGTAAGGTGGTCGTGTTGGTGACACAACAAAACATACCCAGCCCACCCTGTAAGGTGGTCGTGTTGGTGACATGATGAAAAGTGTCCAGTCTAACCCATCAGTTGGTAGAATCTAAGCAAGAAACTGCTCTGTATGAGCAGGACATGGTCACCTGATCTGATTTGTCTCAAAACTAGACAACTCATCTAATCCATGCTAATCCATGCTAACATCGATAATGGACATTAAATGTGTGTATATATATATATATATATATACATATATATATATATATATATACATATATATATATAATGAACATAACAGACATTATTTTAAAAAACTAAAGTATGTAAATATTGAATTATCTCTTTATATATATATATATATATATATATATATATATATATATATATATATATATATATATATATATATATATCTTGCAGCAGGGAAAAGCGGATGTAAAATGATGATGATGATGATGATGATATATATATTATCATCATCATCATCGTTTAACGTCCATCTTCCCCACTTGCATGGGTTAGACGGTTTTGTTCCATTTGATGCGGGAATGGTCGGGAGACCATGTCTCGCTTGAACAGAAGCGTCTCTGGCAAGTTTTATTTTTACAGCTGGATGCCC
>OZ024741.1:241167606-241237606 GCA_964016885.1 Eledone cirrhosa | reverse complement strand
GTACAGATACAAAGCATATGCACATGCACACATACAATACAACTCAAAACATACACATACACACATACAGTAACATCCATACCTGCACACACACACATGAATGCGTGCAGACATGCATAGTTATATCTACCTAGTTGATGTTGTGTAAATTCCAATGAGAGAGTCTTGTAACTATGTTAGAGACCGACTCTCTCTATTGGCAAAACTTTGTGAAATTATAAAACCAGAAGAACATACATACACATACACACATACACACATACACACATACATACATACATACATAGATACCAGATGTCCTCATTATTGTTGTCAGCACCAAGGGTGATGGATTTGCAGTATTGGTAGTCCACCTTAGTTTTGATAGCTATGGCAAAGTGGTGTTGTGATTGCAATGGAAAGGTTTGAAGAGTTATGTGAGATACTACTACAGGCGGATTAAACTAGTATTAGGCCCATGGTTGAAAATTTCCTCAAGGCCCTTTGTAGCAAGAAAATTTTATTTCAGGCTCTTTAAACATTGTGGATCCTTAAGCTACAACCCAGTCAGCCCCTTCCCCTTCCTTAACCCTTTAATGTTCAAACCTGCCAAAACCGGCCAGAATTCTCTACGTCTTTCTGTTGAAACTGGCTGTAACTGGTCGCTCAAACTGATTTTAAGGTATTCTTCTCAAATTAAAAACTTTCGAAATCTCATAGATTCGATATTATGTGAGGTAAAGCCTTTACCATGAAAATACAATAGTATATATATAGAATAATGTGAATGCTAAAGGGTTAATCCACCACAGGGTACTATCCTCTGGCAAATTTTAAGAAAGGTTGATCAGACTTATGAAAATTGATATGGCTATATCATTAGAATAGTTCCAACTCTATGTAGCAGTAGGTAGAATGCAAGAATTATGAGATGGTATATACTTTTGTGTGAATTTTAGGTAATTCAGTGCTGTGTCAGTTCTAAGCATGGAGGCTCATAAGGCTGCTGCTTATCCTATTTTCATTGGTGTTAAGTGGCTGAGAGTAAAAGACATTCCCTTAGATAGAATGCCAGTCCATTGCAGGGTTAACACCTTTGAATGTTTGTTTTGGGGCAGCATATGTTAAAATACCTTCTTAATACTCAAAATCCTATATCATCTACTATTTCCTGTTCAGTTGCTTATCGCCCACCCACCAGTTGAAGTCACCCAGTGGTGAGCAATATCGCCCAGGCTGGGAAACCCTGCAGTATACTGTCTCAGCTGGCTGCCTAGTATGCTATCAACTTAGCTATCTAAACTAGTGACATCATAGAACATTTAACTAAGTATTTTCCCTATTTTGATTCATACCTCAGTGTTTTCAGTGCACATCTGCCTGGGTTTTACTTTTCATTTATATAAAATAATAATGAAAATATTGTGTACAGTGCTCAGGTGCACTACAACTCATCAAAAGTGTATGTGTAGTACATAGGGTAATGTACAAACGTCAGGAAAATGAACAGTGCATGAGTCATGATATACACATGTGTGCATGTGTATGGAAGGGGGACAACAGGTGTAGTTTTGGTGAATTTCGGGAAGCATGAGGGTTTTAAAGGATGCAGTGTCTCGGCAGCTAACAACTGATGCAGGCAGTTTGTTCCATGCTTCAGCCACTTTAAGCGTGAAAAAATGTTTCCGAAAGTCATGGGAGCTGTGCTGTTTTTCTGACTTTGTAGGCATGTCCACATGTGTTAGACACATGGAGATCAAAAAGGTGCTCAGGGTTGTTGTTGGTGAGATGGTTAATAATATTGTGGGTGTTTACCAAGTCCATTGCCAGACGTCGGAGCTTCAATGAATCCATGCCCAGCCAGAGAAGCAAGGCGTTCAGAGTATGGTAGATGTCTGATGAAGGGTATGCGCTTGGTTGCACGTCTCTGAACAGTTTCCAAGAGGTCAATGTTCTGAGCAAGATAGAGGTTCCAGACTGATGATGCGAATTCCAAGTGTGGAATGCCAAGTGTGGAATCTTATGTTGACAGAATTTATACCAGTAATATACTGGATCAAGTTGATTATAACCCTCTCCCCTATAAAAATTGAGCTTGTGCCAAGTTTAAAGAAATTCACACACACACGTGTGTATATATATATATAGGTGACCAAATTAGAGGTGGAGGATGTTCTGAAAGTATAGTAGCTAAAGTGTGAGAGTTTTGTGTGTAGTTTTTGTGTGAGTGAGTGTGTATGTTTATGTAAATGTGAGTGCATGTGTGTTTGTGAATTTCTGTATTATCTGTAGCAGAATTTTTTTGTGTTTTATTTGTGTGCATGTATGTGAACATAAATATGCATATATATATATATATATATATATATATATATATACTTCTATACAAAAAACAAACATACATATATATATATATATATATATATATATACATACATATATATACATATGATAAAATATGCCTAGTACATACTGTAAAGTGGCTGGCATTGGGAAAGGCATCCAGCTCTGGACACCAAACCAAAAGAATTGCATAACGAGCAAGATGAGTTCATCTGACCAGTTGAACCTCAATACATGACAATCCATCTAATACATGCAAGCATGGAAAATAGATGTTAAACAGTGATGATTATAAATGAACTTACCTATTCCATGCTTTCTTTACCCCAACTCTGTTCTTGCCATTTTTCATATGAATTTTACAAATGATTTTTTTATTTTTCATTCCAGGAAGAACCCTCACCATTTTAAGAACCATGAACCCCAATACACTGGTCGGACTGCTAATTCTGTTCATCCTTCATGGAAGTTTTTCTGTGGACCTTACTTACCATATAGAGGAAGAAAGAAGTCCTGGGACCTTTATTGGGGACATTTCAATTGACTCCCCTCTTCTTAATGGTTTTCTCATTGATGAACATGAACGAATATCTTTCAGTCAACTCCAGCGGAAAGTCTCTGGAACTTCCCAACTGTTTAATATCAGTAAACATGGCAGGTTGTTCACTGCCCAGAGATTGGATGCTGAGGTTCTATGTATATATAACAAGGAATGTTCTAAAATCATCAAAGTAGCTGTTCACCAGAAAAAGACATTTATGAAGATATTAAAAATTAAAGTCATAATAGAAGACATCAATGACCACCAACCTGAGTTTCCAGTGAAAGAAGTTAACCTTCATTTCCTTGAATCAGACAGAACTAGAACAGTGAAACCAATTCCAAATGTTGTAGACAAAGATATAGGTGTGTTAAATTCCTTGATAAAATATGAACTTCGGAAGAACCCAAATGAGCCATTTTCATTGTCTGTTACAAAACGTGTGGATGGAAGATCTAAGATTGATCTGCTTCTTGACGAAGAGTTAGACCGAGAAGTTAAAGGGAATTACTCACTTCAAATTATTGCCAAAGATGGTGGTTCCCCACCAAAAGTTGGAATTTTAAACGTCCAAATTTCTGTTATAGATGTCAATGATAATTTACCAATTTTCCATCAGAATTCATTTAATGTCTCCATAAAAAGTAGTCACAATAAAAATATACCAATCATTACATTGTCAGCCACAGATTCGGACATTGGAGAAAACAAAAAGATTTTTTACCACTTCAGTCCAAAGACATTAAATGTTGACAAAAAGAATTTTTATTTGAAGCCAGATTCTGGTGAAATTTTGTTAAAGGAAACATTTGTTCCGGGTCAGAAACAAACATACAAATTATTTGTGGAGGCTATTGATGGAGGAAAGCCCTCTCTCAGCTCCACAGCCATGGTTCTTGTTAATGTGATCAATCAGCAAAACAACAGCCCCACCATCAGTGTGGACTTTGTATCAGCAATATCAGAAAATTCCACTGCAATTCCTGAAGATATCGAAGTTGGCAGTTTTATTGCTTATGTGATGGTCACTGATAATGACCTGGGTCCAAATGGTGAAGTGACATGTGACCTCAAACATGAAGTATTCAAACTGTTGAGTTTGGGTTCTAAAGAATTCAAAATAACACTGAAACGTTCAGTGGACAGAGAAGTAGAAGATTATTATTATATCACGATTAGCTGTGAAGATCAAGGAAATCCTCCATTGAAATCAAAAAGAAATTTCTCCATCCAAGTTATTGATGTCAACGATGTACAACCACAGTTTACTAAACTGACATACAAATTCCTCACCTATGAAAATAAACCTCCAAATTTCCCTATTGGTTTTATTGATGCTACAGACCCTGATTTGGGTCCTGGAGGAGAGCTGACCTATTCCTTAAAAGATGATGGTAATCTTCCCTTGTTTATAACAAAAAATGGCTTCATATTGACCACACAGTCATTAGATAGAGAGCAGCAAGATGTGTATAGATTTAAAGTGTTTGTTAAAGACAATGGAGTGAAATCTCTAAATAACACAGCTAACATCATTGTGGAAGTCATGGATGAAAATGATAATGCTCCTTATTTCACTTTCCCCAGTGTTAGCCCATTCAGTTTAGACATTCATTATTATCCCCAAAGTAAGAATGACATCACCGTTCTGCGGGCATCTGACAGGGATAGTCGGGAGAACTCATTCCTTAGGTATGAAATCATCTCAGGCAATGAAAAACATCTGTTTTCTGTTAATTTTTACACAGGGGTTCTGTCTTTCTCTCGAACTGTTTACCAAAATGATGCAGGTTCATATGACCTTCAATTTATAGTGAAAGACAGTGGAACCCCAGTACTCTCAGCAACTACTGTTGTGGCATTGACTCTGACTGTTAGTAACGAGACATTCACGGCTTTCTCAGCCGTTCAAGTACAGTCTGAAGATATGATAGATATAAATTTAGTGATCATCATTGTTGTTGTAGCAGTGCTACTGTCTATTGCTATCGTTATATTCATCACAGTTACAGCAATCAGGTGCAATAACCAGAGAAACAATGCTGCAACAGAAAATCAACCATATCAATCAAGAACAGAGATGAAACAACTAATTTATCAAACAAGTAACCCAATAGTCCTTGCTGGGAACCCAGAGGAGATGTTAAATAGAAACACACAATCAATGAAATCTAAAAACCAGTTTTATCCTGAAGAAGAATCACAGAATGAATGGAAAACATCAACAATGGTTACAACTTTACCAAAATTAACAAAGGTAAATAACAATGGACATTGATGCATGTCTATGTTGTCAAACACTCACTTTCTTCAAAACAATGTCTAGTTTGTCACTTAAATCCTATTTCATTTCCTCCATCCATTAGAATTAATTTGCATAAATATATACACATATATTTAAATTAGCTCGAGAGAAATAATTGAAGTCAATCAATAGATTGAATTTTGATAAATATGCTAAGAGGATAAGGTACTGAACAGTGTAAAACATTCTCAGTTAATTGAAATTTATCTTTTAGTTGGAGAAAAATGTAGAGGTAATTGTTAGAGTTGCTGACGAAGTTCAATAAGGCTTAATGTCCTTAATCAACACTAAGCCTGCTAACAAAGATTAGAACTTAATTCTTAATATTTTGAAATAATCCCCCCTTCTCTTTGAAAGTGGCTAACAATTGCCACTATCTCTTTTTGCTTTGTGTTCTTTTTTTTCTTTTTTGTTTGTATTTTCTTTCACCAATGAAGAAAGAAATTTCAATTAATTAAGAAGGGTTTGTATATGTTGTTCAGTACATCAACTTATAATCAATTAGGTTTGTTTATTGTAGAGGTAAATGTGAGGGTTGGATACACAGTCAAATCTATATATTAGACCTTAATAACATTGTCAGACATTAACTTCCCTTCTCTATAAACTGAGAGGAACAAAATGAATAATTGTAATATATTCAGCTGGAAACTAGATTCTCTCATCCTACCTCTTCTGCTGGTGTATATGTATGTATGATATATATATATATATATATATATATATATATATATATATGTGTGTGTGTGTGTATGTATGTATGTGTATGTGTGTGTGTGTATGTGTGTATAGAAGGGAAAGAGTTGATAGTGTAAAATTACACACATGTATACACCAGGTCCGAAAACAGAGGAACCAAACTTCCATTGTCATTGCCTCCATCTCTCTCACTATTATGAGCAAATGGGGTCCCACACACTGGCTGCCCCAAGGCCCTGGCTGACAGAATAAAGAAGGTTATACCTGAAGTCAAGGTCTTCTTGATCTGAGCTGACCAAAACTAATCAAACATATCAAACATAAAGTAAATATGTTAACCATGACATAACACTGGTATTAATCATTACCTTTAGTATCAGAAATCATTATAAGGGTGGTGGTTTGGCAGAGTCCTTAGAGCATCGGATAACATGATTTGTAGCATAGAGTTACAACCTTTTATATCGTGATTTAAAATCCTGCCAAGGTTTGCTTGACCTTTTACTTTTACGGGGTTGATAAAAATAAAGTACCATTATTATCATCATTACCCTCGTTATCATCATGACCATCTTCATCATTATTCTCATCATCAGCAGCATTATCATCTCACCACCATTATCATCATCATCATCAACCTTCAGAAGTTGATGATGATGGTGGTCAGATAGCCAAGTAGCTAAGGGACAGGACAGCCAACTGAGGTAGTCATATAGCCAAGTAGCTGGGAGATCAGACAACTAAATAGCTATGTGGTCAAATAGTCAAGCAACTGTGACACACCAACTGAGATGGTCAGAGTGATAGCTAGCTATGATACTGGACAACCAACTGAAACGGTCAAATTGGCAAGTAGCTAAGATACAGGCAATCAACTGAAGTCAAATTGGCAAGTAGCTAGGGTAATGGACAATCAACGTAGGTCAGAATGCCAAGTAGCTAGAGTACTGGACAACCAACTGATGTGGTCAGATTGCCAAGTTGCTAAAAGATCAAACAACTACATAGCTAGGCGGTCAGATAGACAAGCTGTAACTATACACCAACTGAAGAGGTCAGATAGCCTAATAGCTAGAGTTCTAGACAACCGGCTGAGAGGGTCAGCTAGTGTGCTGGACAAGCAACTGAAGTGGTAAAATAACCAAATACCAAGATCATTAGTTAGACAAGTAACTGAATGGTCACATAGCCATGTGGTTACTACTGTACTGGACAATCAACTTAGATGGTCAGATTGCCAAGTAACTAAGATTATTGAGAAGGAACAACCCAGTATGCCTAGCTCTGTATAGACACCACAGTATCAATAGTGTAAACAATATATGTTATCACTAGCACTGCATTGTGTCTATTCAATGAAATATCACTTTCAGTGACTCGCAATGTTCTTAGCTTTTGACTTCCTGTAATGGTATATTAGAAAATATCTAAAAGCACAAGGTCAGCAATTACCCAGTACATTACTGGTACTTTATTTTATCGACCCCGAAAGGATGAAAGGCAAAGTTAACCTCGGCGGGATTTGAACTCAGTCCGTAAAGGGACGTAACTATGCTGGAAAGGAAAGCATGGCGTCTGACTCTCTACTGATACTGCCAATCCACCGCCCTTAAAAATAATAATAATGATAATGAAAATTATTGTGTACAATGCTCAGGTGCACTACAACTCATCAAAGGTGTGTGTATAGTACATAGAATAATGTATAAAAGTCAAGAAAGTGAACAGTGTATGAGTCAAGATATATACACAGACATGTGTGCATGTGTATGGAGGGGGAATATCAGATGTAGTATTGGCGAATTTCGGGAAGCATGGAGGTTTCGAAGAATGCAGTGTCCCGACAGTTAATAACTGATGAAGGTAGTTTGTTCCATGATAACAAAGATGTTTATAGAGTTTTTACCAATAGACAAATTTGTAGTGAAAATTTGCAGTAATCTAAAGTAAAGCCTATAGATTTAAATATGATCCCAGTCTTATGGCTGCTTTATACTTTTCAAAGTGGTTTCATGTTGCAGAGGACATTAAGAGTAAACCTCATTGATAAAATCTCTCTCTTACTTTATGTCATCTTCACCCTTCTATGTCCACTCTTCTGCACTGTCTTACACTTCTACTTCAAGAATAAACAGAATTTATAATCTTACATCTCCCCCTTCACGCACAACTTCAACTAATAGTACTCAAATCACCAATCTGTTTTTAACACACACACATAAATCTCTTTCTCTCTCTCTCTCTCTCTCTCTCTCTCTCTCTCTCTCTCTCTCTCTCTCTCTATCTCTCTCTCTCTCTCCTTCTCTCTCTCTCTCTCTCTCTCTCTCTCTCTCTCTCTCTTTCTCTCTCTCTCTGCTGTGTCTCCTAGTCTGAAACTCCTATTTAGGTTTACATGACATATACACTCTTGTAAGAGTCACACCAGAGTCTTCATTGTATTTTCGTGGAAAAAGATGTGACTTAAACTTGGAACCAGTGGTCTATGGAGTCAGGACATATCATTACATAATGTTATGTAATTGAGAATGGTTTTGAACCTGATCACTGATGAAACATATATTGGAATAAACATGTTAAACTGAACTCTCTCTCTCTCTCTCTCTCTCTTATATATATAACACCCAGTCCACACTGTAAAGTGGTAATGTATGAGTCATGACACAAAGCAGTCAGCACACACTGCAAACGTGGTTGACATTAAGAAGGGCAACTAGCTGTAGAATTCTAGCCAGGAACATTCTATATAAGCAAGACATAGTCACATGACCCAACTTACCTCAAATGGGACAACCTGTCTAACCCATACTAGCATTGAAAGTGGCCATTAAACGATGAGGATATATATATATACAGATACATACACAACTGAAACATCAATGATATGTATGGAGGTCTAAAAGTACTCTTCAATATTCTCTAAAATTCCTAAAACAGTCTGCATGGAAAGCAAACTTAAAATGATGAGGATGAGGATGATTACATGTGTGCATATGTGTGCTTATCTCTCTCTCTCACACACACACACACACGGGTAAATTGACAAAGTCGACAGAGCAGCAGACTAAATATTTATTCTGTCTCTCTGCTCTGCGCCCTGAGTATAAATCCCGTCAAGGTCAAGAGTATAAATCCCGTCGAGGTCAAGAGTATAAATCCCGTCAAGGTCAAGAGTATAAATCCCGTCGAGGTCAAGAGTATAAATCCCGTTGAGGTCAAGAGTATAAATCCCGTCGAGGTCAAGAGTATAAATCCCGTCAAGGTCAAGAGTATAAATCCCGTTGAGGTCAAGAGTATAAATCCCGTCGAGGTCAAGAGTATAAATCCCGTCAAGGTCAAGAGTATAAATCCCGTCGAGGTCAAGAGTATAAATCCTGTCAAGGTCAAGAGTATAAATCCCGTCAAGGTCAAGAGTATAAATCCCGTCGAGGTCAAGAGTATAAATCCCGTCAAGGTCAAGAGTATAAATCCCGTCGAGGTCAAGAGTATAAATCCTGTCGAGGTCAAGAGTATAAATCCTGTCGAGGTCAAGAGTATAAATCGCGTCGAGGTCAAGAGTATAAATCCCGTCAAGGTCAAGAGTATAAATCCCGTCGAGGTCAAGAGTATAAATCCTGTCGAGGTCAAGAGTATAAATCCCGTCGAGGTCAAGAGTATAAATCCCGTCGAGGTCAACTTTGCCTTTCATTTTTTTTTCGGTGTCAATAAGTATAGTACCTGGCCAGGGGTGAGGATTGGTGGAACTGTCAGAGAATCAGACAGAATGATTTACAGCAACTGTTCTGACTGTGTGTAATATGCATACACATGGCTTAGTGGTTAGAGCATTGGCCTTGCTATCGAAAGGTTGTGAGTTCAATTCTCAGACCGGGCGATGTGTTGTTTCCTTGAGCAAGACACTTTATTTCACATTGCTCCAGTTTACTCAGCTGTAGAAATGAGATGATAGGGACTGGGGTCCCTATCATTCCACTGCAAAGTGGCCGTGGAGGTGCCACGGCAAAAAGGCACCCAGTCCACATTGTAAATGAGGTTGGTGTTCGGAAGGGCATCCAGCTGTAGAAATCAAGCCAGAATCAGTTCCCATCCCACCCTTGCAAGCAGGGAAAAGTGGACGTAAAATGAAATGATGATGATGGGTTCAAATTCTGCTTCCTGCCCCAGTAAAAGAAGTGATATTTCTGCCAGGAGTTCCTACCAGCAGATAGCATTAGTGATGAAAAGCCTAATGGAGACGTAGATTCCATGGTTCATTCTGATGATTGCCTCCTTTCCTCTTCCATATAACTATACTATGAATGTATGCATGTATGTGTCTTTGTATGTATGCACATGTGTATGTATGTATGCATGCACATGTGTATGTATGTATGCATGTATGTGCATGTATGTGTGTTTGTATGTATGCATGCACATGTGTATGTATGTATTCATGTGCATGCATGTGTGTTTGTATCTGTATGTATATATGCATGTATGTGTGTGTGCATGTGTACGCATGGGTGAGTGGAGGTATAAATGAATAGATGAATGTCTGTGTGTGTGTGTGTGTGTGTGTGTGTATTTGCATTCACAAAATACACTGAATCAATGGATAGGGATCTTTAAAGTATCCTTCAACAGGTTTAAATAAATCACAGAAACTCCATAAAATATACAGACGGACAAGAAACTGGAACACAATAGACCTGACCTGGTGGTTGTGGACAAGGAAAAAAGATTGTGCCTGATTGTGGATGTGGCCTGCCCATTTGACACAAGAGTGCAAGAGAAGGAGAGGGAGAAAATTAACCGATACCAGGACTTAAAGTGGGAGGTAAAAAGGATTTGGAACTGCCATGAAGTCAAAGTGGTCCCGATTGTCATAGGCGCACTAGGTACTATCTCAAAAAGTTTCCAGGGATGGTTAAAGAAAATTGGCCCCGCCCCGCTTTTTGGAACACTTCAAAAGGCATGCTTGCTGGGAACAGCAAGAACCCTCCGATACGTCCTGAATATCTGAGGCTGCAGGTAGTGGCTTGATATTCATTTCAACAAACTTTCCAGTTAACTAACATCAATGACTGAGACTCAAAGAACAATAATGATAATAATAATAATAATAATAATAATAATAATAATAATAATAATAATAATAATAATTGTTTCTACGTTTGGCACAAGGCCAGCAATTACCCAGTGTATTACTGGTACTTTATTTTATCAACCCCGTAAGGATGAAAGGCAAAGTTAACCTCGGCGGGATTTGAACTCAGAATGGCAAGGGCCGTAACTCTATGCGTCAAAGCATGGCATCTGACCCTCTTAATAATAAAAATAATAATAATAATAATAATGCTTTCTTTATTAACCACAAGGGTTTAAACAAAGTAGACATTAAGGACAGTACAGGACAATACAGGACAGTACAAATGGGCATTTTTGCATGTAAAAAAAAAACAGAGGATGTAACAAAAAAAGAACAATGAAAAATTCCCCAATAGGGGGGAGACGTCCGAGGGCCATCGTGGAGATAGCCCATTAAAAAAGCATTAATAATAATAATAATAATTATTATTATTATTTCTACTTTTGGCACAAGGCCAGCAATTATCCCAGTGCATTACTGGTACTTTATTTTATCAACCCCGTAAGGATGAAAGGCAAAGTTAACCTCGGCAGGATTTGAACTCAGATGATAAAGAGAGGTAACTCTATGCTAGAAAGCATGGCGCCCGACCCTCTACCGATACTGCCAATCCACCAACAATAATAATAATAATAATGATTTCATTTATTAGCCACAAGGGCCGACATGTAGGGGAATAATAATAATAAAAATAGTTGAGAGTGTAGAGTCAAAATTGGTAGGGTGTGAGATAAAAACACACACAAAGAAAAAAACGATATCAATACTAAAAGGAACAATAGGATCAGTCAATAATAACTTAAAATGTCATTTGAAGGAAATTGGCATTTCACCAAATATAATTACTCTGCAAAAATCTACTTTGTTGGGAACTATGAACAATTTGAGGTCATTTGAGTTGATTCATCATCATCACCATCTAACATCCATTTTCCACGTTTGCCTGAATTAGACAGGTCATCTATGTGATGAGACAAGGCTGGTTAGATTAACAGTGTGATTCCTTATTCAGACAGAACTGTAAATTTGGCCAGGAATTTTACATCTGAATTCCCTTCCTAACACCAACCACATTTACAGCACTGTTATGAGGAGGGACAGACCAGTTGGCTGCACCGTACCTTGTTCACAGTGGAACCAGTTTGAGAGCCCCAACCACATTTACAGTGTGGAACTGGATGGCACCATTATGAGGAGAGAAAGGTCAGGTGGACGTGCCAAACGGTTCTCACAGTGGAACCATGGTTTGGGAGCTGCAGAAATTAAATATCATCACCAGTGAAAGAAATGAGTAAACTTAAAATATAATAACGATTTTAATAGTAATGATAATGGTAATAAGTAAATATAAATAAATGATATATATAATTGTTTCTACTTTAGGCACAAGGCCAGCAATAACCCAGTGTATTACTGGTACGTTATTTTATCGACCCCGTAAGGATGAAAGGCAAAGTTAACCTCGGCGGGATTTGAACTCAGAATGGCAAGGGCCGTAACTCTATGCACCAAAGCATGGCATCCGACACTCTACCAATACTGCCAATCCACCGCCTATAAATGATATATATAATGGTGTCCTATTTGTTGTATGGGGTGGAGGCATGTGGCCTAGTGATAAGGGCATTGGACCAATGATCATAATGTTCGATTCCTGGACTGAGTTGTGTGTTCTGTTCTTGATCAAAACACTCCATTTCACATTTCTCCAGTATACGTAGGTGAAAATGTGTACCAGTAATAGCTGGGGGTTTAAGCCTGTGATGGGCTGGCCTCCTGTCCAAGGGGGAGTTTTGTATTCTCAGATGCTTCATGCCATAGGACCTGGGATAAGCACCGGCCTGATAAGCCCTCAGATTTGTTGTACTAATAGCATTAGTAATTCATACCTCAATTGATAAAAATATAATTCAGATATACTGTAGTATATCTGTCATTAACTATTCCTGGATTAAAATATTTAAGGATAACATACTTTTGCCTGTAGATATATCCATGCTTGCAAACTTGCTCATCATTATATGCCTGTACATATCCATATTCATATATACACATATTTACACATCTACTCACAGATTCAAATAAACCCACATATGAATATGCCGGTATTTATACTCATATGTATTGATAAACATATATATATTCATATACATGCAGACATACACTCATACTCACATATATACAGTCACATTTATATAAATTGTATACATACTTGTGCATTTATGCATAGATTTGCATTAAAGTATCCAAGTACTAATAAGTCAGAACTTATTTTTATTTGTATACACGATCACCAACACTAGGGATGTTGTTATATACATATTATGTTCTTCACAAAGTGTTTGACATTTTGAACTTAGTTCACAAACCCATAATATAGTCTTTCTGAAGCCTCAGTTGTGAACCACTAACCTATATCCTTCCTGCCAACAAATTTGTGGCCTTGTATCTATGTTTGAAATCATTTTGTGATAGCTCCAGTTATGTTAGAACATTAGACTCCATGATCTTAAATACAGGCTGTACCTCTTAAATTTTACACTCCAGAGTTTGGCAATTCCCATGGTCCAGCATGCTGTAATTTGTCTGCATGTACATAGTATTATTATTTTGGCTTTAAGGCAGTGGATTGGCAGAATCTTTTGAGTGTTGAACATATGCCTGGTGGTATTTGTTTTGGCTCTCTACTTTCTGAGTTCAAACCCAGCCAAGGTCAACTTTCATCCTTTTGAGGTCAATAAAATAAAGTTTATCATCTTTCCCCTCCCTAACAATTACTGGCTCTCTGCCTAAATCAGCTTTAGATTTTATATTACATAAAACGATAAAAACCTTGTTCAGAATCATTATTAGTTGCGCCGAGGTTGACTTTGCCTTTCATCCTTATGGGGTCGATAAAATAAAGTACCAGTAATGCACTGGGTAATTGCTGGCCTTGTGCCTAAAGTAGAAACAATTATTAGTTGAATTAGGGGCAGTGGATTGGCAGTATCAGTAGAGGGTCAGACACCATGCTTTGCTATATATAGTTACGGCCTTTACGATCTGAGTTCAAATCCCAACGAGGTTAACTTTGCCTTTCATCTTTACGGGGGTTGATAAAATAAAGTACCAGTAATGTACTGGGATAATTGCTGGCCTTGTGCCAAAAGTAGAAACAATTATTAGTTGTCTTATTTCCTGTTGTGAAGGTGCGTAGCTTAGTGGTTAGTATGTTCAGCTCATGATCGTTAAGTTGTGAGTTTAATTCCCAGCAACATGATGTGTTCTTGAACAAAATATTTTATTTCATATTGCTCCAGGCCACTCAACTGGTGAAAATAAGTTGTACATGCAATTCAAAGGACCAGCCTTGTCACACATTGTGTCATGTTGATTCTCCCTGAGAGCTACATTAAGGGTACATGTGTCCTTGAAATGCTTAGTCACATACATATTAAGGGGTCATGAGCAGTCTGTTCTGTTGATCAAGTAACTGGAACAACCATTGTTGAAACCAATGGAAGTCCAGCATCAGCAGCTATTTTGTTCTAAGCTTTACTCTAGCTTTAATAAATCATTAAAAACAATATATATATATATATATATAAATGGAATAACATGGCAATGCACTATGTTTACATAGGGGGCTCCTCATAGGGGAAATTCTTGTCTGGAAATTGTTTGGTCTCAAGGTCAACAGATTAAAGAGATTTGACCTGTGGCTTATTATTGTTCATCTATATTCTATAGAAACAGTATAGCCAAATGGTTAAACATTTTGCTTCACAATAATTAGATCTCAAGTTTGATTCCACTACATGACATTGGGCAAATATCATTTACCATAGCCTCAGGCCAAACAAAGCCCTGTGAGTGAAACTGGATGGAAACTTTTTGGAAGCATATTGACTGGACTGTGTCTGTAATTCAAAGGGCTAATCTTGTCATACATTATATCATACTGAATCACCCTGAGTATTACACTAAGACTACCTATGTCTGTACCCTGTTCACACTGTAAACTGAGTGTATACACAGTACACTCTGTAAAGAAGGTGGTGATAGGCAAGGCCTCTAGCTATAGAAAACTTACCAACCAAATTGTCATATGGTCTCTTCAGCTGTGTCGAAGGAATGGCAATTTCTCTAGTGTTGGTAGTATGAGAAAATGCATTCAGTAGAGCATGAGATTATATGTTATGCCTTGGCACACTCATAGATCAGCGGCTCCACTTCAGTGCTGACCAGTCGGTGATGGTACATCTAACTCTTGCCACTAGGGGAAATAAACGTATCATGATAATGATGAAGATGATGATGCATGTTACTGGGCTGCCATTTTTTTCGAAGTTGAAAGATTTCTCTTTTTCGATTGTTATTTTTACCTTATAAACCCTCTGGAGGGGGAAATAATTGTAGCAGGGGAAGCAGGGATTCATTTAAATTAAAGAGGGTTCTTCGTAAGGTAAAGGTTGAGAATTACTAGTACGGTTGAATATAGCAGTGCTTGTATTTGATTGGTACTTTATTTTATCAACCATGTGAGGATGAAAGTCTTTACAGTATTGATAAGTAAAGCCACCAACCAAGCAAGTACTGGAATCAATTCACTCTCTCTTCTACTCTCTCTCTCGCTCTCTTCTACTCTCTCTCTCTCGCTCTCTTCTACTCTCTCTCTCTCTCTCTTCTACTCTCTCTCATTATTGATGTGGTAGTTCTAATAAACTTCTGGTGAAACATTTGTTAACACACATACACACACAAATATATATATATATATATACATACATACATACATGTATGTGTGTGTGTGTGTGTGTGAATGTATGCATAGGTGAGTTTATCAAGTCTCTCCTAGTAAAACCTTTCTGAACATATATATATATACAATGATATTAATAAATGGAAACTATATTTATAAAACCATATTTATTATATTATATATATTTCAAGGGTAACAAAACTTTGGTACACTCTCATCAGATAAAATACAAAGTTTGTTTTATAAATATTGACATATCCAGGAACGAGATCTTAACGGTTCAAGTTTTTCCTGGATAGTAAATATCCCTTTGCTTATATATATATATTATAAAGAGTCTTGCCCTTTCAACAGCTAGTTCAGTCTAGAACTAGCTGTTGAAATGGCCAGAGCTCAGCCTTTGGGGCCTGATTCTTTATAATATAGCCATACTCCACTACCCCAAGTATTGAGTATTCTGATGAATAATGGTCTAACTAGTTTTAAACTGGTTCTATCCTGGTATATATACATATAGATAGATATAGATGAGTTTAAAAAATTTCTCTTAGTGCTGTGCTTGTCGACACATATGTATATGTGTGTGTATATATATATATATATATATATATATAATATTAATAATAGTGTTGCTATTATTGGGTATAAACTTTGCCAGAGGGTTTAAAGCTCGATGCAGTGGGGTTCATGCAGAGCTGATATAAAAAGATTAAGAAACACCAAAGAATCAATATGCTTTTAAACTAACACGTTTCAGCTGATACATGTGAGTGTGTGTAAGTTTAACAACTGCCCTCTGAGAAGAATTTTATCAAGGATACAAACTTCTTACAGAGACTCACTACTGTAAATACTAGTCTTCAAAATATGGAAACATTTTCTGAGATCCCTGTAAATTCCTTTGCCCCAGTCTGATGTAACCCACTACATCCCTACACCCCAGTTGTATAGATCTTGTCTTCTCTTGGTGAAATCCTCGTTAACATTATTATGTTACTAATTATTCTGTTAACTTTTTTGACATCCAGCAGAAAATAAATAATTAAATAAATATATTAGTTTCTATTTACTTTGAGAGACTTTTTTTGTTTTTGTTGTAGAGGTAGATTGGTTGTATGAGAGAGAGATTCCCTGTCCCTGGGCTACAGATCTCCGACTCCAGCAGACACACAGACAGACAGCGGCAGCTGATTATACTCAGAGTGCAGCAACTGTGCCACCATGGGTTGCCACCCTTAACACTAACAGACTGAATCACTAAGAATCGATGTTTCTTTCTTTCTACACATTACATTCATGAACTCTGAATATCAAGAACTACCCAATCCATCCTCCCCACAGCTTCCTTCCCCCTGGAAATCCCACCCTGTCTGTGTTGTTAACAGACTGAATTACTAAGAATGATGCTTTCTTAGTATTTTTTTCTTTTTTTTATTTCTACACATTTCATCCATGACCTCTGAATGTCAAGAACTGACCAATCCATGCTCCTCATAACCTCTATCCCTTTGGAAATCCCACTCTGTCTGTGTTTTGTTTGGTTTTGTTTTCTGTTATCAACCCCTGACACACAAAAATATCAATCTGAACATTGACTGTATTCAAATTACCCAACTGTGTCTAAGAGGCCCTACAAAGGAAAGCTATGGGCTATACTCTCCTTATACTAAATTATAAAAATAAATATTTAAAAAATAAACAAATACAATATACATCTGTATACTGTGATTGATCCCCTTATCTTCCACCATATACAGACCTACAATATGAAATAGATATGCCATGGAGTAATTATGACACATCATAACTACATCCCATCCTATAACAGTTCATCTTACTGACCTACAACATTAAATAATTATGACATGGAGTATATATATATATAATGATAATGAAATTATTGTCTACAGTGCTCAGGTGCACTAATCATGACATCATAATTGCATCCCATCATATATCTGATCATCTTACAGACCTACAATATAGATTAATTATGGCATGGAGTAATTATGGCATATCATAATCACCGACTTTCATGTATTTCTTCATCTTACTGACCTACATGAAATAATGATATGACATAATTTAAAACATTTATGATCAGTGTTTAATCACTAGTCATAAGCTAAACTGATTTTCATATAGTCTTGTCATATTTCCCTCCTATTCTTTTTCTTTTTATACAAGAACATTCCATTAAAAAAATAGTGTTTATCAAACAGAACTTGTCATAAAACAGCTGTATAACAATTAAATATTATGTTTATCAAACACAGAACTACTGATTTGTAAGATTCAGACATTGTGCTCATCAAACACAGAATTCCCAACTGTTTAACACAAGTGTGTAACAATCAGACACTGTCATACACAGTACTACTCAAATGTATAAAGAAGATTTGCAATAATCAGACATTATGTTCATCAAACATAGAACTACTCAAATATACAAGACAGTTATGTAAACAATCAGACAATACATTTATTAAACAAGGAACTTCTCAACTGTTTAAAACATATGTATTACAATCAAACAGCATGTTTGTTAAACAAAGAAATTCTGAAATGTAATAGATTTAAGTGTATCAATCAGATTTACTGTGTTTATCAAACACAGTATGTCTGATAACTTTGTGATGTTATAAGAGAAAGATGTGTATCAATCAAACATTGTCTTTGTGTTGTTTTGACTAATAAAGTTTCAGTTTGTCCAATATCTTACAGATTTCAGTTCAACTAATTTACTGTGTTATTGCCCAAAGACATTAAAGTATTAGTCTTAGGGTCATGATTAAGGTAGTAGTCTTATGTTCAAAAAATTATGATTAAAATATTAGTCTTATGAACATAAGGTCATGAGTTTGATCCCTGGATTAGGCAGTATATTGTGTCCTTGAACAAGGCACTTCAATTCATATCCCTCCAGTTCACCAGATTGAAAGCAATGAGTACCGGCAGCAAAGGGTTAAGTCTGACTTCAACTGGTATCATGTTTTTACTCTCAGTAGTTTAACTCTTTTATGACCACATTTCTAATGAAATACACTCTATTTTAATTAATAAATGAAGAATTTCGAAGGAATTACTAAAACTACTCATTATTTCATTAGTAAGATAGTAACTTAAGGTAAAGTTCTTATATAAAATTGGAAACCTTTAAAATGGGTGGTTTTATTTCATAGAACAAATGCCAGTTTTTGGCTGGGTTGGTAACTATGGGTTAATGCCCTATGACATAGGAATAATCTCTGCCCTGATAAGTCTCTGGGCTCAAGAAAGACATTAAAAAAAATATTGTCCTTTACAATTCATCCAGAACTCCACAAATAACAGTACAACCCACCTAGCTGTAAGTAGATTCTATAGTGTGGTATAGTTCATTGTACTGTGTCCATGATGAAGACACTTCACTTTCAATGACCCAGACAACCAAGCTGTTAGCAGGTTCTATAGTGTGGTGTAATTCAATGTATTATGTTCTGAATAAAGACTTTTAACTCTAGCTGTAAGTAGGTACTATAGTGTAGTATAGTTCACTGTACTGTGTCTGTGACTTGGGCACTTCACTTTCAATGGTCCTGACCACCTAGCTGTAAGTAGGTACTATAGTGTAGTATAGTTCACTGTACTGTGTCTGTGACTTGGGCACTTCACTTTCAATGGTCCTGACCACCTAGCTGTAAGTAGGTACTATAGTGTAGTATAGTTCACTGTACTGTGTCTGTGACTTGGGCACTTCACTTTCAATGGTCCTGACCACCTAGCTGTAAGTAGGTACTATAGTGTAGTATAGTTCATTGTACTGTATTGATGTTGAAGACCAGATGAATGGTTAAAGCATCAGATACATTTATTTATGTTAATACACAGAACAAAAGCGCTACTTAAGATTTCACAGCCCAATTTTGACCATCTCCCCAAATTGTAAGAGCTATCAAATTTGTGGCCTAATCATTGGGCACTTGTTACGAGTTTGAACACACCATGGTAAAAGGAAGGGAAATAACTCAAAGATGTTAATTTGAAATGGCAACCTAAGTGTACCTGTGTTAGTATGTGGGCAAGATGTTTATATTTATTAAGCTTTGGAGTTCAGTAGTATTGAAAGTGTATTGCATTATGTAAGTGTGGAAAAAGAAAAGTTATCAAGAAAGAATATATATCAATATTAAGGTGGTTGAAAATCAATTGAATTCGTCGAGTGATTCCACTTAGCAAGGAGTTGGTCTTTGAGTTATAGACATCCTCTAAATATTTGGGTTCAAATAATTATTATTTGTAATATCCACTGATATTTTACTATATATATATAATTTTTAATACATTAACAGAGAAAACTTTAAGCAATACTCCGACTGACTTCCGTCTCACTCAACAAACATTAGGATATACCTTAGTATAATCCCAATTATACGCTTGGGGTGCTAACTATACGTATTTTGCGGATAGCCAGTTGTATTATTTTATATGAGACATAATTAAATACATCTCTCATGTCTTTCTCTGAATCGGCTACATCACACAAGTGTCAAGGGAGACCACCCACAGTGGTCTTACCTCCAGAAATGAAGAAGGCTTCAGCAAGGAGCTCATACAAAATCCAACACATTACTAGAGCCATCTATAGATAGACCAACTAACATGAAATACAGCACAGAACAAATATAAATAATAATAATAGATAGGCCATTACAATACATTAAAAATAAACAGAAGCTAGAATGGAATCTTTAAGATACAGACACCAGGGAAGAGAGGGAGAACAAGTTGTAGATGGGAAAGGACATTGACAGAGATTTGGGGTTCAATAGAGAATGACCCCTCCAAAAAGGATGGAAGTAAGCCAGATAATGTTATTATGTTGCTGGGAGATGATATATATATGATGAGGATGATGATGTTGATGACGATGATGATGATGATGACGATGATGATGATGATGATGATGAAAATGATTATAACAATGACAAGGAGGATGATGTCCATGATGATGATGACGATGTTAAATTTTGAGATGAATGTGAGGTGGATGGAGTACAGAAGTGTGCTGGGAGAGAGTGAGAGAGAGGAAGAGATAGAGAGAGAAAGAGAGAGAGTGTGAGAGAGAGAGAGAGAGGGGGGAGACTCAAGATTAAAAGTGTGTGTGTTATGTACAAGTAGTAGGCAGTGAACTGGCAGAGTCTTTAGGATGTGAGATGTAAGGCTTTACACAATTTGTTCTGGTTCTCTGTGCTCTGAGTTCAAATCCCACTAAAGTCGTCTTCACCTCTCATCTTTTCAAAGTCAATAAACACAGTATCAGACCAGTACTGGAATCACTTCTACCTAGCTATCTTTTTTTCTCATTTCTCCTCTCTTACTGTCTCTTTTTCTTCGGAAGAAATTGGCTGTGAGAGGGATGGACTCTGCCAGGTTTAAATGCATGACACACCATATATCACAACAGTGACCCTATTTCTAAATCTGGAGTTAAGGAACCATGCAATGTACAAGTGAGACTAGATCACTCAAGCATCATGATGTAAAATGAATGTGGAGCATATAGCTAGCATCTACTGTTGGTAAATATGATGTATTTATGTCAGAAGACATGGTGCAGTCAGATCACAGGATAGTAGGGCATCACAGACGAAATAGCACAAGATAAAAATAAAAAAATAACCATTAACCATTCCAGGATA
This sequence comes from Eledone cirrhosa, assembly GCA_964016885.1. Classification (NCBI taxonomy): domain Eukaryota; kingdom Metazoa; phylum Mollusca; class Cephalopoda; order Octopoda; family Eledonidae; genus Eledone; species Eledone cirrhosa. Next base: position 241,216,189 of record OZ024741.1, on the reverse strand, counting down.
TTAGACTTCAAAATTTTGATAACAATAATAATTGTTTCTACTTTTGGCACAAGGCCAGCAAAACCCAGTACATTACTGGTACTTTATTTTATCAACCCCGTAAGGATGAAAGGCAAAGTTAACCTCATGATGTATATACACATGTATTACACATACACACACATCTGTGTGTGTATATATATATATATATATATATATATATATATATATTGGAAAATGTGTGCGATCCTTAGTACAGTTAGGTATATTTGAAAAAAAGGAAAAGAATGACTTCACTTGTAGTGAATATTATAATATTATGAGTTGGTAGATAATATTATAATATTATATTGGTGGATTGGCAGTATCGGTAGAGGGTCGGACGCTATGCTTTGCAGCATAGAGTTACGCCCCTTTACGTTCTGAGTTCAAATCCCGCCAAGGTTAACTTTGCCTTTCATCCTTACAAGGTCGACAAAATAAAGCACCAATAATGCACTGGGGTAATTGCTGGCCTTGTGCCAAAAAGTAGAAACAATTATATTATAACATTAAATCATAAAAATTTTTTAACACTACAAGTGAAGTCATTCTTTTCCTTTTTTTCAAATATATATATAGTTAAAGAATGAAGAGTAACATGGTTGGCTGTACAATAAGGGGCTTTATTTAAAGTACTGACAATTGTTTTGTTGATCAGGTGAGTCTAGAGTTCACTAATCGCTTGAGGTTGCATCAATCGATCCCCAATACATTATTTACCTCTGGTCAACACATCAGAGTATGTAGATATGAAAGTAATACACTTGAGGCAGGACTTATATAGAAAAATAGCATATAATCAAAACAATAACATCAATAATAAAACATGTATGGTAAATAGGTAGAGAAGTTACAGATGTAAAAAGTAAAATATAAGATAGGGTACATTAAAAAATAAGGAAATGAGAAAATGGAAAATATAAAGAAATAAATAAGTGAGACCGTGTAAGTAGATATTAGTAGTTTTTGAGTAAGTGTTCTTATAAGGATTCGTTGGTGGGTTTAGTGCTAACATGTGAAACCAGATTCGAGATGTACATAGATACGTGTAGAGGGTCCGATAAAAGAAAAGACAATAAATTAGTGATTAATTGGTAGATACATGTATGAAATTTATGGGCTAGGGGTGATGGGACATTTGATAAACGCTTGTTGTAAATGTTTTGCTGATTGTTCTATCTTAATGGGGTTGATGCTGTTTCAGGGAGAGAGGGTGAAAGAAATGCTCAGAGATTTATGATCCAGTGACCAGTTGGCCGTTTGATAATTGTCAGTACTTTAAATAAAGCCCTATTGTACAGCCAACCATGTTACTCTTCATTCTTTAACTATTATTACTCCAAGTATAACCTGCATAGAAATTACCGCAAACTCACTGCATAACTATGGAAGCATCTTGTTGAGTCAAACAAAGCCGTACGTTAAAACTATCCACGATGCAGAGTACTCACAACCTCTAACTGGATTACCTATAATGATAACTTGTTATCCTATATATATATATATTTATATATTGATATAGATAGATATATAGATAGATAGATAGATGGATAGATACATGCATGCATGCATGCATTACATACATGCATGCATACATATCATCATTATTTGATGTCCATTTTCCCTGCCAGCAACACATTCTCACACATATAAAACATTTGGTCAATTTACTCAATACTGCATGAATTATCTATATCTATGTGTGTATATATATATATATATATAAATAAATGTGTGTATGTATGTATTCATATATATATGTGTGTGCACGCGTGTGTATATATATATATATAATTATGTATGATCATCAACATCATTTTATGTCTGCCTACCACCATGCTGCCAGGGTTAAATATATATATATATATTAGAATACGTGTTTGAAATACAGTATTATTTAACCCATTCAAACATTAACTGAATGAGCACTCAATACTAGTGGGTAGAGTGTAGATATGTAAATATATATCTATCATATTTATAATTATTACTTTGCCTTTCATCCTTACGGGGTCGATAAAATAAAGTACCAGTAATGCACTGGGTAATTTGCTGGCTTGTGCCTAAAGTAGAAACAATTATTATTATACACACATATATATATAAATCATATATATATATATATATATCCTCTTGTGTCCCTAATAATAGGTGGAGGGATTAGGAAATCAGTAATTTTTCTAGGTTGTCTCCATTAATTTAAAAAAAAAACAGAATTAGTCGTTTAGTTTACATATTGAGACCCCAGCTCATCCTATTTATTTTATAGCACATGCGATTTCTAGTAATGTACTTTTTTTGTCGCATATGTTTTTTGTTGTATAAAGAAAATTAATTGTCACAGGAATGCTACTACTTTGCCAGGGATACATTAGTAAAATCTAATAAGCAGGGGTTGGAAAAAATCTGTCTTACTAGTTACTGTGTTTGTCTCATGATCATGAGATTGATTCTCAGCTGGAGGTTGTGTCCTTGAGTGTAACACTCAACTAGCAAAAATAAGGCGTACCTGTGTTTCAAAAAGGCCAGCCTTGTCACACAGTGTGTCACACTGAATCTCTCTGAGAACTATGTTAATGGCACATGTGTCTGTGAACTGCTCAGTCACTTGCCTGTAAATTTAAAATGCAGACTATTCCATTGTCCAGACATTCGGAACACTTGCTGTTGGAAACAATGGAGGTCGATCAACTATATATGTCTTCACAACATCTACCCTATCACATTACTATATTTGATATTCTATGTATGTTGCTATGCTATATTGTTACCACATTCTCTTCACTGCTATACTATGATGTTAATGTGTTTTGTACACTATACCATGATGTTACTATCTTTATTAAACATTCATACTATATTGTGGCTATCTTTACTATATATATTATACTGCTATCTTATGTTATTGTTTTTCTTATGTAAAAGTTACTACATTTTATAACTATACTATAATGTGACTATTTTCACTACACAACTACACAATAATATTACCCTATTCACTACATATCTATACTATGAAGGAACTATATTCACTGTAAAACTATACTATAATGTGACTAAATTCTCTACACAACTATACAATAATGTTACAATATTCACTACGTATCTATACTATAAAGGAACCATATTAACAACACATCTATACTATAATGTGACTATATTAACAACACATCTATACTATAATGTCACTATACTTAATACACTGCCATTGCCACATTATATACCCTGTAGTACAATACTATACTATGTCCCCAGTAGTACAATACCATACTATGTCCCCAGTAGTACAATACCATACAGACTACACAAATATACAATATACATCACACTATATAATACTATAGTAGATTAGAGTTATACATACAGAAATATAACACATGAAGAAGAAGCTTAAGACGTACCACCACCAGACTATTGCCACACTCCACAACCAAACTCCACAACACTTCACTTCACCACACCACACAATACCAATATACCACTGCACCATACCATACCACTATATCACCAACACCATACCACAATTCAATCACACCACACTAAGTTACACCACACCACACACCACACCAAACTACACAACACTTCACTTCACCACACCACACAATACCAATATACCACTGCACCATACCATACCACTATATCACCAACACCATACCACAATTCAATCACACCACACTAAGTTACACCACACCACATCACACTACACACCATAACAAACTACACAACACTTCACCACACCACACAATACCAATATACCACTGCACCATACCATACCACTATATCACCAACACCATACCACAATTCCATCACACCACACTAAGTTACACCATACCACATCACACTACACACCATACCAAACTACACAACACTTCACTTCTCCACACCACACAATACCAATATACCACTGCACCACACCATACCACTATATCACCAATACCATACCACAATTCCATTACACCGTACCACCAAGACAACAACACAAGACCACACCACACCATACCATCCCCACTAAACTATATGTATCTGATATTATCACCCTCTCAGCCCAAGTCAAAGATGTACCAGCCAGCCATTACAGCGACTAGTTGTGCAGCAGGAGAAGCAGATGTTGATGAGATGATGGTGATGGGCCATAGTTATCTCAGTGATAGGGACACTGGACATATGTGGAGTAGGGCAGACAAAGACCAATATGAAGAAATACCAGCTATGTTAGGTAAATAACAACCATATACTTTTATACACAAATATGAGTGTGAAGAGGAAAATGGAGTAATGGTAGAGTAGAGAGATGTAGCTAGTTGTTGGTAGGTTGAGTATAAAACAGCATGAGCAACATGATGAGATAGCAATAGTGATATGTCAAGGTGAGAGAGAGAGAGAGTGAAAGAGGGAAAGTAAGAGAGAAGTGTGATGTTAAGTGAGAGTAGTAGGTGTTACCTAAGATTCTCATGGTGGAAAAGGAGGTAGATGATACATGGCAGTATCGGTAGAGTATCAGACACCATGCTTTCTAGCATAGAGTTTTGGCCCTTTACGTTCTGAGTTCAAATCCCGCCGAGGTTAACTTTGCCTTGCATCTTTACGGGGTTGATAAAATAAAGCACCAGTAATGCACTGGGGGTAATTGCTGGCCTTGTGCCAAAAGTAGAAACAATTATTATTATGTGTATATATATATATATATATATATATAAATGAGAGGTATAGAGATTGTTTTAGCAAGAAGCTAACAGTATTCTATAACATATATGCGACTATAACGTCAAGATGGGAAAAGTAGTTAACGAAAGATTTAGGAAAAATAACTCAAACTCAAAGGAAATTTGTGTGGAATTGTATTGACAAAAATTATACAAGGCAGTTTATGAGTTTGGATCAGTTTTCATATCATGGGCATATATATATATATATATATATATATATATATATATATGCCCATGATATGAAAACTGATCCAAACTCATAAACTGCCTTGTATAATTTTTGTCAATATAGATTCCACACAAATTTCCTTAACCCCTTTGATACAAATCCATCTAAAACTGCTATGGATTTATGATATAACTCATTTGAAAATGTTTATCTTTATATTAAAACCTTTCATTATAATTATATTTTAGATATTTTTGTTAAGTACTAAACACGAAGGAACATGGCTTAGAGGTTAGAGCATTGGACTTGCAATTGTGAGGTTGTGAGTTTGATAATCGGACCTGGTGATGCGTTGTGTTTTCGAGCAAGACACTTTGATTCATATTACTCCAGTTTAATCAGCTGTAGAAATGAGTTACAACATCACTGGTGCTAAGCTGTATCGGCCTTTGTGTTTGCCTTGGACAACATCAGTGATGTGGAAAAGGGAGGCTAATATGCATGTGCAACTGCTGGTCTACCGCAAACAATCTTGCATGACTTGTGCCTCAGAAGAGCACTTTCTAGGTGCAGACCCCATCGTCATTCATGACTGAAAGTGATATTTACCCCTTACACTCTAAACATTAACTTACTAATAGAAAACTGAATTATTTTATTAAATTCTTCCAAATGTTAAATGTTTGGTTATTTTCAAACTTTATTGAAACAATGAGGCAGCGTGTTTCATTATAAATATAATACTGAAAGTGTAAGATTGATTTTATGAGTGGCCTGTGTGTATTTTTATTCGAATATCTAGAAGGGACAATGTCCATAGCACACACAGGCCCTCAAAGACAAAGGAGATTAATACCACTTGAACTGTTGCAGTTTGACTCTTGTAAGGAAAGATGGGCAGAGAAGGAATTCCAAGTGGGCCATCATCTAGGTAGGAAGAACTCTGCATAGTGGTTAGTGTAGGGTCTGAGTGGATGGGCACATTATAGGTGTTGATAGGACAAGAGATGAATAAGTCAGGAGTGCTTTAGAGGAAGTAGCATGAAAATAGCCAGTCCTGATTGCTAGAGACTTTGTTGTAGGGATAAAAAAGGCAAAGAGAGAAGACAGCAAGACAGCACATGTGTGGGCTAGAGTATGGAGGTATCTCTTAGTGGACTTTATGCCAATCAGTCCACTGATCTTCCTTCAGTTGCTATATAGGTTGTTTGTGTTGTGTGAGTAACTAACAGCACAATTCTATATGCAAGTCCAATACTGCAATGTGAGTCTCATCTGAGCTTTGTGAATGGTCAGTAGTTATTAGTCTTAACTCTGTTAAGAATGTCCATCTACTATGAGAGATTTGTAGTGGCAGTAAGGTCTAGAATTTGCAATGATTGCAACAGCTTTACTCATATGGTGCTCATGTTTATTGTGGCATGATGTGTAGTATCGCTTTGATGATGAGAAATACTTTCCTTTTCTTGTTTGTTTTCTTTTGTATGATGATGAGGATGATGCTGATGATAATGATGATGATAATGATAATGATGGTTATAATGATGATGATGATGATGATGAGGATGATGTTGGTGATGATGATATCGGTGATGATGATATTGGTGATGATGATGATGATAATGATTATGAGGTTGATGATAATGATTATGATGATGATGATGATTATGATGATGATGACGATGGTGATGATGACAATAGTTATGACGATGGTTATGATGATGATGACGGTCATGATGATGGCTATGACGATGATGATAATGATGATAATGATGGTTATGATGATGATGATGATGATGATGATGATGATAGTTATGATGATGTTGATGGTTATTATTATTATGATGATGATGATGATGATGATGATGATGATGGTTATGATGATGATGATGATGATGATGATGATGATGATGATGATGATGATAGTTATTATGATGATGATGATGATGATGATGGTTATGATGATGGTGGTTATGATGATGATGATGATGATGATTGTCTCAATTGATACTCTCTTTTTCATTTCAGCCCTACATAATTACAGACAAAACATGTCCTCAGGCCCCCACAGAGGTCAGTACTAGATACTAGTTGGGGATGAGGAGCAATGGAGAGGGAGAGAGAGACTACAGTGAAAGTACCACCACTACCACCACCACTACCACCATCATAACCACCAGTGCTATCAACCCCTCCTGTCTGAATACAAGGAACTGGACTAAACAATATGAGACAGAAGGCAACTGGTAACTAAGGTAACGATGGTCATCACACACAGAGCTGACACACTGTATCTCTCTACTCAGGACAAAAGCAGTAGTAGTAGCAGTAGTAGTGGTGGTGGTGACTACTACAACAACATCAACAACAACAACTATAGAAGCAAAGGAATCACACACACACACCTCTGCTATTTTAAATAAACAAAAAAATATCAGATAATGTAGTCCTAGATACCACTTTAATTACGGGTGGGGCATAGCTGGGATGTCTTTGATGGTAGGTCAGATTAATAAGGGTTGATCTGGCACTAAATAACAATTTAATTAAGCAACAACTTCAATAAGACAACACTGCAACAACAACTACAGCCATCACTACAACAACCAACACCACAGCAACTACAGCCATCACTACAACAACTAACACCACAACAACTACAGCCATCACTACAACAACTAACACCACAACAACTACAGCCATAATTACAACAACCAACACCACAACAACTACAGCCATAATTACAACAACCAACACCACAACAACTACAGCCATCACTACAACAACTAACACCACAACAACTACAACCATCACTACAACAACCAACACCACAACAACTACAGCCATCACTACAACAACCAACACCACAGCAACTACAGCCATCACTACAACAACTAACACCACAACAACTACAGCCATCACTACAACAACTAACACCACAACAACTACAGCCATAATTACAACAACCAACACCACAACAACTACAGCCATAATTACAACAACCAACACCACAACAACTACAGCCATCACTACAACAACTAACACCACAACAACTACAACCATCACTACAACAACCAACACCACAACAACTACAGCCATCACTACAACAACCAACACCACAGCAACTACAGCCATCACTACAACAACTAACACCACAACAACTACAGCCATCACTACAACAACTAACACCACAACAACTACAGCCATAATTACAACAACCAACACCACAACAACTACAGCCATAATTACAACAACCAACACCACAACAACTACAGCCATCACTACAACAACTAACACCACAACAACTACAACCATCACTACAACAACTACAGCCAGCACTACAACAACTACAGCCATCACTACAACAACTAACACCACAACAACTACAGCCATCACTACAACAACTAACACCACAACAACTACAGCCATCACTAAAACAACTAACAACACAACAACTACAACCATCACTACAACAACCAACACCACAACAACTACAGCCATCACTACAACAACTAACACAACAACTACAACCATCACTACAACAACTAACACCACAACAACTACAACCATCACTACAACAACCAACACCACAACAACTACAGCCATCACTACAACAACTAACACCACAACAACTACAGCCATCACTAAAACAACTAACAACACAACAACTACAACCATCACTACAACAACCAACACCACAACAACTACAGCCATCACTACAACAACTAACACAACCACTACAGCCATCACTACAACAACTAACACCACAACAACTACAACCATCACTACAACAACCAACACCACAACAACTACAACGATCACTACAACAACTAACACCACAACAACTACAGCCATCACTACAACAACTAACACCACAACAACTACAGCCATCACTACAACAACTAACACCACAACAACTACAGCCATCACTACAACAACTAACACCACAACAACTACAGCCATCACTAAAACAACTAACAACACAACAACTACAACCATCACTACAACAACCAACACCACAACAACTACAGCCATCACTACAACAACTGACACCACAGCAACTACAACCATCACTACAACAACCAACACCACAACAACTACAGCCATCACTACAACAACTAACACCACAACAACTACAACCATCACAACAACAACTAACACAACAACTACAGCCATCACTACAACAACTAACACCACAACAACTACAACCATCACTACAACAACCAACACCACAACAACTACAACGATCACTACAACAACTAACACCACAACAAATACAGCCATCACTACAACAACTAACACCACAACAACTACAGCCATCACTACAAAAACCAACACCACAACAACTACAGCCATCACTACAACAACTAACACCACAACCACTACAGCCATAATTACAACAACCAACACCACAACAACTACAGCCATCACTACAACAACTAACACCACAACAACTACAACCATCACTACAACAACTACAGCCAGCACTACAACAACTACAGCCATCACTACAACAACTAACACCACAACAACTACAGCCATCACTACAACAACTAACACCACAACAACTACAGCCATCACTAAAACAACTAACAACACAACAACTACAACCATCACTACAACAACCAACACCACAACAACTACAGCCATCACTACAACAACTAACACAACAACTACAACCATCACTACAACAACTAACACCACAACAACTACAACCATCACTACAACAACCAACACCACAACAACTACAGCCATCACTACAACAACTAACACCACAACAACTACAGCCATCACTAAAACAACTAACAACACAACAACTACAACCATCACTACAACAACCAACACCACAACAACTACAGCCATCACTACAACAACTAACACAACCACTACAGCCATCACTACAACAACTAACACCACAACAACTACAACCATCACTACAACAACCAACACCACAACAACTACAACGATCACTACAACAACTAACACCACAACAACTACAGCCATCACTACAACAACTAACACCACAACAACTACAGCCATCACTACAACAACTAACACCACAACAACTACAGCCATCACTACAACAACTAACACCACAACAACTACAGCCATCACTAAAACAACTAACAACACAACAACTACAACCATCACTACAACAACCAACACCACAACAACTACAGCCATCACTACAACAACTGACACCACAGCAACTACAACCATCACTACAACAACCAACACCACAACAACTACAGCCATCACTACAACAACTAACACCACAACAACTACAACCATCACAACAACAACTAACACAACAACTACAGCCATCACTACAACAACTAACACCACAACAACTACAACCATCACTACAACAACCAACACCACAACAACTACAACGATCACTACAACAACTAACACCACAACAAATACAGCCATCACTACAACAACTAACACCACAACAACTACAGCCATCACTACAAAAACCAACACCACAACAACTACAGCCATCACTACAACAACTAACACCACAACCACTACAGCCATCACTACAACAACTAACACCACAACAACTACAGACATCACTACAACAACTAACACCACAACAACTACAGCCATCACTACAACAACTAACACCACAACAACTACAGCCATCACTACAACAACTAACACCACAACAACTACAGACATCACTACAACAACTAACACCACAACAACTACAGCCATCACTACAACAACTAACACCACAACAACTACAGCCATCACTAAAACAACTAACACCACAACAACTACAACCATCACTACAACAACCAACACCACAACAACTACAGCCATCACTACAACAACTAACACCACAACAACTACAACCATCACTACAACAACTAACACAACAACAACTACAGCCATCACTACAACAACTAACACCACAACAACTACAGCCATCACTACAACAACTAACACCACAACAACTACAGCCATCACTAAAACAACTAACACCACAACAACTACAACCATCACTACAACAACCAACACCACAACAACTACAGCCATCACTACAACAACTAACACCACAACAACTACAACCATCACTACAACAACTAACACAACAACAACTACAGCCATCACTACAACAACTAACACCACAACAACTACAGCCATCACTACAACAACCAACACCACAACAACTACAGACATCACTACAACAACTAACACCACAACAACTACAACCATCACTACAACAACCAACACCACAACAACTACAACCATCACTACAACAACCAACACCACAACAACTACAGCCATCACTACAACAACTAACACCACAACAACTACAACCATCACTACAACAACTAACACCACAACAACTACAGACATCACTACAACAACTAACACCACAACAACTACAGCCATCACTACAACAACTAACACCACAACAACTACAGCCATCACTACAACAACTAACACCACAACAACTACAACCATCACTACAACAACCAACACCACAACAACTACAACCATCACTACAACAACCAACACCACAACAACTAGAGACATCACTACAACAACTAACACCACAACCACTACAGCCATCACTACAACAACTAACACCACAACAACTACAACCATCACTACAAAACCAACACCACAACAACTACAGCCATCACTACAACAACTAACACCACAACAACTACAGCCATCACTACAACAACTAACACCACCACAACTACAGCCATCACTACTACAACCAACACCACAACAACTACAGCCATCACTACAACAACTAACACCACAACAACTACAGCCATCACTACAACAACTAACACCACAACCACTACAGCCATCACTACAACAACCAACACCACAACCACTACAGCCATCACTACAACAACCAACACAACAACTACAGCCATCACTACAACAACTAACACCACAACAACTACAACCATCACTACAACAACTAACACCACAACAACTACAGCCATCACTACAACAACTATCACCACAACAACTACAACCATCACTACAACAACTAACACCACAACAACTACAGCCATCACTACAACAACTAACACCACAACAACTACAACCATCACTACAACAACTAACACCACAACAACTACAGCCATCACTACAACAACTAACACCACAACAACTACAGCCATCACTACAACAACCAACACAACAACAACTACAGACATCACTACAACAACTAACACCACAACAACTACAACCATCACTACAACAACCAACACCACAACAACTACAGACATCACTACAACAACCAACACCACAACAACTACAGCCATCACTAAAACAACTAACACCACAACAACTACAGCCATCACTACAACGACTAACACCACAACCACCACAACAACAACTAACACCACAACAACAACTAACACCACAACAACTACAGACATCACTACAACAACCAACACCACAACAACTACAGCCATCACTACAAAACCAACACCACAACAACTACAGCCATCACTACAACAACTAACACCACAACAACAACTAACACCACAACAACTACAACCATCACTACAAAACCAACACCACAACAACTACAGCCATCACTACAACAACTAACACCACAACAACTACAGCCATCACTACAACAACTAACACCACCACAACTACAGCCATCACTACTACAACCAACACCACAACAACTACAGCCATCACTACAACAACTAACACCACAACCACTACAGCCATCACTACAACAACCAACACCACAACCACTACAGCCATCACTACAACAACCAACACAACAACTACAGCCATCACTACAACAACTAACACCACAACAACTACAACCATCACTACAACAACTAACACCACAACAACTACAGCCATCACTACAACAACTAACACCACAACAACTACAACCATCACTACAACAACTAACACCACAACAACTACAGCCATCACTACAACAACTAACACCACAACAACTACAACCATCACTACAACAACTAACACCACAACAACTACAGCCATGACTACAACAACTAACACCACAACAACTACAGCCATCACTACAACAACCAACACAACAACAACTACAGACATCACTACAACAACTAACACCACAACAACTACAACCATCACTACAACAACTAACACCACAACAACTACAGACATCACTACAACAACTAACACCACAACAACTACAACCATCACTACAACAACCAACACCACAACAACAACAACCATCACCTTAATAACACAACAACTACAGCCATCACTACAACAACTAACACCACAACAACAACAACCATCACCATAATAACAACTACAACTACAGCCATCACTACAACAACTAACACCACAACAACTACAACTAACACCACAACAACTACAACCATCACTACAACAACTAACACCACAACAACTACAGCCATAATTACAACAACCATCACCATAATAACAGCTACAACTACAGCCATCATGACAATCAACACCACTACAATAATTAGAAATATCATTACAACAACCACCATCACAACTACTACCACCACAACAACAACAACTACAACCCAACCAACACTTCAACAACCACAACAACTAGGACCATCAAAATGACCACCACCACAACTGCCACCACAACAAATACAATAACAATAATAATTGCAACAACAATGACCACAACCACACCAACAATCACCACTACAACAACTGCCACCACACCAACTATAACCCTCACTACAACATCAGCTACAACACCAACACACCTAGTTAAAGCCAACTCCGTGTACAACCACCACTATGGCAGCAACAACAGCAACAACAACTTCATATAAATAATAACTATTTTTCATTGTTTAACATTTAATGATAAAAATTTGTAAATGTGGATTATATTTATTATATTCAGCAAAGATATATACACACTAACATGCGCACACACGCACACTCACACACTCACACACACACACACACACACACACACACACACACACACACACACACACACACACACACACACACACACACACACACACACACACACACACACACACACACACACACACATGTGCATGCATGCATAGATACATACATACATACACACATAATGCTGAAATTCGCTCACACAATCATAGAATTGATATTTTCAAAGTGCATCAAAAAACATATCCATTCATACGAACATACATACATATACATACATTCACACATATATATATATACATTCATACATATATATATATATGCATACATTCATATATGCATACATTCATATATGCATACATTCACACATATATATATATATATGCATACATTCATACATATATATATACACACACGCAGACACACACATATATATATATATATACATATATACATATATACATACATATATATACACACACATATATATACATATATACATACATATATATACACACACATATATATATGATGTTATATATATATATAGATATATATATATAACAATTATGTTTATAATAAATTAAAAAAACTGACCAAAAAGCTCTCTCTCTCTCTCTCTCTCTCTCTCTATATATATATATATATATATATATATATATATATATATATACACAGGTGGGGGGGGGGGGGAGTGATTAATGATTGTTTAAACTTCGAAAATGGTTCCAGAGGAAAATGGTGGTGTGAGGAGGAAAAGTGGGATGGAGGAGAGGAGAGAAAGAATGGGTGTGGGTCTGAGTTTGTTTTACTGTCTATTAATTGAAAAGATATAAAATGTTAAAGATACAACTGTGTATTGTAACACACAGATGGACTGGTAATTGAGTGTATATATATATATATATGTATGTGTATATATATATATATACATACACACATATATATATATGTATGTACATAATACACATGTACATACATATATAGGTATTTTTTGAGAAGATATATATATATTTATAAATATACACATATATATATATAAATAAATATTGTGTATATTTATATATATATATATATATATATATACATAAATATAAATAAATATATATATGTACATAAATATATTTTAAAAAATCATAATCATAAATATATATATATATATATATGTTATATTTATATATGTATATATATATGTATATATATGTATATTTATGTTACATATAAAATATAAACTATTGAATCAATAAAAGTGAAAAATAACAGTTTGTTGTTTTTTTGTATAATTATTGTTGTATATATATTATGGTTGTTATTTTAGAGATACATTTGTAGAAATTAATTCTATGATTGGTCAGACATCTTTCAATTATTTCTGTTATTTTATTCTTCCCCTTACCACCACCAGTACAACCACCTCCCTGTCATGTCTTATTGTCTATAGTTATTTTATATATATTATTTATTTCTGTTTGTGTTTTAGCATGTTCTCACAGAATAACAACAAACAACACAACATCAACAACAATAACATGCTGTATTAGCATCAAATGAGAAATGTCATGTATTGGAAACAGCAGTTGTCAGGGGAGATAAATATTCCCTTGGGTGGTTGGTAGAGTCTGATAGACAGCAGGAGAGAGAGTGAGAAAGTATGGTTTATATATGTGTGTATGTGTGTGTGGCAGGTATAGAAATAAGGTACAGAACAGAAATAAAAATGTAGATAGAGAGAGAGAGGCCATTGAGAAAGTATGGATGTGTGGTAGGGTGAGTGAGTGTATGTGTATGGAAGGGGGGTTAGACATAGGGGACAGAACCCAGTGATATAAAAATTAGAATGTATAATGGTTGTTTTGAGTAGATATATAGAAAAGTGTGTGTGTATATATATATATATATATATATATATATATATATATATATATATATATATATTTATTTATATATTTGTATATATAATATATCTGTTAAGTATTGTTAATGTTTATTTATGTGTGTGTGTGATGGCATTAAAACATTACCTCACTATGTGGTCTATCTCTTTTCACTCCTCACACACACCATGGTTCCATGACAGTTTTATAGCTTCCTTTATTCATTTGTGTTTAAATAGATGAAATCGTTTGATTGAAAACAGAACTTTCCAGGCATTATCTCGAAACATTAATGAAACCCTTTGCAAAACACTCAGGTTGAGACCCCTGTAGATTGCCATAAGATAACCACATTATCATTTATCATCATTATAATAGTATGACAGTCCTCTTACATATGTGACTGTGTGTGTGTATATGTATATATCATCATCAACATCATTTCATTTTACGTCCGCTTTTCCCTGCTTGCAAGGGTGGGACAAGAACTGATTCTGGCTTGATTTCTACAGCTGGATGCCCTTCCTAACACCAACCTCATTTACAGTGAGTGGTGGGTGCTTTTTTGCCGTGGCACCTCCACTTTGCAGTGGAATGATATGGACCCCAGTCCCTATCATCTCATTTCTACAGCCGAGTAAACTGGAGCAATGTGAAATAAAGTGTCTTGCTCAAGGAAAAAACACATCACCCGGTCTGAGAATTGAACTCACAACCTTTCGATTGCAAGGCCAATGCTGTAACCACGAAGCCATGTGCCTCCATATATATATATATATATATATATATATATATATATATATATATATATATATATATATATATATATATATATATATATATATATATATATATATATATATATATATATATATATATATATATATATATATATATATATATATATATATATATATATATATATATATATATATATATATATATATATATATATATATATATATATATATATATATATATATATATATATATATATATATAGACACACACACATATATATTTACATATGTATATACACATATATATACACACATATATATACACATAGATATATACATAGATATACATACATATACACACATATGCACACATGCACATATATATATATACATCTCAACTATATTTTAAATGTGAATCATTTAAGTAAGTAGATCTGTTGATTATGGCAGGCAGGATAATATTTTTAGCATGGATGAAGGACCACTTAAACAAATGGATGCTCCTGCCAGTCCATCAATATAATTTTTATTTTTTCATGTGATTTTTACCTGATGGACAGCAGGAAGTAACTTCCTTAACACAACTGTAGGAAATGGATTTGAAACATAAGGACAAATAGGTTCCAATAATTTCAACAACAAATTCTCACTCTCCACCACAACCACTACTGCTACCATAAGTTGACAAATGTATAGGCAGCAAATTAACAGAATTTTTAAAGCATAGATCAAAATGTCTTATGTTCTGGATCTTTGTGGACTGAGTTCAAATCCTGCAACAGTCGACTCTACATTTCATTATTACACTGGCCGTGATGCCAAGTGGTATTTGTTTCATCTCTCATAGTTCTGAGTTAAAATTTGCGTTGGACAAAGCACGTCTCTAAAATTGTCAAGAAGACTGAGGTGTCTTAACATCACTCAGTAAGACCTTTCTTGCTGATCTTCAGCTATATATTTAAAGCTGTATATAGCTATGGTGAGCACACACTTAGAATTTGTATCACCTGTCTGGAACTCCTATCTTACTCAGAATATTGATCTCTTGGAAACTGTTCAGAGACATGCAACCAAACAAATACCCTCCATTAAGCATCTAACATACTCAGAATGCCTTGCTTCCCCGAACATAGATACATTAAAGCTCCGACGTCTGGCAACTGACTTAGTAGATACCCACAAGATTATTAACCATCTCTCCAACAACAACCCTGAGTACCCTTTTGAATTATATGTGTCTAACACCCATGGACATGCTTTCAAAATCAGAAAACAGCACAACCTCTTGACTTTCGGAAACATTTTTTCACCCTCAGAGTTGCTGAAGCATGGAACAAACTACCTGCATCAGTTGTTATAAAATCCCACTGAAACATTCTTGGGTAGAAGATTTAATATTCTGTCTGCTTTAACACCACCATATGGCCCTTTGGTGCTTTTAGCAGAGTCTACTCTGTAGCAAGCATTTGGACCTTGTTTCCAATTTTACAGTACCTTCCTCCCTTTCACTAGGTCTTGAAGGTCCTGTTATTCCTTCTTTTGTCAAACAGTATGCTATGTTCGAAATATAATCTAAATCTCCCTCAAATCATACCCCTACATTTGATTCCAAACCACCTGAAACCATTTTGGATTTATGATACAAAACTGCTAATTTTAAAATGATTATACTTATATTAAACCCTTCCATCATAATTTAATTTAAGGATTGTTTGTTAAATAATGTTTTGAATATCAACTTACTAAAGAAAGAGCTAATTATTTTATTAAATTTCTTCAAATATTTGATTATTTTCAAACTTTACCGAAGCACAAAGACAGTTTCCTTCATTAGAAATATGGTAATGAAAGGTTTAAAATGGACATTATGTAGAATAAATACATACCTGTGCAGAAACAGTAGAAGATATAACCAAAATAATTTAAATTGGTGTTATCCTCCATGGACCATGTATATATCTTCCAGTCTATGGAAAAATACACAGCTAATGGCTTTATAAACCAATCAAATATGGTAGTCTATGTATGTATGGACCCATAACTCTTGATGGAGATGTAAGGGTACAGTAACGAAATACAACATGTATGTCTTGCGCATTTTTTAAACCTGGCAGAGCTCATCACCTCTCCAGGTCTGAACACAGCTGATATTTTTCCAGAGACAGAGAAGGATAGAAAGATACAGAAAGCCAGAGAGGGAGTGATAGAGAGGAAGTAAGAAAGAGATATAGAGGAAGAATTAACCCATTACTGGACTGGTACTTTTTTATTGACTTCAAAATGATGAAAGACACATTTGACCTTGGTGGGACTTGAACTCAGAGTGCAGGAATGAATACCAGAAAGCATTCTATCAGATATTCTAATGATTCCGCTAATTTGCTATCTATAGTAGTATGAGCACATCAGAAACTTCGGTTTGTTTAACAATATTAGTGCTTCCACTGGTAGTTAATTCAATTAGATATTAGATTGTGTGCTAATCAGTTGAATTATACAATAAATACATGTTTGTGTAGAAACAGTACACGATTTAACCAAAAGCTATACAAATGTAAAAATAATTACATTAATATCTAATTATTATACACAATGTATAATATCCTAGATACAGAAAAATAGACATGGTGATCATGGCTGGAATGTCTTTGATCATGGGTCTACTTGCTGTGGCCTGACCTAGGGCTAAATATCAACAGCAACATTAACACCACCATGACCCTAATAATCACCATTACCACAACCACCAACATCACCATCATCATCATCACAAAGGTTTGTTACCAATTGATATACTATAAGCATTAATTGGATCAAACTAATCAATGGTTTTCTGTTATAAATATTCAAATTGAGATGCTGAAATAACATTTGAAGAATTTATAATAAATTCATCAATCTTTAAAACTCTGGTTGTACAATAGACAGTATGACACCAAAAATTTTATACACATACGCACACACACACATATATATATATACATAACTCTACAAGGTAAACTGCTCTAATACAGCTTATTTCATATACATACATATACATAGACACATACAGACTACTACATATATGCATATAAATACGCACACACATAAACACATATATATATATATATATATTTAATTTATAACCTTTTAAAATTTTATATATATATATATAGAGATATGAAAAGATTCAGGACCCGACAGCTGAGCTCCGGCTGTTTCAACAGCTAGATCCGAACTAAAGCGCCAGTATTTGAGTACTCTGGTGGGTAATGGTCTAGTTAGTTTTTACCACACTCTATCTGATATATATATATATATATATATATATATTCATTTTATAAAGGCTAGATAGTGAGTCTTGTTACTGTAGAGCTTCAACTGTTTATCACAGGATTATCATATATGTATATATATATATATTTATAAATATCCTGTCAACTCCACCATTGTTTTCTTCTTCTTCACTGCCCCACCTACACAACCACCTTCAGCATCATTACCTGCTAGATCCTTATCATATTTGTACCCTATTGCCACTGACCCAATTCATCTTAAATATCTATTTCAACTGACCAACTTTAAAACCTATTTTATGCCAATGGCCATTATCATCATCATCTTCTTCACACAGTTCTACTCCTCTCTCACCCAACTACCACTACCATCCTGTTCATTCCATCTTACTCCTACTAATTCCCCCTCCTCAATTAATCTCCTTCCCACCCACCCCACCCACCCCAGTTTTCCCTTATTTGTACTGTCCCTGCTATTGAATTTTAGTTCTTGCCTGATGACCCTGTAAGATGTGAAACTCCAGAGTAACGAAACTCATTATTTAGGCATAATAAATGAATATATTTATATACACACACACACATACATATACAATTAGTTATAACAGTGACATATAGAGGCACTTCAGTTTCATTAGGTTGTTTATCCCAACTCATTCTGCTCGGCATAAGAAAAATGGCTTCCATCCATGGAGATTTTAGAAAGTATAGGAGAGTTCTAAGGGCAGGTAATCATGAAATGATCCCATGCTTACACAGATACCCTAACTATTGTAAATGAAAAGAAAGATAACTCTGAAAAAATAAAGGTAGGCAACTTGTTTCACAGGGAGCCAAGGTTAAATTGAAAATTTAAAAAATTAATTTAATTAAACTGGTCTACACCATTTTTCAAAATAAATTTTGCACGGATTTAAGCAACGTTTCCTTGAAGACAGTTGTGAGAGTATATTTCACTTCTCAGAGCTACAAGGCTGACAATATTTCTCCCATATGACGTTGGGGGTGGATCTTTCCAGTATCCTCCATTTAATGTGCAATGCTGTGCCATTATCTTTGAGGTTCCACATATGGTTCACAAGCTGAGTGGTATGTTTTTGTCAGGATGCCTAAAGATTGTTTCGTGGTTGAGGAAACAGCAATTGAACCAGCTCTCAGATACTCCTACATAAATTCGGGCTTCAATTTGGTGGTTCTAATTGGTGAGGGTCACTTCTGCTTTATATATCACCACTAATATATTTACTTCCTTTTTGTATTTGTTTTGCAAGATTTCTTATTGGCAGCATGACCCTCCCCCCAAATTATATATATATATATATATATATATATGTGTGTGTGTGTGTGTGTGTATGTGTGTGTGTGTGTGTGTGTGTGTGTGCATGTGTGTGGAAGGTGTGTTTGAAGACTCTTCCACCATGACCCTACCAAGAAGAAAAAGAAAAAGAATAAGAATAACTTATATATATAACAAATATAACAATACACATTTACAAATAAAACAAAATAACTTATATACGATTGCTAGAAATAGTAGCCAAATCTTAATAAAATAAATTTTTTAGGACAAGGTATAGGTTTGTAGCCATTTCATAAATAAGAAACCATTGACTGTGAAATGGACCTCCATTGGTTTCATGATGAGTGTTCCAGTTGCTCCATCAATGGAACAGCATGCTTATGAAATTAACCTGCAAGTGCCTGAGCACTCTACAGATACGTGTAGCCTTAACTTAATCCCCAGGGAGATTTAGCATGATACATTGTCTGACTTAGCTGGCTCTTTAAAATAGAGGCACAATCCATCTGACAGGTTTCCAAACACCTTCTGTCTACCCAATTTCATTCACAAGGTATGGGTCAACTCAAGTCTATAGTAAATGACACTTGCCCAAGATGCCACATAGTGGGATTGAACTTGGGCCCTAATAATTACAAAACAAACTCCTGAGTCATCCACAACTCATTCATTACAAAAAAGCATATGAAGGACAAAAATATGACTTGATCTAATCCACTATTGAGCATGAACATCCAAATCTGAGTGACAAAACACATTCTCTTCTTAGTTAACTCTTCAACAAAAACAACTATCTATAATAACAAATCATTCGACAGGTACAAAAGCTAGTTATTCTACAACCCCTGGTATATGAAATATCATTTAGTTTCAGAACAATAGAATCCTTCAACACTATACAAACAGAAGAAAAATAAAGGAGAAATAATTACAATTGGCTAACACTGAATCATATTCCTATGAACACCAGTGTATCAATAACTATTGCAGTTGAAAAATACACCAAGACCAAAAGGCTAAGCATAGCCATTTAGAACAGCCATCAACACCTGCTGCATCAACCTCATCTCCTCACAGTAGAAGATGCCTGCCCACTGTACAGTGTTGTCAGATAAAACCCAGAACCAAAGTTCTGAGTTGTATAGCACAGTACAGTAAAGGTTTGAAGTGCATTTTATTGTGTCACCACCACTAGAGAGATTATCATGTCTTTGACACAACTGACGTGTCCTAGTCTTCTTGGTATATTTCAACTGCACCCCAAGACCAAAATGGCGAAGTCATAGTCATTTAGAACAGCCAGCAACACCCACTGCATCAACCTCACCACTTCACAGTAGAAGATGTCTGCCTACTGTACAGTGTTATCAGATGAAACCCAGAACCAAACTTCTGAGCCATATAGTAAAGTAGAGGTTTGAAACAGTGATCTTGCTGCCAGCTGACCTGAAAATTAAACTTGTATTAACTTTTTTTATTTGTTTTTAATTATCTACATAACTATTCAGTATCTTTTTTTCAAAGCCTTTTAAAGTAAAAACAGAAAAGTAAAAGAAGTTAATTAGATTTAGAAAGATATTTACATTGGGTGAGTGGTAGTTGTGGTGATGGTGTAGTGGTGGATGGTGGTGCTGGTAGTTGTGCTGGTGGTGTAGTAGTTGATAGTGGTAATGGTGATGATGGTGGCTGTGGTGGTAGTGTAGGAGTTGATTGAGGTAATTGTGATGTAGTGGTTTATAGTGATAATAGTAGTGATGGTGGTGGTGGTGGTGTTTTGATGAAGATAGGGAAAGAAAGAAGGCTAAGTGTATATAATGAAGTGTGTGTGTGTGTATATATATATATATATATATTATACATATACATATCATTTCACCAAGATATTGAGTATATTCAGTAAAGAAGTATTTATTTGCTGAAGGTCTACAGAGACTTCTAACATAGTTACTGACTACCACTACTACTACTGCTACTACTATTATTTCTACTACTACTACTACTACAAAACCTCCAACGACAACAACATTAACAGCTCCCACAAAAGTGACAACAAAATAACAACAATATCACTAACAGGAACAACAACAATCATCACAACTACTACAACATCAACAACAACACCAAACAGTAACAATGCTACCAACAAGAAAGATGGCAATGACACCAACAACAACAAGAACAACAATAATAACAACAGCACCAACAAGAACAGCAACAATAGGAAGAACAACTACTACTACAAACAACAATATTAATAACAACAACCACACCATCATCAACAATACTAACAACATTGACAGTAAATAAAAATTAAATAAAAACATACTACATTAACTTCCCCGCCACCAGTAATTGTCAGTAGAAATACAGACTCTGATGTCAACTGAAGATCGGAGTTGAAAGTTTGAAGTATATTTAATTAATTTCAATTAAGTCATCGTTATACCCAAGGCAATTTTTTATTATTACTATTTTTTATATTCCTTTTTTTTGTATTTCTTTTTTTTTTTCTTTACCTCAGTTCTGCTTTAAACAGATTGGTACTGATATGATCTTGGTGAAAATTTATTGGAGACTCTTTATTATCTCTCCCTCTCTCTCTCTCTCTCTCTCTCTCTCTCTCTCTCTCTCTCTCTCTTTGGCAGTAGAAGATTCTGGCAAGAAGTCTAAATTGAATAAATATCTAGAAAAGTTTGCAATCTGTAGTTTCAAGTTCAAACATAATGTCATCATTCCATGATTTTGCCAAGGAAGAAAGACTGGAAAAAAAAAGGGAAAGAAAAGAAAGTGATAGAGACGTGATGTAATTATGTTGTATCAATGAGACACATATCTTAGGTTACCTGAGGGAAAGGACAATAAAGGAATTGTGAAACTTTAGAAATTGGAAGTACAAGAATGAGTAAATAATTCAACTACCCACTGCTACAACTACTATCACCACCACCAGGACCAGCTCTAACACCAACGCTGCCAGCACCAGGACCAGCTATAATACAAACAATACCACTACCACCACCACCACCACCACCAGAACCAGCTCTAACACCATCACTACCATCACTACCAGAGCCAGATCTAACACCAACACTGCCACAACAACCACCAACACTACCAACAGTACACAACAACGACCAACACTACCAACAGTACACAACTCCCACCCATTCATCAAAACAAGACCCACATCATCCCCTTCGACAAATATTCTACCAAAAGTACTCTCGGGGTCCCAAATAATAGGAGGGTGGATAAGCTGGGGTTTGGAAAATTTGTAATTTTTCTTGGTTGTCTCAGGTGATTTTTAAAAAACCAGAATTAGTGATTTAGTTTACATATTGAGACCCCCAACCCATCCTATGTATTTTATAATGTATGGGATTTCTAGTAATGTACTTTTTTTGTCATGTATAATGTTTTTAATGTATAAAGAAAATTAATTGTTGCAGAAATGCTACAACTTAAAATCAAATTTCACTGGAGATAGATTAGCAAAATTTAATAAACGGAGTGGGGATGGAATAAGAGCGGCGGTAGGGGCAGTGGTGGATTAACAATATAAGCAAAGAAAGCACATGCTTAGGGCATCAAAGGAAGAAGGGGCACCTCAAAATTATTTTATATGATGAATTTACAGTTTAAATTATTAAATTAATTAATTTTATAGCAATTTTCAAAATGAAATAAGAAATTAATAAATTCGGTATAAACATAGTTGTTCATTTCAGTTTATTTGTTAAATCTCAGTTTTTCCGACATTTATCTTTAGAAATTTTTCTGAAACTCCAATGTATTCTGGTTCAATTTTAAAATGGCTACATGCTTGTTGAAATGTTTTTTAAGGTTTATGAATATAGCCACCAGCTGAAAGTTTTTTGATACTCCCAATCCCAACTAACCAAGGTTTATTTTCTGCTTCTTTTTATTAACAATTCTGTTCATTAGGGTTTTTTAGTTTTTTTTACAAATTTATTTTTGAACTTGAACCTTTTAATATTGTAGACTCCATATCAAAAATAATTGTCATTTGTGTTCTAGATTATCTGCTATATAGTATAACTTTTTTATTTCTACATAATTTTTTTATTTTTTTTAACATTTTTTTTATCTGAACAAACTCAAGCTTTAATTTTATAACTGTATTTGCTGATTGTTTATTTGGGTTCACACCATCCTTTTTCAAATCTAACCATCAGATCTAATTAGCAGATCCCCCAAAAATCTAACCATTCAAATCTAATTAACAGATCCCCAAAACCAAGATGAAACGCATTCAGTTAAGTGGGGCACAAAAACGAAAACTTTCAAACAAGAAACAAGAAAAAGCTTCGGAATTAGATCGCAAGACAGTAAAGCTGACTAATTTTTTCTCACAAGTTCCACAACATGATTTACATATTCCAGGTCAAAACCGATATACGTTATCAGAAGTAGACATGAATACGGCAAATACAACTTTGATTACTTCAGAATCAAAATATGATGGCATTAGAAGTACCGAGATGTCGCAAGCATGTTCATCCAGCACATGTCTCACAACTGATCTTACTTTGCCTGTGAATTCTCTTTATTCAGATACCTCTACTGCAAATGATGATAAGGCTCAAATAATTGCTGAAAATAGAAGTTTAGAGCACTGTGACAATGGCGGTGAAATTAGTTTGCCTGTAAAAAATGAAGAAAATTACAATTTAGCGAATGATCCAGGAATGTGGCTTGATTTCTCTGCTAATGATATAGCTTATTGGATTACTTGTGAACCCAGTATTTGTCAACACCACAACAGGCCATTTGAAAAGTCTTGCTGTCATTTTAGTAGTGGCAAACCAGTAGGGTATTACTCACAGAAACTTTTTATTGGGACAAAAGCCAATGGTGAAAAATACAAGATAGAGTGGTTACTCTATTCACCATCAAGAGGATCAGTTTATTGTTTTGTTTGTAAACTGTTTGCTCATGAAAAAAATTCAATTTTTGTTTCAAGAGAAGGGTTCAGTGATTGGCGCAATACTATTGTAATTGAAAAGTATGAGAAAAGCATTATTCACCGAGACTCTTTGCTGGCATATTTAACTCGCAGGCAACGTGCGGGGTTAAAGTCAGATTTGGAGAAACAAATTCATGAAGAGTGCAATTACTGGGAACACGTTTTGAGGTGTGTCATAACTGTTATTTGTATGTTAGCTGAATGTGGCATGCCTTTCGAGGAAGTGAAGAGAAGTTTGGATTGTTGCAAAATGGGAATTTTTTAGGGCTGCTTGAACTCATAAGCCAGTTTGATCCATTTTTAGCAGGCCACATTTCTAAATATGGAAATTCTAGAAAAGGAAATCCTTCTTACATGTCAAAAACCACTATCGAGGAAATTATTCAACTAATGGCACAAAAGGTCCGTGAGTTCATTACTAACGAAGTTAAATCTTCTGGCTATGTTAGTTTGTCTGTTGATTCAACACCAAATTGATCACATAGCGATCAATTGAGTGTTGTAGTTAGGTATTTACAAGATGGACAGCCTACTGAACGATTTTTAACCTTCATCATAATAGAAAACCACACTGGCGAAAATATGGCGAACCAGGTGCTGCTGCATTTACGTGAAGCTTGTGGGTTAAATGTTTCAAAATGTAGGGGTCAGACTTATGACAATGCTGCTAACATGTCTGGGCGTTATAAGGGGATGCAGCAAAAAATTTTAGAAACAAACAAGTTTGCTATATATGTGCCCTGTGCAGCTCATTCATTAAATCTTGTTGGCCGGAGTGCTGTTGACTGCTGTCAAGAGGCTGTTAATTTTTTCTCTACAGTACAGTTACTCTATAATTTTTTTCCTGCTTCCACTAACTGTTGGAAAATTCTCAAAGATTGTATTAAGAATGAATGTGTCTTGAAATCCCTCTCTGATACAAGATGGGAAGCACATGCTATGGCAACAGCAGCAATCTTGAAATCGTTCCATGAAATAGAATATATAGCCGAAGATCAATCACAAAAGGGAGACGCTAGAAGAGAGGCAAATAATATTGTTGATAAGATGCAAGAGCTAGAATTCGTTTTTATGTTGATTTTTTGGAATGCGATTTTGCAGAATTTTTACAGAGTAAGCAAAGTTCTACAAAATGAGGATGCAAACTTAAAGACATGTGCAGATCTCTATGTATCATTAGCTGACCAACTGAACACCTCACAAGATGAATTTGAAAGATATGAAAAAGAGGCCAAGGAAATTCTTCCAGATGTTGATTACAGGACAACTGCAACTCGCAAACGTATTAGAAAAAAAGTACCCAATGACGGAGATACAGTAGAAGTTTATTTAGATGCCAGAGATAAGTTTCGTATCACCACATTTTACACAGTTGTTGACAAACTTGCAGCTGAGATGGAAAGAAGAGGAGACATATACAAAGAAATGGCAGAGAAATTTTCTTTTCTTAGTGATGTGCCAAATATAGGCACTCCAACAGCTACTAATATTGAAAGGTATTCTCAGTACTGTCAAAAGTTGATCGATGCTTATCCAGAGGATTTCAATAGTAATTTCTCAGCTGAGCTTCAGCAGTTTCATTTATATGTGCGAAATAAGATGAGTAGAACAGAAAATGTAAAAACAAGATTTAATCATGCTGAACTTTATAAAATTATTGTAAAAGACAATATTGAGTGTGCCTTTCCAAATGTAGACATAGCCTTTCGTATATTTTTAACATTAATGGTTACTAACTGCTCAGCGGAGCATTCATTTTCACGGTTGAAATATATAAAAAATCCCTTCAGAACAACCATGCAACAATACAGGCTGGATGCTTTATCCCTATTGTGTATAGAAGCAGAAGTGTTACGCAAGATTGGTTACGAGGATCTGATCAAAGACTTTGCAAGAAAAAAAAGCAGGAAAAAATTATTCAATAAATTAAATTCTCTCTTTCTGTATGTTTTGCTTTATTTTGAAATTTCAATAAATAAAACTTTAATTTACCATATATTATTGTTTTTTTTTATCTACAAATGTATGGGGCACCAATATTTTGTAGTGCTTAGGGCCTCTAAGGGTTTTAATCCAGCCCTGGATGGGGTGGCATTATTCAAGACCCGAGAGTACTTATAAAAAAAATAAAAGCTACTGTATATTTACTATAGTACTCTTCTTAAAACATACATTTTTCTAGTATACTGAAGTCTGTATAAAGGAGCCCCATGTAAGGTTCTCATTTACTTGTTTTACTGTGCCTAGTATTTCTGCTACCATTAAGCAAAATATGCACATGTTTAGGGAACCAAGAGGAGAAAGGTACAATCATCATCTTCATCATTTCACATCTGCTTTTCCATGCTTGCATGGGTTGGACCCAGTGTATGCAATTACTGTGAATCATTGTGCATGTTATAGTTTTTGGCAGTGTTTTTCTGGCTGGATTCCCTTCATATTAAAATGAAATGTATTTGTTATTCAAAACTTCTTTTTTCTTTTTGCAGTATTTATATATAGGTGAAAGGGTGGGAACATCATAGTCTTTGTAGTGCTTATGGCCCCCAAAAGACTTATCTGGCAGCCATGTACACTCTGTTTCTATATCCAATATCTGGAGGTCTCTGGATGTCTATCTGCACCTAGGAAATTTCTCTTCAAAGCACAAGCAATGTTTCTGTAGAAGAATAGCTGTCACCCATTCATGCAAATCTCTTCTTTCTCTATTCCGCTGATGTTGACCAAAGGAAATAAATATCAGTGGCACTGCAGACCAAAACACAACAGACCAAAAGAGATTTTGCAAGGCTTCAAAGCTGATGCTTTGGAAATTCCAGCATTCCACTGTCCAGAAATACCGACCTGAAATGATGAAAGATAAATTTGACCTCAGTGATATTTGAACTTAGAACATTGAGAGCTGGAAAAAATACCACAAGGCATTTAATCTGATACCTACAAATACCTTTTCACAAGGTTTTAGGTAAACCATGGCTACAGTAGAAGATAAAAGTATGGAAGATTTACAATGCTTCTGCTAAACTAGGAGGTACCTAGGGTTAAACAAGCAACAACAGCAAAACCACCAACATCAACAACACCATCACCACCAACAGAAACACTACCACCACTAACAACACTACCATCGCCACCATCAACAACAACACTACCACCACCAACATCAATAACACCATCACCACCAACATCAACACTGCCACCACCATCATCAACTCCACCACCACCACCACCAACAACACTATCACCACTGCCACCACCAACAACACTATCACCACTGCCATCAACAACAACAACACTACCACCAACAACAACATCAACACCACCACCACCAACAACAAAACGTCTGCCACCACCAACAACACTACCACCACTGCCACCACCAACAACACTACCACCACTGCCACCACCAACAACACTATCACCACTGCCACCAACAACAACACTACCACCACTGCCACCAACAACAACACTATCACCACTGCCACCAACAACAACACTGTCACCACCATCAACACCACCACCAACAACACTATCACCACTGCCACCACCAACAACGCTATCACCACCACCATCAACAACACCACCACTAACAACACTACCACCACTGCCACCACCAACAACGCTATCACCACTGCCACCAACAACAACACTATCAGCACTGCCACCAACAACAACACTGTCACCACCACCATCATCAACACCACCACCAACAACACTATCACCACTGCCACCACCAACAACGCTATCACCACTGCCACCAACAACAACACTATCAGCACTGCCACCAACAACAACACTGTCACCACCACCATCATCAACACCACCACCAACAACACTATCACCACTGCCACCAACAACAACACTGTCACCACCACCATCATCAACACCACCACCAACAACACTACCACCACTGCCACCACCAACAACGCTATCACCACTGCCACCAACAACAACACTATCAGCACTGCCACCAACAACAACACTGTCACCACCACCATCATCAACACCACCACCAACAACACTATCACCACTGCCACCACCAACAACACTATCACCACTGCCACCAACAACAACACTATCACCACCACCATCAACAACACCACCACTAACAACACTACCACCACTGCCACCACCAACAACGCTATCACCACTGCCACCAACAACAACACTATCAGCACTGCCACCAACAACAACACTGTCACCACCACCATCATCAACACCACCACCAACAACACTATCACCACTGCCACCAACAACAACACTGTCACCACCACCATCATCAACACCACCACCAACAACACTACCACCACTGCCACCACCAACAACGCTATCACCACTGCCACCAACAACAACACTATCAGCACTGCCACCAACAACAACACTGTCACCACCACCATCATCAACACCACCACCAACAACACTATCACCACTGCCACCAACAACAACACTATCACCACCACCATCATCAACACCACCACCAACAACACTACCACCACTGCCACCACCAACAACATCAACTGTATCAGCAATAGAATCCACAATGTGGTTAAAATTTTGAATTTCAAGAGAAAATTAAAACCACTGAAAACAAAATGAATTAATTTGATTTTCAGTGAAGTATGAAGATTATAATCATAGGTGAAGTGATCAACCATGGAGATATAGTGTTGATGGTGGCAAGGATGGTGCTATATATGTATATATATATATACAGAGAGAGAGATATATATACATATATACCCCATACTCAATACCACCATTAATATATATATATATATATACATATATATATATATATATATATATATATATATATACATACTATATATATATATATACATATATATATATATATATACATATATATATATATATACATATACATACTATATATATATATATTCATATATATATATATATATACATATATATATATATATATATATATATATATATATACATACTATATATATATATATACATATATATATATATATATACATATATATATATATATACATATACATACTATATATATATATATATATACATATACATATTATATATATATATATATACATACTATATATATATATATATATACATACTATATATAACTATATATATATATATAATAAATATATACATACAATATATATATATACATACAATATATATATATATATATACATACAATATATATATATACATACAATATATATATATATATATATATATACATACAATATATATATATATATATACAATATATATATATATATATATATATATATATATATATATATATATATATATATATATATATACATATACATACTATATATATATATATAATGTGAGTGTGTGTATATATATATATGTATATATATATATATATATATATATATATATATATATATATATATATATATATATATATATATATATATATATATATATATTTATAAATGGAATGTGAATTATGAAAAAATCTTTTTCATCAAATTTTCATCAACGAAAATAATTTCATTCTCAAATCAACCACATCAATGAGATATACATAGATGGTCATATATGGTGGTGGTAAGATGTGGTGTAGTGGTGTCGTGATATGGTGTGGTGGTGTGTGGTAGTGTGGTGTGGTGATGTAGTGTGGTGTGATGGTGAGATGCTGTGTGGTGTGGTGATGTTGTGTGGTGGTGTGGTGTGATGTAGTGGTAAAGAGTATGGTGCAGTGGTGTAGATTAGTGCAGTATGTTTATTGTAGTGGTGTGATGTGGTAGTAGAGGGTGTAATCTTGTATGGTGGCAATGATGGGGGAATTGGAGTTTGATGTGGTGTAGTATTGTGATCATGTGGTAGTTTGGTGTTGTATGGTGTAGTATTGGGATCATGTGGTAGTTTGGTGTTGTATGGTGTACTATTGTGATCATGTGGTAGTTTGGTGTTGTATGGTGTAGTATTGTGATCATGTGGTAGTTTGGTGTTGTATGGTGTACTATTGTGATCATGTGGTAGTTTGGTGTTGTATGGTGTGGTATTGTGATCATGTGGTAGTTTGGTGTTGTATAGTGTACTATTGTGATCATGTGGTAGTTTGGTGTTGTATGGTGTAGTATTGTGATCATGCAGTAGTTTGGTGTTGTATGGTGTACTATTGTGATCATGTGGTAGTTTGGTGTTGCATGGTGTAGTATTGTGATCATGCAGTAGTTTGGTGTTGTATAGTGTACTATTGTGACCATGTAGTAGTTTGGTGTTGTATGGTGTAGTATTGTGATCATGTGGTAGTTTGGTGTTGTATGGTGTAGTATTGGGATCATGTGATAGTTTGGTGTTGTATGGTGTAGTATTGTGATCATGCAGTAGTTTGGTGTTGTATGGTGTACTATTGTGATCATGTGGTAGTTTGGTGTTGCATGGTGTACTATTGTGATCATGCAGTAGTTTGGTGTTGTATGGTGTACTATTGTGATCATGTGGTAGTTTGGTGTTGTATGGTGTAGTATTGTGATCATGTGGTAGTTTGGTGTTGTATGGTGTAGTATTGGGATCATGTGGTAGTTTGGTGTTGTATGGTGTAGTATTGGGATCATGTGGTAGTTTGGTGTTGCATGGTGTAGTATTGTGATCATGCAGTAGTTTGGTGTTGTATGGTGTACTATTGTGATCATGTGGTAGTTTGGTGTTGCATGGTGTACTATTGTGATCATGCAGTAGTTTGGTGTTGTATGGTGTACTATTGTGATCATGTGGTAGTTTGGTGTTGTATGGTGTAGTATTGGGATCATGTGGTAGTTTGGTGTTGCATGGTGTAGTATTGTGATCATGCAGTAGTTTGGTGTTGTATGGTGTACTATTGTGATCATGTGGTAGTTTGGTGTTGCATGGTGTACTATTGTGATCATGCAGTAGATTGGTGTTGTATGGTGTACTATTGTGATCATGTGGTAGTTTGGTGTTGTATGGTGTAGTATTGTGATCATGTGGTAGTTTGGTGTTGTATGGTGTAGTATTGGGATCATGTGGTAGTTTGGTGTTGTATGGTGTAGTATTGTGATCATGTGGTAGTTTGGTGTTGTATGGTGTAGTATTGTGATCATGTGGTAGTTTGGTGTTGCATGGTGTAGTATTGTGATCATGTGGTAGTTTGGTGTTGTATAGTGTAGTATTGTGATAATGTGGTAGTTTGGTGTTGTATAGTGTACTATTGTGATCATGTGGTAGTTTGGTGTTGTATGGTGTAGTATTGTGATCATGTGGTAGTTTGGTGTTGTATGGTGTACTATTGTGATCATGTGGTAGTTTGGTGTTGTATGGTGTAGTATTGTGATCATGTGGTAGTTTGGTGTTGTATAGTGTACTATTGTGATCATGTGGTAGTTTGGTGTTGTATGGTGTAGTATTGTGATCGTGTGGTAGTTTGGTGTTGTATGGTGTAGTATTGTGATCATGTGGTAGTTTGGTGTTGTATGGTGTAGTATTGTGATCATGCAGTAGTTTGGTGTTGTATGGTGTACTATTGTGATCATGTGGTAGTTTGGTGTTGTATGGTGTACTATTGTGATCATGTGGTAGTTTGGTGTTGTATGGTGTAGTATTGTGATCATGTGGTAGTTTGGTGTTGTGTGGTGTAGTATTGTGATCATGTAGCAGTTTGGTGTTGTATGGTGTAGTATTGTGATCATGTGGTAGTTTGGTGTTGTATGGTGTACTATTGTGATCATGTGGTAGTTTGGTGTTGTATGGTGTAGTATTCTGATCATGTGGTAGTTTGGTGTTGTATGGTGTACTATTGTGATCATGTGGTAGTTTGGTGTTGTATGGTGTAGTATTGTGATCATGTGGTAGTTTGGTGTTGTATGGTGTATTATTGTGATCATGTGGTAGTTTGGTGTTGTATGGTGTACTATTGTGATCATGTGGTAGTTTGGTGTTGTATGGTGTAGTATTGTGATCATGTGGTAGTTTGGTATTGTATGGTGTAGTATTGTGATCATGTGGTAGTTTGGTGTTGTATGGTGTAGTATTGTGATCATGTGGTAGTTTGGTGTTGCATGGTGTAGTATTGTGATCATGTGGTAGTTTGGTGTTGTATGGTGTAGTATTGTGATCATGTGGTAGTTTGGTGTTGCATGGTGTAGTATTGTTATCATGTGGTAGTTTGGTTTTGTATGGTGTACTATTGTGATCATGTGGTAGTTTGGTGTTGCATGGTGTAGTATTGTGATCATGTGGTAGTTTGGTGTTGTATAGTGTACTATTGTGATCATGTGGTAGTTTGGTGTTGTATGGTGTAGTATTGTGATCATGTGGTAGTTTGGTGTTGTATGGTGTACTATTATGATCATGTGGTAGTTTGGTGTTGTATGGTGTAGTATTGTGATCATGTGGTAGTTTGGTGTTGTATGGTGTAGTATTGTGGTCATGTGGTAGTTTGGTGTTGTATGGTGTGGTATTGTGATCATGCAGTAGTTTGGTGTTGTATGGTGTAGTATTGTGATCATGTGGTAGTTTGGTGTTGTATGGTGTACTATTGTGATCATGTGGTAGTTTGGTGTTGTATGGTGTAGTATTTTGATCATGTGGTAGTTTGGTATTGTATGGTGTAGTATTGTGATCATGTGGTAGTTTGGTGTTGTATGGTGTACTATTGTGATCATGTGGTAGTTTGGTGTTGTATGGTGTAGTATTGTGATCATGTGGTAGTTTGGTATTGTATGGTGTAGTATTGTGATCATGTGGTAGTTTGGTGTTGTATGGTGTAGTATTGTGATCATGTGGTAGTTTGGTGTTGCATGGTGTAGTATTGTGTTCATGTGGTAGTTTGGTGTTGTATGGTGTAGTATTGTGATCATGTGGTAGTTTGGTGTTGCATGGTGTAGTATTGTGATCATGTGGTAGTTTGGTGTTGTATGGTGTACTATTGTGATCATGTGGTAGTTTGGTGTTGCATGGTGTAGTATTGTGATCATGTGGTAGTTTGGTGTTGTATAGTGTACTATTGTGATCATGTGGTAGTTTGGTGTTGTATGGTGTAGTATTGTGATCATGTGGTAGTTTGGTGTTGTATGGTGTACTATTATGATCATGTGGTAGTTTGGTGTTGTATGGTGTAGAATTGTGATCATGTGGTAGTTTGGTGTTGTATGGTGTACTATTGTGATCATGTGGTAGTTTGGTGTTGTATGGTGTAGTGTTGTGATCATGTGGTAGTTTGGTGTTGTATGGTGTACTATTGTGATCATGTGGTAGTTTGGTGTTGTATGGTGTAGTATTGTGATCATGTGGTAGTTTGGTGTTGTATGGTGTAGTATTGTGGTCATGTGGTAGTGGTATGGTGGTGTCATGGAGGTGGTGGTAGTTGTGAGGTGAAGTCATGTTGTGTGGTGGTGTAATGCAGTGGTGAGGACGTTTTGTGGTGGTGGAGTGTTGCAGTGAAGACATGTTGTGTGGTGTTGTAGTGAGGCAGTGAGGACATGTGGTGGTGTGTGCATATCTTGTGTGGTTGTGTTGTGTGGTGGGGATGTGTTGTGTGGTAAGGAGGACATATTGTGTGATGGGGATATATTGTGTGGTTTTGAGAACATGTTGTGTTGTCTGGTAGAGAGGATATGTTGTATGGTGATGTAGTGTGGTAGTGAGGATATGTATGTTGGTGTAGTGTGGCAATGAGGACATGTTGTGTGGCAGTGTAGTGTGGTACAGAGGACATGTTGTATGGTGGTGGGGGCGTGTGGTGGATGTGGTAGTGAATAGATGATATATCGTCATGTAGTGTGGTAGGGAGGCTATATTGTGTTGTGGTGTAGTATAATAGTGTGGACATGTGTGATGGCGAGGAAACGTTACTTTAAACATTAATATTCGGTATTCGCTTTACTGCTTCAAGGGAGACTACTCCATCCTAAAAGAAATTGTCAGTGATATACAACGACGATGACAACACTCAGTATTCTAAACCAATAATTGTTTCTACTTTTGGCACAAGGTCAACAATTATCGCAGTGTATTACTGGTACTTTATTTTATCCACCCCGTAAGGATGAAAGGCAAAGTTAACCTCGGCGGGATTTGAACTCAGACCATAAAGGGCCGTAACTCTTTGCTGCAAAGCATGGCGTCTGACCCTCTACCGATACTGCCTTTGTCATTCAACCTACCTGGACTAGCAGTCAGGTCTTCCTCAAATTACACAACTTACCATCTTATAAAAATAATTGTTTCTACTTTTGGCACAAGGCCAGCAATTATCCCAGTACATTACTGGTACTTTATTTTATCGACCCCGTAAGAATGAAAGGCAAAGTTAACCTCGGCGGGATTTGAACTCAGATCGTAAAGGGACGTAACTATGCTGGAAAGCATGGCGTCCGACCCTCTACCGATACTGCCAATCCCCGTATAAAAATAATGACATATTAAATACACTACGTCTAGAAAAAAAAATAAAAGAGTTTCTACTTTTGGCACAAGGCCGGCGATTACCCCAGTGCATTACTGGTACTTTATTTTATCGACCCCGTAAGAATGAAAGGCAAAGTTAACCTCGGTGGGATTTGAACTCAGAACGCAAAGGGCCGTAACTATGCTGCAAAGCATGGTGTCTGACGTTCTGCCGATAGCACTATCACAGAGTGATTCACAATAAAGGCGTATATGAACCTTACGTATAATAAACAGACATTTAAGTAAGGGAGTGCTATCAAACTGTAACGACAATAAAGTACAACGTATAGGAGTTACAGGTAGATTTTGAATAATAGTAATGAAATTATTGTGTACAGTGCTCAGGTGCACTACAACTCATCAAGTGTGCATGTATAGTACATAGAAAAATGTACAAATGTCAGGAAAGGGAACACTGTATGAGTCATGATATACATGTGTGCATGTGTATGGAGGGGGGATAAACAGGTGTAGTGTTGGCGAATTTCAGGTTTTAAAGGATGCAGTGTCTCGGTTTAAATACACAACTCTCCGATATCCAGGAGGCTAAAACGTGTTAGATGAAGAGCACCCAGGAGTCGAGACCTGGATCGGCCGGTCTCTTTAAAATGTAAGAAGTTAAGGGTCTAAACACTTGCATGAGGGGGTGTTCTTCTTTGAAGACCTGCTATCCAGCTCTCCCGAGAGTTTCTTACTCCATGTATAGACAGAATTGTTAGAGCGCCGCAAGAACTGCTTCGACGTATTCCATCAGGTTCTTTACATTCTAAGTTCGAATTTCACCGAGAACAACTTTACCTTTCATCGTTCTAGAGTTGATAAAATAACGTTCTAGTCACGTAGTTCGGTAAATGTAATCGGTTTACCATTTCCCCTAAATTGTCTGCCTTATGTTTCAATTATAAATGCTGATGTAACTGTGACATACTCACAGCTTAGAATATCCAACGAGAGATTAAATATATGTTAATTATATGGGTTCGTATACGTTCTTAGTCTTAATTATCCCATCATTTGTCGAACAAGTCAACACAGAACCTGAGACAACAGAGCAGTATGTAAGGGAGAGAACTGAGTTTGTCTTAAATGAGCTTCACAGACAACTGCTACCAATGGTTCTGTGAAAATTGCACACACGCACGCACACACGCATACGTGTATAAGATAATGGAAATTACTGTGTACAGTGTTCAGATGCGTGCGTCCGCGAGTATACTCTTTTACCTGTTTCAGCCATCCGGCTGAGGCCATGCTGGGGCACCGCCCTTATATATATATATATATATATATATGTGTGTGTATAGGTATGCATATATATATGTATGTGTAAGTGTTTATGTATGTGGTTGTGAGTATGTAAATATATTTTATTCTTTCCATTCTACAAAAACACTCTGGCCTCCTGTGGCTTGTATGTTAACTTGACCACTCACCTCAGTCTGTGCCATGTTGTGGTCCTGTGCATCTAAATAGAATCCTACCCCCCCCCCCCCCGCAGCCACCACGCCTCCCTTACCACTACCTAAATGTATAAATACCAGAACTTAATATGACACCCAGCTTCCTGAAGATTTCATCTGAATGAAACAGTACTAGTCCTGTAGAAGCTCCTTCTATACAATAAAATATATATATATATATATATATATTTGTTAAACTTTGGTAGGGTCATGTTGCCAATAAAAACACACGCACCTAATGTTTTCACTTCAATTTATTATAAATTCCAGTTGATTAGTTGGCTGGTTGGCTGGCTGGTTGGTTGGTTGGTTCGATAACCGGATGGTTGTTTATATAATCAAAGCTCTTTCGTCACACATTCTGTGACCTCCTCAGTGACTAGGTTTTTATTTTGTGTCTCTCCTTTGTTCTGTCCTGCACCATCTTGTTTTTATGGGTTGTGTTACAAATATATATATATATATATGTGTGTGTGTCTGTGTGTGTATGTGTGTGTATCTCTTTATTATATGTAGGGTTCACATACGTCTCTCTATATACATATATATATATGTGTGTCTGTGTGTGTATGTGTGTGTGTCTCTTTATTATATGTAGGGCTCACATACGTCTCTCTATATACATATATATATATGTGTGTGTGTGTGTATGTATAATCCCTTCCATATACTGTACCGATTGTGTTGTTTAGAGAGAGAGAGAGAGTGTGTGTTTAAACGAAAAGTCCACTCAAAACAATGTGTATGTTGAGCGTAATTATAACAATAATTTGACTTATTTATACATTACCAACGTTTTCAAGTCATAAAACACGTCCAGCTCTTTCAGATCCACACACACATATACACACCCACAGGCACACACAACACACACATAGATGAAACAATAGTTGAAACTTCAAAGTCACTGTCAATTTACTCTTTAATATATCTTGTACTTTGCTCGCATGGATTGAGTGCGCATTCAGTTAATGTTTGAATATTTTACATATTTAAAATACCCACTTTAGTATGATACTGAAAAAAAGCACTCAGCACAGCCTATAAGGTGACCATGTTGGTGACACAAGCAGAAAGAGCACTCTGTCCACCCTGTAAGGTGAGCTTGCTGGTGAGACGACAAAAGCCATTCACTATGTCCTGTAAGGTGGTTGTGCTGGTGACATGGCAAAAAGCAATCAGTTCACCCTGGTAGATGGTTGTTGTGTTGCCACTACTATAAAAACCACCCAGTCCACACTGTAATATGGTTGGTGTTAGGAAGGGCATACAGCCATAGAAACCAACCCAAAAGACAGATCCATATGAACAAGATGTGGTCTCCTGACCTGACATTGTGTAGGACAGAACAAATGAGAGACATAAAATAACAAATAAGTCACTGACAATAAACAAACAACCATCTAGTTATTAAACTGAGTTCAATTCTCAGACCGGGTGATGTGTTGTTTCCTTGAGCAAGACACTTTATTTCACATTGCTCCAGTTTACTCAGCTGTAGAAATGAGATGATAGGGACTGGGGTCCCTATCATTCCACTGCAAAGTGGTCGTGGAGGTGCCACGGCAAAAAAGCACCCCGCACTCACTGTAAATGAGGTTGGTGTTAGGAAGGGCATCCAGCTGTAGAAATCAAGCCAGATTCAGTTCTCATCCCACCCTTGCAAGCAGGGAAAAGCGGACGTAAAATGATGATGAAAATGATGAATCAAATACCCAGTACACACTTGAAACAAGGTTATACACTTGCATGCTGCATTAGTTTCAGTGGGCCTCTAGATACTTGTGGCCCTAAGCCAGTGGCCTTCTAAGACTACTGGTAAATCCCGTCCTGATTATGAAGGGCATCTAGCTATAGAAATCATAATAAAATGAAAATATCCAGTACGATGTGGCTTGCCAAAACATTTTGGAGGGCAGTAACTCTGAATAAAAAACTGACTCAGAATGTAATAGTTTGGCCAACCCATATTAGCATGATGATGATGATGATAAAACTGTAAATATATATTTTTATATATATATATATATATATATATATATATGCATGTGTGTGTATGTGTGTGTCTGTGTGTATGTGCATGTGTGGATTATATATGAAATTTTAAAAATATATGTTTGTATGTGAGTGTGTGTCTGTGTGTATGTGTGAGGGTTTGCACATGAGTGAATGTGTGTATGTGTGCATATTATATATGAATACTCATATATATGCATGTGTGAAGGTGTGTATGTGAGTATGTGTGTGCATGTCTGCTTTGTACATATATGCTTCTATGTATGTGTGTGTGTGTGTAGGAGTATGCATGCTCATTTATTTACACTTTATTACATATATTTTTATCATATCTCATGCAAATTAGATTAGCCATTTGTTAATTTCTCTCCAGCAATGTGAAGTAATCCCTCCAGGTTTCTGTGTGTGTGTGTGTATGTGAGTTTGTGTGTATATGTGCATATTTGTGTGTTTGATTGAGTGTATATATGTATGTCAGTGTGTGTGAGTGTGTGTGCAAGTGTGTGTATGCGTGTTTGTGTGTTTTATTGTGTACATATTTGTGAGTCAGTGTATATGTGGGGAAATGTGTGTGTGCGTGAGTGTGTATGTGTGAGGAGTGTATATGTACATTTTAATGTCACTGTATATGTGTGTGTGAATGTGTATGTGCAAGTTTGTGTGTTTGAGTGTGTATACGTTTGCATGACAGAATTTTTATATATGTGTGTTTATGAGAGATTGTGAATTTGTGTATATATGTGTATGTTTGTCTGAGTAAATATGTGTTTTATGTCAGTGTATATGTGTGTGCATGTGTTTATGTGTATGCGTCCATGAGTTTGTGTGTATATGAGTATGTTTGTATGTTTGGGTGTGTGTATGATAGTATGTCTGTGTGAAAGTGTGTAAGGAATATATATATATATATATATATATATATATATAGAGAGAGAGAGAGAGAAAGATGAATACATAGAAACATACACTCATATATATATGATACTAGCAGCAGTACCCAGCGTTGCCTGGGTAGGTAAAATAATATCTGCCTTGATGAAAAGGTGTTGATCTTAGCAACTGCTTCTCGATGACTCATCTATGGCCACACACAGGCCATGCGAGGGAGGGTAGTGATGACATCTATCACTGAGAAACGTGAGTGACTGACGAAAGGGCATGCTGGGGGAGGGAGTTTCAAATTTGAACGAAATTGGTTGAAAAATGTGGGAGCTAGAGCCGAAAAGGGGGAAATTTGAGCAAAAAGGTGGTATTTTCAAATATTTAAGCAGCTGCCACGCCGTTCCTGAACAAAAAATGGCAAATGTAAAGCCACTTTAAGACGTGAAATAATCAGATCTAGCGTAGTGTAAAATTTGAACAAAGTAGGTTGATGAATGTGGGAGCTAGAGACGAAAAAGTGGAAATTTGAGTCTAAAAGTGGTAATTTTGAATATTTAAGCGGCTGCCACGCCGTCCCTGAACAACAAATGCAAAATATAAAAGCCATTACAGGATGTGCAATGATAAATTCTATTTTGCTTTAAAGGTTGAACGAAATCGGTCGCAAAATGTGGGAGCTAGAGCCAAAAATCTTATTTTTCGATACCTAAAAAAAGGTGACCCCCCCTATCGATATTTATCTGCAGAATGACCCCGCAATAAAAAAAAAACATACGCTGATATATAGAAACCACTGCCCGATGAGTAATCTATGAGCTTGTAAATTTTCATGAAAATCAGTCGTAAGATGTAGGCCCTTATAGGTAACTCACAGACACACAGACACACACATACTTAATTTTATATATATACAGATATATGTATACATAAAAATTTATTAAATGAAAACAATTCTGTGACTACAAAATGTGATACACATAATGCTATACATACACATGATTTTATGTTTTTATACACATAGTTATATGCACATGCAGTTGTATATATCCATATATATATGTACACACAGTTATGTGTTTATACACATAGCTATATATGTAAATGTGTTTGTGTATATCTCAACATATTCGAGTTGTACCATCCACACACACACACACACACACACACATATATATATATATATATATATATATATATATATATATATATATATATAAATATATATATATAAAGATATATTTTTATGAATATTAAAACTCTACTTTGGTATTGACTATTCCTTTCGCTCAGGCTTCAACCACATATATATATATACATATTTATATATATATATATATATATATATATATATATATATATATATATATTGTTATGCTTTGGGAGGGTCATGTTGCCAATAAGAAACACACGCACCAGTTGCTTTCACTCCAATTTATTATAAATTAAATTTATAAATTTCTGGTTGGTTGGTTGGTTTCATAACCAGACGGATGTTCATATATTGTCAAAGTTCTTTCGTCACACATTCTGTGACCTGTTCAGTGACTGGGGATTCTTTTCTTTGTTTTTGTGCCTCTCCTTTTTTCTATCCTAGGCCACACAAAAACAAGATGGCGTAGGACAGAACAAAGGAGAGGCACAAAAACAAAGAAAAGAATCCCCAGTCATTGAAGAGGTCA
The DNA here is from genome assembly GCA_964016885.1 of Eledone cirrhosa. NCBI lineage: Eukaryota > Metazoa > Mollusca > Cephalopoda > Octopoda > Eledonidae > Eledone > Eledone cirrhosa. The sequence goes on along the minus strand of OZ024741.1, from coordinate 241,173,733 downwards.
CAGAATGTGTGACGAAAGAACTTTGACAATATATGAACATCCGTCCGGTTATGGAACCAACCAACCAACCGGAAATTTATAAATTCTTAAATTTATAAACTTAATTCATAATAAATTGGAGTGAAACAACTGGTGTGTGTGTTTCTTATTGGCAACATGACCCTCCCAAAGTTAAACAATATCGGTTTCAACACACGTTTTCAGATAAGAATCTTGCTAAACAAATTCAGAAACGTTATGTATATATATATATATATATATATATATATATATATATATATATATATATATGAATCACCAGTCTGAAGAGCAACAACGACTGGTACATGGTAGCTAAAAGAGAGGCTAAGCAACAAGTATACATTGCACGAAAAGAGGCTGAAAGGATGACTGCCAATGTCTTGTGACAAGAAGATCAGAGGTGTGAGGTGTTTCACATTACAAGGTAGTGTATTAGTGTAAACCAGAATATTGTTGAGGAAAAGTGTGTTAGAAAGACACCGGTGCACTTAGCATCACTGATACTCAAAAGAAAGAGGTCTGGAAATGCTACTAAGAGAGGTTAATGAATGCGGAGAAGGAATGGGAGGAAAGGTGACTAATCCCAACTGACCCAACAGAGGGAACAGCTATAAAAATTGACAGATATAGGGTCAAAGAAGAAATCAAGGAGATAAAAAAAGGTAAAGCTGCAGGTTTGTCACTGAAATGCTAAAGCGTCTGGAGAAGTAGGAGTTGAACTAGTCACCCACATAGTCAATCAGATAATACAGGATGGGACCATACCCAATGACTGGTGCAGCAGTATAATTATTAATTGCATCAAGGGTGATGTGCTAGAAAGGTGCAACTACAGAGGAGTAAAACTAACAGCTCAAGTTATCAAAGTGACAGAAAAAGCACAACTAATTAGGAAAAGAGTCAAATTAGATTAGATAATTTGGTTTCATACCTGGGAGGAGTACCACAGATGTCCTTTTTTTAATAAGATAATTACAAGAGAAGTTCTTGGCTAAGAGTAAGCCTCTATATCTAGCTTTTGTTGATCTAGAGAAAGCCTTTGACAGAGTACTCCGATCGGTCATTTAGTGGTTCTTAAGGAAACTAGAGAGGCTTGTAAGAGCAGTGCAAGTCATTTACAAAGGAGCTGTAAGAAAAGTGAGATTAGGAAGTAAGTTTAGCAAGGAATTTAAGGTACAAGTAGAGTGTATCAGGGTTCAGTTCTTAGCCTACTCCTGTTTATCCTAGTTCCCCTGGCCATAACAGAGGAGTTTAAGACTGGTTGCCCATGGGAACTTCTGTATGCCTATGATCTGGTTCTCATAGCTGAGTCTATGGAAGAACTAGAGTACAAAATTCTGGCTGTGGAAATAGAACTTAAAATCAAAAGGGCTTAGAGTAGATTTAGCAAGAACCAAAATGTTAAGTAGGAGAGAAGATAGGGCACCAATCTCACCAGGGAAATGGCCTTGCTCAATATATAGAAAAGGAGTAGGCATAAACTGTATCTGGGTACATATCTGTATATGGGTACAAATTTTGGGTAGATAAGAGATGTAGTGGAATAACAGGCAGACTAACAGGAAAGGAAGAGATTGTGTATTTTAGATGTTCTGGGGCAGTTGATAGAAAGAGTGTCAATTATAAAATAAATAATATAAACCTTTTCCAATCTCAGGAAGGATCCATAGAAATGGTTGATAGTTTCTGCAACCTATGTGATATAATTAGCAGTAGAGTAGTGTGCTTGGAGAGCATAGTAGCTAGAATAAGGACAGGGTGGAAGAAGTTTAGGGAACTGCAACCCCTGCCAACAACAAACTGTTTCTCCCTGTAAATCAAAGGTCAGTTGTATGATGCCTGTGTGTGAAGTGCCAGGCTGCATGGTAGTGAAATATGTGCAGCGACTGCAGAAGACATGCAGAGGCTGGAGAGAAATGAGGCAAACATGCTTCAATGGATATCCAATGTAAATGTGCAAGAATAATAAAGCATGAATGAACTGAGGGAGAAACTGTGTGTAAGAGGTATCAGAGGTGGTGTACAGGAGAGAAGACTGTGTTGGTATGGACATGTGATGTACATGGATGGTGATTGCTGGGTGAGGAAATGCAAAATATTCCCAATGGAAGGAAGCCCTGGATGGAAGTGATGGGAGCTGCCCTCAGACCACTGAAGCTCACAGAGGAGATGACAAAGGAATGTGACAAATGGAGAGATGCTGTACCAAGAAAGACATGTCCAACTCATGCTAGCGGGGAACAACAGACATAAAAAAATGATGATATATATATATATATATATAAATAGAGAGAGAGAGAGAGAGAGAGAGAGGCGGAGGGGGGGAGATAGATAGATAGTGGGGATATATATATATATATATATATATATATATATATATAAATAGAGAGAGAGAGAGAGAGGCGGGGGGGGGGGGAGATAGATAGATAGTGGGGATATATATATATATACGTTATTCCGGGTTGAATCGGAGGTAACCACAGTAAGTAAGGTACTCAATACATAGCAGAGTATAAAAGTTTTAATATAGATGAAATTCTACAGGACTAGAACTGTTTCATTCTTTAGAAATCATCAGGAATCTCAAAATGATTCCTGGTGATTTCTAAAGAATGAAACAGTTCTAGTCCTGTAGAACCTTATCTATATTAAAACCTATATATATATATATATATATATACAGAGAGAGAGAGAGTGGGGAGTTAGATAGATAGCAGGGATATATATATATATATATATATATATATATATATATAGAGAGAGAGAGAGAGAGAGAGAGAGAGAGAGAGAGAGAGAGAGAGGGGGTGGGGAGTTAGATAGATAGCGGGGATATATATATATATATAGAGAGAGAGAGAGAGGGGGGTTTAGATAGATAGCGGGGATATATATATATATATATATATATATATAGGAACAAGTAAGACCCCGGCGGCTGAGCTCAAGCCGTTTCGACGGCTAATTCAGTCCAGGATTAGCCGTCGAAACGGCTTGAGCTCAGCCGTCGGGGTCTTACTTGTTCCTATTACCCACTCTACTACCCTAAGTATTGAGTACTTTGGTGCGTTATGGTCCACCTGGTTCCTTACCACATTTCCTTCGTTATATATATATATATATATATATATATATATATATATAGAGAGAGAGAGAGAGAGAGAGTGGGGAGTTAGATAGATAGCTGGATAGATAGAAATATTACATATTTTACTTGGATCAGAAATGTATATACATTGACACTTAGGTTGTGGATTTAGGATATATATTTAACTATACACACATGGTTGTATTATACACATCCATACTGAATCTCAAACATAAATATACTTATACACACACATACACACACACATTTACACACACACACAAATGCACACTGACTCACAAACACAAATACACACACACAGACAAACACTTACACATACACAGAGACAAGTACACACACACACACACACACAGATGTATACTGACTCACAAACACAAATACATACACACACACAGACAAACACTTACACATACACAGAGACAAGTACACACACTTACACATACACAGAGACAAGTACACACACACACACACACACATGTATACTGACTCACAAATACACACACACAGACAAGCACTTACACATTCACAGAGACAAGTACACACACACACACACACACGTATACTGACTCACAAACACAAATACACACACACAGACAAACACACGTACACTGAGACAAGTACACACACACACACACACACGTATACTGACTCACAAACACAAATACACACACACAGACAAACACACGTACAGAGAGACAAGTACACACACACACACACACACACACATGTATACTGACTCACAAATACACACAGACACACACTTACACATACACAGAGACAAGTACACACACACACACACACACACACGTATACTGACTCACAAACACAAATACACACACACAAACAAACACTTACACATACACAGAGACAAGTACACACACACACACACACACATGTATACTGACTCACAAATACACACACACACAGACAAACACTTACACATACACAGAGACAAGTACACACACACATGTATACTGACTAACAAATACACACACACACAGACAAACATTTACACATTCACAGAGACAAGTACACACACACACACACACACACATGTACACTGACTCACAAACACAAATACACACACAGACACAAACACTTACACATACACAGAGACAAGTACACACACACATGTATACTAACTCACAAATACACACACACAGACAAACACTTACACATTCACAGAGACAAGTACACACACACACACAGACACACACATGTATACTGACTAACAAACACAAATACACACACACACACAGACAAACACTTACACATACACAGAGACAAGTACACACACACACACAGACACACATGTATACTGACTCACAAACACAAATACACACACAGACAAACACTTACACATACACAGAGACAAGTATACACACACACACACACACATGTATACTGACTCACAAACACAAATACACACACACAGACAAACACTTACACATTCACAGAGACAAGTACACACACACACACACACATTTATACTGACTCACAAACACAAATGCACACAGACAAACACTTACACATACACAGAGACAAGTACACACACACACATGTATACTGACTCACAAACACAAATACACACACACAGACAAACACTTACACATACACAGAGACAAGTACACACACACATGTATACTAACTCACAAATACACACACACAGACAAACATTTACACATTCACAGAGACACACACACACACACACACACACACACACACACACACACACATGTATACTGACTCACAAACACAAATACACACACACACAGACAAACACTTACACATTCACAGAGACTAGTACACACACACACACACACACATGTATACTGACTCATAAACACAAATACACACACACACAGACAAACACTTACACTTACACATACACAAGTACACACACACACACACATCTATACTGACTCACAAACACAAATACACACACACACACACACAGACACGTATATATACACACACAAACACACACACATGTACTTACACACACTTATACACACACACAATCATTTACTCACACATTCTCAGACACATACACACACAAATTTAATCACACAGTTTGCCAAACTGAAATACACACAGTCAGATATATATATATATATATACACACATTGAGAAGTATAAATGTGTAAATTTACACAGCAGTCAATGTGTAGCATGAGGGTGCCATAGATAAAGGAAATTACCACCATATTTGCTAATAACACCTAATCAACGAAACTGTTTTCTCTATTTTCCAATTGTCTTTATTACTTTCTTCTTTAACACACACACACACACATCCACACACATGCACACACACACACACACATCCACACACATGCACACACACACACATCCACACACATGCACACACACACACACATCCACACACATGCACACACACACACACATGCACACACACACACACATGCACACACACACGCACACATTGACAAACACATGCGCACACGCACATACACATGCACACACACACATCCACACACATGCACACACACGCACACATTGACAAACACATGCGTACACACACACACACATGCACACGCACACATTGACAAACACATGCGCACACACTCACATCCACACACATTCACACACACACACATGCACACATCCACACACCCACACATCCACACACATGCACACACACGCACACATTGACAAACACATGTGCACACACACACCCACACATGCACACACACACATGCATATACGCACACATCCACACACACACACGCATGCACACACATCCGCACACACACATACACACAAACATGCAAACGCATATATATATACATACATATATGCATACACACATGCACACACACCATACACACACCACACACATGCACACAAAAGCTCAAACACATATATACACATACGCACACACACATGTATACACATACACACATGCATACACACGTGTACACACACATACATATACCTACATATACATACACATAAACACACGCACACAAATACACT
>OZ024741.1:241157606-241162606 GCA_964016885.1 Eledone cirrhosa | reverse complement strand
TTCGAATTTGAACGAAATTGGTTGAAAAATGTGGGAGGCTAGAGCCGAAGAGGCGGAAATTTGAGCGAAAAGGTGGTATTTTCGAATATTTAAGCGGCTGCCACAACGTTCCTGAACAAAAAAATCTAAAATGTAAAGCCACTCTAAGACGTGAAATAATCAGATCTAGCGTAGTGTAAAATTTGAACAAAGTAAGTTGATTAATGTGGGAGCTAGAGCCGAAAATGTGGAAATTTGAGTCTAAAAGTGGTATTTTTTAATATTTAAGCGGCTGCCACGTCGTCCCTGAACAACAAATGCAAAATATAAAGCAATTACAGGATGTGCAATGATAAATTCTATTTTGCTTTAAAGATTGAACGAAATCGGTGGCAAAATGTGGGAGCTAGAGCCAAAAATCTTATTTTTCGATACCTAAAAAAAGGTGACCCCTATCGATTTTTATCTGCAGAATGACCCCGGAATAAAAAATAAACATACGCTGATATATAGAAACCACTCCCCGATGAGTAATCTATGAGCCTGTAAATTTTCATGAAAATCAGTCGTAAGATGTAGGCCCCTATAGGTAACACACAGACACACACACATACTTAATTTTATATATATATACAGATATATGTATACATAAAATATTTATTAAATGAAAACAATTCTGTGACTACAAAATGTGATACACATAATGCTATACATACACATGATTTTATGTTTTTATACACATAGTTATATGCACATGCAGTTGTATATATCCATATATATGTACACACAGTTATGTGTTTATACACATAGCTATATATGTAAATGTGTTTGTGTATATCTCAACATATTCGAGTTGTACCATCCACACACACACACATATATATATAAAGATATATTTTTATGAATATTAAAACTCTACTTTGGTATTGACTACTCCTTTCGCTCAGGCTTCAACCACATATATATATATATACATATATATATTGTCATGTTGCCAATAAGAAACACACACACCAGTTGCTTTCACTCCAATTTATTATAAATTAAATTTATAAATTTAAGAATTTATAAATTTCCGGTTGGTTGGTTCGTTCCATAACCGGACGGTTGTTCATATATTGTCAAAGTTCTTTCGTCAAACATTCTGTGACCTCTTCAGTGACTGGGGATTCTTTTCTTTGTTTTTGTGCCTCTCCTTTGTTCTATCCTAGGCCACACAAAAACAAGATGGCGTAGGACAGAACAAAGGAGAGGCACAAAAACAAAGAAAAGAATCCCCAGTCACTGAAGAGGTCACAGAATGTGTGACGAAAGAACTTTGACAATATATGAACATCCGTCCGGTTATGGAACCAACCAACCAACCGGAAATTTATAAATTCTTAAATTTATAAACTTAATTTATAATAAATTGGAGTGAAAGCAACTGGTGCATGTGTTTCTTATTGGCAACATGACCCTCCCAAAGTATAACAATATCGGTTTCAACACACGTTTTCAGATAAGAATCTTGCTAAACAAATTCAGAAACGATATGTATATATGTATATATATATATATATATATGAATCACCAGTCTGAAGAGCAACAACGACTGGTACATGGTAGCTAAAAGAGAGGCTAAGCAACAAGTATACATTGCACGAAAAGAGGCTGAAAGGATGACTGCCAATGTCTTGTGACAAGAAGATCAGAGGTGTGAGGTGTTTCACATTACAAGGTAGTGTATTAGTGTAAACCAGAATATTGTTGAGGAAAAGTGTGTTAGAAAGACACCGGTGCACTTAGCATCACTGATACTCAAAAGAAAGAGGTCTGGAAATGCTACTAAGAGAGGTTAATGAATGCGGAGAAGGAATGGGAGGAAAGGTGACTAATCCCAACTGACCCAACAGAGGGAACAGCTATAAAAATTGACAGATATAGGGTCAAAGAAGAAATCAAGGAGATAAAAAAAGGTAAAGCTGCAGGTTTGTCACTGAAATGCTAAAGCGTCTGGAGAAGTAGGAGTTGAACTAGTCACCCACATAGTCAATCAGATAATACAGGATGGGACTATACCCAATGACTGGTGCAGCAGTATAATTATTAATTGCATCAAGGGTGATGTGCTAGAAAAGTGCAACTACAGAGGAGTAAAACTAACAGCTCAAGTTATCAAAGTGACAGAAAAGCACATCTAATTAGGAAAAGAGTCAAATTAGATTAGATAATTTGGTTTCATACCTGGGAGGAGTACCACAGATGTCCTTTTTTTAGTAAGATAATTACAAGAGAAGTTCTTGGCTAAGATATATATATATATTAGTATCGGTGCCTTGAAATAGCGATGTATGTATGTATAGTATATTTGGCAATTTACTGTATGTTTAATTAAAAACATTTTGAAGACCATTCGCTATGAGTTTTAAAGTAGTGACTATGTCACTTACTTATTTTCACCAGAGGCAGGAGATTATGTTGTCTTGATAAACGCTAACAAGCGAAAAACAGACTGTCGATCACTCTCCCTTTGTCTTTGCCGAAAATAAGTAAGTGACATATCACTACTTTAAAACTCATAGCGAATAGTCTTCAAAATGTTTTTAATTAAACATACAGTATATTGCCTAATATACTATAGCGAAGATACTTGGTTGTATGAACGTAACAAGGAATACATGGTTTGTGTGTATAATATTTAATTAACAATGGTAGATAGTATACTTGACATGTCAAAGATAGATGTTAGAATGAAACAAAGTTAGTAGTTACCGTTTTGATTGCCAGGCAAACGCGGCTGGCAGAGGACGCCTGGCTAAGGCCAGGCGCCTGTTGGCCAAATTAATGGCAGAGCCAAATGAGAGGCTCTTGACCTGGTGCCGAAAAGGCAAAGAGAGAAAGGGAGCTTAAAGTTGTTAGTTTTATAGGGTTCTGACCGGAAGTTGCAGAAAGGGTTCTACTTCCCGTCTAGATCAAAACAAGGGAGACAACCGCTACATAACCTCCCGCCAGAATTTTAGTGTATAAAAATCGAAATGAAAATATGTAGCAAGTTGGCGAGAATGTTGTAACAGGCATGAAAATTACGACAAAAGAATGTTTGGAAAAATCAATGATAGATATCAAGGTAGCCAACCGCTCTTGGCCAGAGAACGACTGGACATCCATCTATCCATCACCCAAAGATACAATGTAATAAAGTAAAAGTAATAGAAGAGCTCAAAGTTCCAATGTACAAAATATAGTTCACAGGTGTGCAATCACATGACAGCAGGAAAGAAAGTGTGTTCCAGAGAATGAATGCAGGTGGTTTCTGTTCTGTGGTATATCGTGAAATTTCCAACTTCCGAATGGATTTTCTCACAGGAAGAGTGCTGCAAAAATAAATTCTCTGGCTTTGGTGAAGCTGTGTTGATGTATTGCTGTTGCTGTTATATTGCTGTTGCCTCGCTGAGTGAGCGTATTCGGCGTTTAAATTCACAGTAAAAAAATTTTTTTTAGAAAAAGTGAGTTGCGCAAAGTGCTAGAAATAGCAGCCGAAGTTGATGGTCGATGTTGAGAATGCGTTGACCTGGAAGGGTCAAGAGGCCAGCGACCAGAGAAATAAGCATTCCTAATAAATGCGCGGTTATCAACGGTAAATTTACATTGTAAATTTATAAACCGGCAAATAGAAGAATATAGCTTAAAGCTGAAGAATCCTTGGCGAGAAATGTTATCTCTGGCGTGCGGCTGTCTGTGAGTAGAGACATCTCTGTGAATCGAGAATTTGTGCTGCCTACACGTGCCAATACAAGGTTGAAAAAAATAATATTTCTAACGCGCGAGAAAATGATAGTGCAATTTTGAAAGTGACAATGATGAAAAAGAAAGGCTTCACTCAGCATAATTATTGGTGTGAACTTTGGAAAAAAACAAAAAACTTGAACGATGAAGAAAACGATGAACAAAAATGCAATGGTTCATCGAAAATAAATGTTCCAGTTGAAATGTTTTTTGAAGAATATCAAATTTTTTTTTTTTTGTTTTTTTTTTGTTTTGAAAGAGTTCGTTGTAAGACACGAGAAACATATATATATATATATATCGTGAAATGTTTTTTTTTTGTTTTGTTTTGAAAGTGTTCGTTGTAAGAAACGAGAAACATATATTGGTGAAATGCGACAGTTAGTTGATGCGTGAGAGAAAAAGTCTGTCTGTGCGAATTCCACATGTGCGTGTCCTTGAGTATTTTCATAGTTTGTCGATAAATTTACTGTGTATTCGTAATGTTACTCACACGAAACCAGATGTGCTATTTTTTTCTTTTTTTTGGGGTGACCACTTATAGCGATGAACGGCTGCGTGTTCGTATCACGTCAGGGTTACCAATATAGCGAAGATACTTGGTTGTATGAACGTAACAAGGAATACATGGTTTGTGTGTATAATATTTAATTAACAATGGTAGATAGTATACTTGACATGTCAAAGATAGATGTTAGAATGAAACAAAGTTAGTAGTTACCGTTTTGATTGCCAGGCAAACGCGGCTGGCAGAGGACGCCTGGCTAAGGCCAGGCGCTTGTTGGCCAAATTAATGGCAGAGCCAAATGAGAGGCTCTTGACCTGGTGCCGAAAAGGCAAAGAGAGAAAGGGAGCTTAAAGTTGTTAGTTTTATAGGGTTCTGACCGGAAGTTGCAGAAAGGGTTCTACTTCCCGTCTAGATCCTAATCAAAACAAGGGAGACAACCGCTACAATACTATACATACATTCATATATATATATATATATATATATATATATATATATATATATATATATATATATATATATATATATATATATATATATATACTAGCAGCAGGACCCGGCGTTGCTCGGGGTAGAAAACGGGAAATAGCAACACGCATATGCAAAGATTAAGGAGTGTAGCTGTGTGCTTTTTGAATTCCCTTATTCTCAGGGAATGATTGAGGAGCGACGTAGTCAATTGTGTGAAAACCAAGTAGAGATGTATGTCTAAGTAGAGATATTGAGTTGACGAAATCAGCGTAGC
>OZ024741.1:241142606-241152606 GCA_964016885.1 Eledone cirrhosa | reverse complement strand
TTTTGTGGTGATATGGGGTGGCGTGTTGTAGTTTGTTGCAGTGGAGTGTTTTGGGAGTATGATAAACATGTGAGTGAAGATTATGAAGAGGGTGATGATGATGTTGCTGCTGCTGATGATGATGATAAAGAGGAGGAGGAGGATGGGGGAGAGGGCAATACAATCAAATAAGAGAAATAAATTGAGATAAAATTATATATATATATATATAGACATATACATATATGTATCATTCATTTTCATGTCATTGCCCATGTTATATATTTGACTCCCAGGTTCAATTGGGAGTAATGAGAGTAAGTACTCAATATATCAGTAGAGGGTAAACATCAAGTTTAATATAGAAATGGCTTCTACGGGCCTAAAACTGTTTCATTCAAAAGAAACCATCAGGAAAGCCTGATGAATTCTTTTGAATGAAACAGTTCTAATTCGGTAGAAACCATTTCTATATTAAACTTGATTGTATGTACGTGCACACACACAAACACATACACACACACATATATATATATATATTTACACACACACACATATGTATATATACGTTAAAGATGTAGACCCCTGAATTTATAACTTTTCTTTTGGGCAGCTAAATCCCAGGATATTATTATATATATTTATATTGCTTCTGAAGATGTTCAAAATTTAATAATGCTTTATTACACTCAATATTTCCCTCTTTAACTAAATTGAAATAACATAAGCATTAATTAAATAAGATGTATTGAAATATTTGTAAAACTATTAAATGGTTTAAAGAAACCTACTGTCATCTGATATTGTTGTATACATCATACATATACATACACACACGCACACAAATATATATATATATATATATATATATATATATATATATATTGCTGATGAGATGTAATAACATCGAAACTAGTCCAATATTCCTGTCTGGCCCTCTGGAGAATAGAGGAAATGTGTTTCCTTGAAAACTCGTATGACTCTAAAACCCGGTCCGTCTGTGTGGTTACATACAGACTAGCTGACACTCACTGTAAAGTGTCTAGTGAAAAACTGAGTACATGTACATATGTATACATGTGTGTATTTATATGCATACTAATACTTCCGTATACATATGTAGATGTACACTTTAACTTAATTGTTTAAGCGTCAGTCATACAAAAGTGAGTTAGAAGCGAAACGAAATTTAATTTCGTTTCGTTATTTGTTTTTATCGTTTCCGCTGAACCGGTGCGTACAATGACTCACGTTCTATGCAAATTAGTCTACCCACTACTAATTTTCATAGAAAAAGCATATAACGATATGTGCTTTTACAATTCTCCAGAGAAGCCGGAAGATGGGTAAATATTGCTGATGAGATGTAATAACATCGAAACTAGTCCAATATTCCTGTCTGGCCCTCTGAAGAATAGAGGAAATGTGTTTCCTTGAAAACTCGTATGACTCTAAAACCCGGTCCGTCTGTGTGGTTACATACAGACTAGCTGACACTCACTGTAAAGTGTCTAGTGAAAAACTGAGTACATGTACATATGTATACATGTGTGTATTTATATGCATACTAATACTTCCGTATACATATGTAGATGTACACTTTAACTTAATTGTTTAAGCGTCAGTCATACAAAAGTGAGTTAGAAGCGAAACGAAATTTAATTTCGTTTCGTTATTTGTTTTTATATATATATATATATATATATATATATATATATATATATATATATATATATATATATATATATATATATATATATATATATATATATAGTGGTATAAGCTCTCTGAACTTTTTCCATCCCGTTCTGACTCTGGCTACTGTACTTTCAGAACACCCTCCACCACTGCTGATTTTGTCACCCAGGTAATGGAAAGTGTCCACTATTTCTATAGAACCATCTGGGCAATAGAAGGAGCTAGTATCCTGTGGGAACTTGCTACTTATTGCACCTGAGCATCGGCCACATATAAAATCTACGTTCTTAGATAGCTTATATATATATATATTATAAAATAACAGGAGGCTGGACTGGTGTAATTCCTTAAAGGTTTATTATACTATGAACATTTCAATGACCGGGTTCAGTATGAATCCGGTGACATCATCAGGTATTCAAAATTTAACAAAGGAATATAATCCATGGAGCTGAAAAGGCAGATTGACAAGAAGGCGGCCACCCATTTAGCAGTTTCTTGTTCGGTCAGCCGCCCTCAAGTGACGACTACCAATTCTTCTTATGCCTTTCTGGTGAAAGGGCGTAAGCTTATTGTGTACTACTTCCACCCCGTCACGGACAGAGGCTAGCGGTGGGATCAGGTAACATTGAAGTTGGGAGTGTTAAAAAGTGTTAAGAAATATATTTTTTCTAAAAACATATATCTTTAACAAGGCTATATATAGTGGGCACCTGTAAAGTATATTTTTCGTGGTAGGGTCAGAAATTATGATTGCCGATTAGAAATGGTGTGTCAACCGGTCCGAGTATTTTCGTCTACCGAAAGAAAGGGAAAATTTATTTTTCCGAGCACTCCAGGAATGTTAACTATCTCAGGCGTCGGGAGTGCTAGCGAGAAGCCCGCCACTGTCGACTGATCATCGTGTGTACCAAACGATTACTAGTTATTCACACTGGTGGGGGATTTAGTTAAGGGCTAGTAGAAGGAGGCATGATAAATTTTAAAGTTATGATTAAGCCTAGAATTCAAAAATACTGTTTTACCGTCAATAACCGGTGGCACGGCGGATTCCAAGCCGGCCCAGGGCCCATGGGCGTAACAACTGTTCCGAGTATTTTTGTTTACCGAAAGAAGGGGAAATTTATTTTTCCAAGCACACTAGGAAGGCTGATCGACTCGGGTACCTGGCGTGCCATCAGGAAAGCCACCACATCAGTCAGATCATCGCGCATACCAAATGATTATTAGTTATTCACACCCGTGATGTGAAATTTAAAAGTGGCAAAATCTGATGAAATGGGTAAGAATACTATATTTAGTCCCCAGTTAGCCCGGGTTACCCATAGTATGATTCCTGAGTGGGTATGGGGAGTGATTAAAGATGAACAGATATAAAGGGTACAGAGAATAATATTCTCGGGTCGTGTGCTAATTTTAGGTACCAGATGAGTATATAAGGAGAGTAAAGTGAACATATACATAAATAAATAAAATGCAGTCATACCCAGGGCAGTAAATGTGGGAGTAAAAATGGAAGTAAATAACATATCGAAGGAATCAAAATACAGAAGAAATAAAATACAGATCAAGGTGTAGCAAATAAACAATAGATAACACGGTTAGAGAATACATGGTTATAGATATAGATTTAGAGGATGGAAGAGTTGGAGGGGTATCAGGTGATACTTAGTGTAGGTTCGAGTCTTAATTTTCAATGTGAATATATATATATGTATATGTATAGTGATATTGGGGTTTTCCATTATTGATCCTGGTATGAAAAAAGCTTTATGCTATCCAATTTCCTTCATACAGCAGTAATTCAAAATCAGCTGAGGACTTTCTCAGCCATTGGAGATCCTGTTGTAGACTGTTAGGCTATGGGCTGCAGAGCTCAAAATTCATAAATAGAGAGAGATTAACCAAGTTATACTTAAAACATAATTTTAATTCTACATATGTTTCAATGAAGATTGGTGGGCCAGTCTGTTACTTTACATATCTTCAGGAATTTACATATTGTTAGAAGTTTAAAGAGTATTACATACAAGAGATAACTCCATAGCATAGAATTCGGTTCATACCATATCAATTAATATATTGTAAGTTACAAGCACAATATATCAAAAACAGTATATCAAAATATAGTACTTCTGTACATTAACAGACAGAATAAATATTACATGAGAAATTTTGTGTGCATATTGACCAGAGAAAGGACAGTAGTTAGCCATTTATGCAATAGGTGTATAAAAATATATAAAAATTAAAATAAATGGAAAACAAAGCTTATAACTTCGTAAGAATTCTAGTTTTAAAATATTTTTTATTGATAAGATGACTTCCAGCGATACAAAACATTTCTAACAGTAAAACACTGGTATCAGTCTTATTTATAATATAATTGTTTCTACTTTAGGCACAAGGCCAGCAATTACCCAGTGCATTACTGGTACTTTATATTATCGACCCCGTAAGGATGAAAGGCAAAGTCAACCTCGGCGGGATTTGAACTCAGATCGTAAAGGGACGTAACTATGCTGGAAAGCTTGGCGTCCGACGCTCTACCGATACTGCCAATCCACCGCCCTATCTTGTTTATAATATAATTGTTTCTACGTTAGGCACAAGGCCAGCAATTACCCAGTGTATTACTGGTAATACAATACAATGAGATACCAATACATAAATATAGAAAGATAGATAATTAACAATTATTTTGCAGATTACATAGATTTATATATCATAATTGTTTCCACCGCATATCATAATGTTCACCAAATCTCGTATGTATCATTGTATGGCCTGTCGCTCTACATTCAAACATATGTAGAATTAAAATAATATTTTAAGTATAACTTAGTTATTCTCTCTCTCTATCTATCTATCATTATGTACAAACAAAAACACCCCCTCCTGAAAACAAAACACCACAGACAAAAAGCAACGCAACACAACAAAAATGTTACACCTACATAAATACTAACAATAACACTTTTAAAAACCCATATATAAAAACCCTTCGGTGGAGACCGAAGGGTTTTTATATATGGTGTCTGTTAAAAGTGTTATTGTTAGTATTTATGTAGGTGTAACATTTTTGTTGTGTTGCGTTGCTTTTTGTCTGTGGTGTTTTGTTTTCGGGGGGGGGGGGTTGTTTGTACATAATTGTTTCTACTTTTGGCACAAGGCCAGCAATTTCCCAGTGTATTACTGGTACTTTATTTTATCGACCCCGTAAGGATGAAAGGCAAAGTTAACCTCGGCGGGATTTGAACTCAGAATGGCAAGGGCCGTAACTCTATGCGTCAAAGCATGGCGTCTGTACATAATTGTTTCTACTTTTTGGCACAAGGCCAGCAATTATCCCAGTGTATTACTGGTACTTTATTTTATCGACCCCGTAAGGATGAAAGGCAAAGTTAACCTCGGCGGGATTTGAACTCAGTCCGTAAAGGGACGTAACTGTGCTACAAAGCATGGCGTCCGACCCTCTACCGATACTGCCAATCTACCAGAGAGAGAGAATAACTAAGTTATACTTAAAATATTATTTTAATTCTACATATGTTTGGATGTAGAGCGACAGGCCATACAATGAAAACTTTAACACACTCTTCGGAGAATCCTAATCTTAAAATGATTAGGATCTCCATGGACACACATAAACAGTTAAAAGAAAAATTTCCTAATGACGTAGGTAACCCTGCGTCAAACCCTATAACCGCGTCCTTTTGAAATGTTTCCACACCCCCACCCCAGACACCCCCACCCCACCTGAAACCCCATCCCCACCAAACATCTCCGTCCCCACCCTGCCAGAGATCACCAACCCACCAAACAACCCCTCCAACACCCCCATGGAAATTGTGCAGCCTGGTCCCCAGGAGACGAAGAGGTGAGTGATTTCTTTTCCTCTTCTTTTAACTTTTCAGCACCAACATGGCCAATATAAGAGTTGGATGTGTGAATGTACGCGCCATGGGGATGCCCTGGAAACAGGGCAAACTCTTAAACGACCTCAGGTCACACAGTATGGATGTAGTAGCCATTTGCGAGTCCAGGATCCACAGCAAGCAACAACTGGCCTCCATCTTCGACGACTTTGAGATCTACGCATCTCTCTGTCAGCCGGGAGGTGGGGATGGGGTTGCTGTTTTGCTGCGGAAACACCTGGACCTCGTAACACAGACGGTACATGTGGACCCGGAAGGTCGACTGGTGGTCCTAGACGTTGACGGTAGTGAAGGTGGAGCCTTCAGGTTGGTGGCCGCATACGCCCCATCCGGGACACCGCGGCCAGACTTCTGCAAACGTCTAGAGACTTTTCTGGGAACATCCCACTCCCTGCTGTTAGTGGGGGACTGGAATGGAATCCTAGATGCACATTGGAACTACGTGGGAGCATGTCTCGATAGAGCGGGGTGTAACAGCCTCAAACAGTTAATCGGCCGATTTGACCTGGCCGATAGATATCGACTAGATTTTCCGACTGTGCCACTGTGGACGTGGACTAATCGCAGCGGAACATCTAAATCGTACCTAGATAGGGTTCTAGTTAGAAAGAAGGATAGGGGCATGTTAAGCTGTCCACAAATGTTGATGTTTGCCTATTCAGATGACAAATTAGTGACCTTCTTAGTCAAACCTGACAAAATCCATAGACAGGGACCCAGCTACTGGAAGCTGAACTTGTCATTACCGACATGCAAAGCCTACAGTAGACGGATTAGCACTTTAGTTAAGCAGCACTTGACGGGGGCCATTGTCAACAACAGATGGTGGTACTCTCTCAAGAGGGCAGTTAGATTAGACTCGATAGGTTTTAGTAAAGAATTAGTGTTAGATAGAAATAAGACTGAAAAGGAACTGGTAGATAAAGTAGAAGAGGCACTTAGGAGTGGAAACGTAGCCAGCGTGCTAGCGACGAGAACGGCCTTGGACCAGTTCTTTGACGCAAAGCATGAAGGTTGCGTTGTCAGAAGCAAAATGCGTGCTCTGGGAAACGAGGGAGCCAAGGCTGTTAGCTGGGCTCGAGTGACAGGCGAAAAGTGGCAACAAGTCCACGATTCGGTCTTTGAAGGACCAGGACAGACGCGTGATACGTGAGCCGAAGCAGATGTGCGCGGCCTTTCAGCGGCACTTTGCTCAACTGTTCGGGCAGCGCGGCGCGCCGGGAGGGGCTATGGATTTCGGTCCATACCTCGACGGCCTACCGCGACTCTCGGACAGCGAGGCGAAGTTCTGCGAAAGGCCGATTTCGGCCGCTGAGATAATGGACGCGCCGAGCCAATGCGGCAAACGCAAATCTCCAGGTCTCGACGGTCTACCCTACGAATTTTACGTAGCAAAGCCGGACTTGTTCTCCGGTCTACTGGAAGCGGTCTACTGCAACTGGCAGCAGAACGGGAGAATTTCCAGTTCTGTGACCAAGGGCGTAGTCACGTTAGTCAGGAAGGACGAGAATAAGGGGGATGATAAAGGCAACTTCCGGCCCATAACTCTGCTAAACACAGAGTTACAAATTTTGGCCAAGGTGTTGGCAAAGAGGCTGGCGCTTGTCGTCGAAAACCTGGTGGGAGAAGCGTAGACATGCGCAATCCCGACCAGGTCCATACACGACAACCTCCACCTCATGCGATACATCATAGAGAGGGGAGGGTGTAAACCTGGCTTCGGTGGGGCCCTGATCAACTTGGATCAGTCTAAGGCTTTCGATAGGGTTGACCATCATTACCTGGATGCGGTGCTCGAGGCAGCAGGCTTCGGACCCGTGTTCAGGGGCTGCATTGCTGCAATGCACAGCAGCAACATCTGCTCAAGAGTCAAGATGAACGGCAACCTCTTGAAGCTGTTCCATATCACGCGATCCATCCGACAGGGATGCCCTCTCTCTTCCCTTCTGTACACACTGACTCTCGAGCCACTACTGCGGAAGTTGGAGCTATTGCAGGGTATCCCTTTGGAACCGGGACTGCGAAAAGCGGCGTCGGCCTACGCCGACGACGTAACAGTAATGGTGTCGAGCGCCTCGCAAATCGGGGAGGTCGGCACCTTACTGGAGGAATACGAAAGGTTCACATGAGCGAAGCTGAGCTGGGACAAATCCGTCGGTTTGCAACTCGGAACGTGGAGAGGCAAACCGATGCCTTCCGATGCCGTCGTCGGATGCTGGACGGAAGGACCGGTAAAGCTGCTCGGAGTCTGGTTTGGTCCGGACCTCCAGGTGGAGAAGAACTGGAACGAGGTGACGACCAAAGTGTTTGCGCTCGCCCAGAAGTGGGCCGAGTGCAAACTATCCTTGAAAGGTCGAGCGGAGGTGGCGAACACTTCTATAGCGTCCGTCATCTACTACCGTTTGACCGTCGTGCCTTGTCCAGCCAAAACTCTCACCAAAATGGAGCGCGTGCTCTTCCAATTCCTTTGGAAGAAGCGGGCTCCTTTGGTGAGAAGATCCATCTGCTGCCAACACCCTTCAAACGGAGGGCTGGGGATGCCTTGGCTGACGATGCGCAAACAGGCTCTCAGGCTGCGGCACCTCCACGTATTCCTCACCGGACAACTGATGTGGGCCCCGTTCGTGAGGAGAGCCTTCCCACGACTCGTCTCGCTGATCGAGCTGCAGTCCTGGGTCAAGCAAAGACCGAGGAAAATGGGCGACTGGCACATCGAATGTGCTCAGGCGCTCACAGTCCTCTGGCAAACGGACCCGGCGATCAGTGGAGACTCCACTTCGTCATTCTATAGAGGGTTGGTCCGCAACAAGTGCGACGACGCGCTCGGAGAAACTCTGGGCGTAGAGGAGGACGAACTGGCCAGTCTGTTCGGTAGGACCTTCCACCCGGGACCAATGGAAAACTTCCAAAAGTCCCTGGTCTGGCAGTGCTATCGAGGAGCTCTACCAGTTCGAGACAAGCTCTACAGACACGGGCGCCCGGGTAGGGACCCTTCAAAAAAGATCTGTCAGAGATGCATGCGCGACGAGGAAACCGTCGCGCATGCATTTGTACACTGCCCGGGCGTTACCGACAAGTGGGGCTATGTAGAACGACTATTGTCCAGTTCACCACCGAGTCCATTGTCATGATCAAACCGCCACCCTCCTTCAAAAACGAAGGAGAGGCGGTTTTCCTATGTGTTATGGCTATGGTGAAAGAGGTTATATGGTGGACGAGGTTAAAAGGGCTGAGGTCAGACACCTTTCTCTCCGGCGAGCAACTGATTCGTTTTTTCAAATATCATTTTGGAAGAAGAATCAGGATGGAGAGAGAGCAAATTTTATAAAAGGTGGGTGAATGTGGCAAAGATGGCCCGAGTGGTTGGGCGTTCTCTCTATATAAGCCTGTAGGTTGAGGAAAAAGAGGAAGAGAGGAAGGGAGTACTTACTCTTGGTGCTCCTGGAGATAAGGGTTGCACATTTTTTCGGGGTGTGTACAACTCCTGTGTAACGCCTCCCCCCTATTGGGGATTTCAATTGTTATTTATTATTTTATTAATAGTTTTATTTTCATATACCTGTATGTAAACTCCCCATTTGTATTTGTCCCCTTCTTTTGTACCGTTGTGGCTAATAAAGAAATTTATCTATATGTACATATATATATATATATATATATATATATATATATATATATATATATATATATATATAATAATAATAAAATTGAAGACTAAAATCCAAAGAGGGCTCGATAAGGAAAATATATATCAAATATATAAGAACCGTAGAGCAGAAGATCCCGTTAAGGGTGAAAGCAGTGATTCTTTGCTTAAACTTTAATCTGTTATTTTAATAAATATATATATATATATATATATATATATATATATATATATATATATATAAAAGTATGTATGTATGTATATATATACACACAACAACATTTAATATAGAAATGGTTTCTACAGGAAATGGTTTCGCAAGAAATCATCAGGGCATTGCTGATGATTTCCTTCGAATGAAACAGTTCTAGTCCTGTAAAAGCTATTTCTATATTAAATGTTGTTGTATACACTCTACTAATGTATTGAGTACCTTACTCAGGTTACCTCCAATTGAACCTGGGACTCATATATATGTATATGAATGTATATATGTGTAAATAAATTAAATAAAAATGGTGTAGGCATTACAATACAACAGGAGGAAACAAAATAGTACCACTGATGATGTCACAGATGTGTGACAAAACAACTTTGATAGACTATATATATATATATATCTATTTATATCTGTATTTTTGACCGTTGTTCAGTCAATGATAAACATTGATTGACAGATAAATTAACTATTGAAATATAAAAGATACAGAAACGTAAAACCAACCCAAACCAAACAGTG
>OZ024741.1:241137606-241140106 GCA_964016885.1 Eledone cirrhosa | reverse complement strand
AGACCATAAAGGGCCGTAACTCTATGCTGCAATGCATGGCGTCCGACCCTCTACCGATACTGCCAATCCACCGCCCCTCAACAATAATAATAATTGTTTCTACTTTTGGCACAAGGCCAGCAATTAACCAGTGCATTACTGGTACTTTATTTTATCGACCCCGTAAGGATGAAAGGCAAAGTCAACCTCGGCGGGATTTGAACTCAGATCGTAAAGGGACGTAACTATGCTGGAAAGCATGGCCTCCGACTCTCTATCAATTGGGTTTCTGATTTAGGCACAAAGCCATCAATTTTGAGGAAGGGGAAAGTCGATTAAATCGAACCCCAGTGCATTACTGGTGATTTATTTTATCAACCTCGTAAGTATGAAAGACAAAGTTGACCTTAATAGGATTTGAACTCAGGCTCTAAAGATCTGGAACATGCCAAATAAGGCTCTAAAGATCTGGAACATGCCAAACCATTACAGTATAAGGATGATGATCTTGATGATAATGATGATGGTGATGGTGGTGGTGGTGGTGGTGGGGGTAATGGTGATGTTGACGATGATAACAGTCTTGATGCTGCTGATGATGATCTTGATGATAAGGATGATGGTGATGGCGGTGGTGGTGTGTGTGTGTGGGGGGGGGGGGGATAATGGTGATGTTGACGATGATAACAGTCTTGATGCTGCTGATGATCTTGATGATAATGATGATGATGATGGTGGTGGTGGTGGTGGTGATGGTGGTGGTGGTGGTGGTGGTGGTCTTGATGTTGATTATGGTGATGTGGATGGTGACAATGGGGATGATGATGATGATAATGAGGATGCTAATGGTAATGATGATGGTGATGATGATGATGATGATGGGAAGGAGGAGGAAGAGGGGGAGGGGGAGGGGGAGGAGCAGGATGAGGAGGACGGTGAGCAGCAGCATCAACAAAACATCAGTATAAGTTTAACAAAAACAATGTAATAACAACAACAACATCAACAGCAAATAACAATGACAAAAATAATAACAATAACAACAACAATAACAATAACAACAACAATAACAATAACAATAACAATAACAACAACAACAACAGTTACAAAAACAATAAGAACAACAACAATAATACAAATAACAGTAACAATAACAACAATGACAAAAAAATAACAACAACAATATAACAATGACAAGAGAACAACAACAACAATGTCAGCAATATAGAAAGAAAGAAAATTAATTATCTCGATTGTGTTTTATTATTAATTTCAGTAGCTGTGGTGGTGGTGGTGGTGGTGGTGGTGGTGGTGGTGGTGGTGATGGTGATGGTGGTGGTGGTGGTGGTGGTGGTGGTGGTGGTGGTGGTGGTGGTGGTGGTGGTGGTAATAATGGTGGTGGTGGAGTGGTGGTGGGCGCGGGGGGGTTAATAATGGCGGTGGTGGTAGGGGGTAGAGGTGGTGGTGGTGGTGGTGGTGGTAATAATGGTGGTGGTGGTGGTGGTGGTGGTGGTGGTGGTGGTGGTGATGGTAGTGCTGGTGGTGGTGGTGGTAGTGCTGGTAATAATGGTGGTGGGGTGTTGGTGGCTGTATCAGTGGGTTGGTGGTGGTGGTGGGGGTGGTAGTGGTGGTGTTGGTGGTCGGGTTGGTAGTGGTGGTGGTAGTGGTGGTGGTGGTGTTGTTGATGGTAGTGCTGGTAATGGTGGTGCTGGTGGTGTTGTTGGTAGTGCTGGTAATGGTGGTGGTGGTGTTGTTGATGGTAGTGCTGGTAATGGTGGTGGGGGTGGGGTGGCTTTATCAGTGGTGGCGGTGGGTTGGTGGTTGTTTGTGGTGGTGGTGGTAGTGGTGGAGGATAGTTTGGTTGTGGTGGTAGTTGGTGGGGAGGGGTTACTCGTAATGCTGCTTGTGATGGTGTTGTTGAAGGTGATAATGGTAGTGGTGTGGTGATGGTGTGATGTAATGGTGGAGGTGATAATGCTGTAGTGGTGTGCTGGTAATGGTGCTGTGATGCAGTGTGAATCTTCTTATTGATTGCTGACTTCAAGAGTTTGCTGAGAAAACTAAGAAGACTGATATGGCAATACTGTTATCAAAGTTGTTAGGTACCAAAGTTGTTAGTGAGGTACAATAGTTCTCAGTAAGGTACAAGAGTTGTTAGTAAGGTACCAAAGTTGTTAGTGAGGTACAAGAGTTCTCAGTAAGGTATAAGTGTTGCTAGTAAGGTACTAAAATTGTTAGTAAGTTACAAAAGTTGCTAGTAAGGTAGAAGAGTTGTTAGTAAGGTACCAAAGTTGTTAGTGAGGTACAAGAGTTCTCAGTAAGGTATAAGTGTTGCTAGTAAGGTACTAAAATTGTTAGTAAGTTACAAGAGTTGCTAGTAAAGTACAAGAGTTGTTAGTAAGGTACCAAAGTTGTTAGTGAGGTACAAGAGTTCTCAGTAAGGTATAAGTGTTGTTAGTAAGGTACTAAAATTGTTAGTAAGTTACAAGAGTTGCTAGTAAAGTACAAGAGTTGTTAGTAA
>OZ024741.1:241120106-241132606 GCA_964016885.1 Eledone cirrhosa | reverse complement strand
TATGTATGTGTATATATATATATATATATGTGTGTATGTGTGTATGTGTACACATAGCTACAGACATACATGTACATACACAGAGACTGGCTTGACACATACATGAATACACAAATAAAACACATCACAAACATACACACACACACACACACACACACACACACACACTCACACACACACACAGATCCCTTGTAAAGCATGTCCCCACTCCACATTTACGCAACACACACAGCTAACTATACATATGATACATAGTCTAGCACATTCACACACACATAGCACAGACAGACTCAACTCACAGAGATTCCCTGCACACACATACACATTCATAACATACAAGTAGAACACATACACACAGGTACAATACACTTACACACACAAACACAGCAACACACACACACGAACACAAACACACACACAAACACAGCAACACGCACACACAAACACAGAAAAAACCACACACACAAACACAAACATAGCAACACACACACACAAACACAGCAACAACCACACACACAAACACAGCAACACACCCACACAAACACAGCAACAACCACACATACAAACACAGCAACACACACACAAACACAGCAACAACCACACACACAAACACAGCAACACACACAAAAACACAGCAACAACCACACACACAAACACAGCAATACACACACAAACACAGCAACAACCACACACACAAACACAGCAACACACACACAAACACAGCAACAACCACACACACACAAACACAGCAACACACACACAAACACAGCAACAACCACACACACAAACACAGCAACACACACACAAACACAGCAACAACCACACACACAAACACAGCAACACACACACAAACACAGCAACAACCACACACACAAACACAGCAACACACACACAAACACAGCAACAACCACACACACAAACACAGCAACAACCACACACACAAACACAGCAACAACCACACACACACAAACACAGCAACACACACACAAACACAGCAACAACCACACACACAAACACAGCAACACACACACACAAACACAGCAACAACCACACACACAAACACAGCAACACACACACACAAACACAGCAAAACACACACACACAAACACAGCAACACACACACACAAACACAGCAACAACCACACACACAAACACAGCAACACACACACAAACACAGCAACAACCACACACACAAACACAGCAACACACACACAAACACAGCACCACACACACACACAAACACAGCAACACACACACACAAACACAGCAACAACCACACACACAAACACAGCAACACACACACAAACACAGCAACAACCACACACACAAACACAGCAACAACGACACACACAAACACAGCAACACACACACAAACACAGCAACAACCACACACACAAACACAGCAACACACACACAAACACAGCAACACACACACACAAACACAGCAACACAAATACACAGACAAACACAGCAACACACACACACAAACACAGCAACACACACACACAAACACAGCAACAACCACACACACAAACACAGCAACACACACACAAACACAGCAACACACACACACACAAACACAGCAACACACACACACAAACACAGCAACAACCACACACACAAACACAGCAACACACACACAAACACAGCAACAACCACACACACAAACACAGCAACAACCACACACACAAACACAGCAACACACACACAAACACAGCAACAACCACACACACAAACACAGCAACACACACACAAACACAGCAACACACACACACAAACACAGCAACACAAATACACAGACAAACACAGCAACACACACACACAAACACAGCAACACACACACACAAACACAGCAACACACACACACAAACACAGCAACACACACACACAAACACAGCAACACACACACACAAACACAGCAACACACACACACAAACACAGCAACACACACACAAACACAGCAACAACCACACAGCTAGACCACACTATATGCTGATATCCCTCTTTATACACCATCACCTCCGCCACCATCACCACCACCACATCCATCACCATCAACACCAACACCTCCGCCATCCATCACCACCTCTACAACCACCACCATCACCACCACCATCACTACCATCACCACCACCATCACTACCATCACCAACACCATCACTATCATCACCACTCCCATCACTATCATCACCACCAGCACAACCACCATCGCCAATCCCACCACCATCACCACCACCACAATCGCCATCAACGCTACCACCCAAACATCACTACCATCATCACCACCACCACCACCACCACCACACCCATCACCATCACCACCACCACCACAACAACCACCACCACCACCACCACCATCACTACCATCACAAACACCATCACTACCATCACCACTCCCACCACCACCATCACCATCACCACCACCACCACAACAACCACCACCACCACCACCACCATCACTACCATCACAAACACCATCACTACCATCACCACTCCCACCACCACCAAAACCACCACCACCTCCATCACCACCACCACCACCACCACGACCACCACCACCATCACCACGACCTCCACCACTATCACCACCACCGCTATACATGTGCTCACAGCGGTGCTAAAACACATACATACACACAACATAAACTAAGAGAAACAAGAGTCTGTCTATGGAGGTGCACCTATGCAACATCGCTGCACATCTGTCGGAGCTGTGAAGAAAGCAAGGGTTTTTCTGTTGTCATCTAGTGTGTGTTGAGGTGCAGTGCAGTGCTGCACATTTACCTGGATATAACAGTAGTCAGGATTAATTAACATAGGTAAGTGGTATGTTTTCATAAGATCTGTTATGATGGTTGTGTTAGGGATAACAAGGATAAAAGTTTATTATCAAACAACAACAACAATAACAATAACAACAATAGCAGTAACAACAACAACTAAAATTATCATTCGAATTAGGATATTGACTGGCATTAAATTAGAATGTATTATATGATATTATATATATTGTCGATAAAATAAAGTACCAGTAATGCACTGGGATAATTGCTGGCCTTGTGCCAAGAGTAGAAATAATTATATGATATATATATTGTGACATAAATTATGACCTATGTTCAACTTAATCATCATTACGATCATTGTTTTTACATTGACTTTTCTATGTTGGTATGGGTTTGACAGAAATTTTTGATGCAATGTTTTACACCCAGATGCCCTTCCTAACACCAACACTTCCTAACACCAACACTTTTACTTGCTTTTTATATGACATAGATAGATAACTGTACTTATTTTAAACTACATGCACATGGATATTATATGTGTAGGTCTATGTATACATGTGGGTACATATATATATATATATATATGTGCATGTGTGTGTATATATATATCATCATCACCGTTTTATGTCCATTCTTCCATGCTAGCATGGGTTAGACGGGTTTCCTGTTGTGGGCAGTGTCCGGTCGGCTGACCTTGTCTTGCTCATACGGGAACTGATTCTGGCTTGATTTCTACAGCTGGATGCCCTTCCTAACACCAACCTCATTTACAGTGAGTGCTGGGTGCTTTTTTTTCGTGGCGCCTACACGTCCACTTTACAGTGTGGGCTGGGTGCTTTTTTTTTATTGCCATGGCACCTCCACGACCACTTTTCATTTCTACAGCTGAGTAAACTGGAGCAATGTGAAATAAAGTGTCTTGCTCAAGGAAACACATCACCCGGTCTGATATATATATATATATGTGTCAGTGTTGAACAAACGAGCAATGATGGTTGCTAGACGTTACGGCTTAATACGGGATGTTTGTTTACAAACACACCGAGCATTATAATAAATGTTCAGTGAATTCATGTATGTATATATATATATATATATATATATATATATATATATATATATATATATATATATATATATATATATATGCATATATCATCATCATCATCATCATCATCACCATCATTTTACATCCGCTTTTCCCTGCTTGCAAGGGTGGGACGGATCTTATTCAGTACAGCATCTCTCCACTCGTCACGGTCCCTCGTGAGCTTCAATGATCTGAGGTCTGTTCTCACCACCTCCGCCCATGTTTTTCCTGGTCTACCTCTACCACGTCTTCCTTCAACTGGCAATTCCTGGCACTTCTTCACCCATCGGTCATCCTCCATGCGCATCACATGTCCATACCACCTCAGTCTCCTCTCCCGTACACTACATTCTATCCCTCTCAGACACAGTTTCTCTCTCAACACATTTATGCTGGGTCATTCACACACATTTACACTGCACATCCAATGGAGCATGCTTGCCTCATTTCTCTCCAGCCGTCGCATATCCTCTGCAGTTGCTGCCCATGTCTCACTACCATGCAGCATCGCACTCCTCACACAGGCATCATACAACCGGCCTTTCGTACACAGGGAGAAACCCTTCTTCGTCAACAGAGGAAGCAGCTCCCTAAACTTCTTCCAACCCGTCCTTATTCTAGATACTATGGCCTCAGAACACCCTCCTCCCATGTTAATCTGATCTCCTAGGTACCGGAAGCTATCCACCACTTCTATAGCGCCCTCTTGCATTTGAAAAATGTGTCTATCAATGCGACTTCTACTGTCTAATTTCCCTGTACATCTACTGCATACATATTTCTCCCTACCTGTTAGTTCGCCTGCTATCCCGCTACATCTCTTGTGTACCCAGGATCTGCATTTTGTGCATTTTATAAAATTTATGCCAGTTCCTTTTCTGCATATCGAACATGGCCATTTCCCTGACGGAATCGGGGTTTTGTCCTCTTTTCTACTCATCAACACTTTTGTCTTATATATATATATATATATATATATGCATATATATATATATATATATATATATATATATATATATATACATAACCATTTAACATCTCAGGGTATGTCACGTATCATTATATTTTGTCTGATGAGGACGTACTGTTGTACCTCTGAAATATGTATAATAAAATTTTATCGATCAAAAGAACACCTATTTTATTAATATTTGTATTTTAATATTAATAACTCTGGAAAATTATTTTTTGCTGTAGAGTGCTTCCAATCTACTGTAAAACTCATTCTTTGATGTACTCATTGAATCTTGTTTAACTCTTTAATATATATATATATATATATGTATATATGTATGTATATATATATATATATATATATATATATATATGTATATATGTATATATGTATATCTTGCAAGCAGGGAAAAGCAGACGTAAAATGATGATGATGATGATATATATATATATAATTATTTCTACTTTTGGCACAAGGCCAGCAAATTACCCAGTGCATTACTGGTACTTTATTTTATCGACCCCATAAGGATGAAAGGCAAAGTTAACCTCGGCAGGATTTGAACTCAGAATGGCAAAGTCCATAACTCTATACATCAAACATGGCGTCCAACTCTCTACCGAAACTGCCAATCCATCGATATATATATAATGATATATGTTGTTATGTTTTTATATATTTTTGCCTTGTTTTCTTATATTATTTTTTGTGTGTGTTGGTACTATGCCAAATGTGGTACCAGTGGTAATAGTGGGTTGTGTGGTGGATATCCTATACTTTAATGAATTAATTGATACTTGAAGAGGTTTCTATAACTCCACCCCTTCCACTAACCTATATAAATGACAAATAACAACAATGACCACAACAACAATAACTACATCAAAACATAATATAAAAACAACACCTGCTTTAACAACAACAATAACCACATCAACACCTGTTATAACAACAACAATGATGACAACACATGTAGTAACAGCATCAATAACGACAAATGACAACAACATAGAATAATTCTTTCTAAAATAGATTTCTTTATTTGCCACAAGGGTGGACAAGAAATGGAACATTACAAGACGTGACAGCGAGAGTTTTACATTAAATCATGTAAACAAGTTTAACAATAAAAAATAAACACTCGAAATCCCCAATAGGGGGGAACGTTACTGCGGGGTTGTTCTATCTACAGGGTGTTTTACACCCTGTAGATAGAACAACCCTCATCAAGGTAAGCACATGGCCAGCTGTTTGGAGAAAAGGGAAAGTCAAATATTTCTACCCCAATACTTAACTGGTAATTTATTTTATTGACATCCAGAAGACTGAAAGGTAAAGTTGACCTTGGCAGGATTTGAACTTAAAACATAAAGAACAATAACAAATACTGTCTGGTGCTCTGCTAATCTACTATCTTAACATATGTAATAATTGTTTCTACATTTGGCACAAGGCCAGCAATTACCCAGTGTATTACTGGTACTTTATTTTATCGACCCCGAAAGGATGAAAGGCAAAGTTAACCTTGGCGGGATTTGAACTCAGAACACATTGGGACATAACTAAGCTGCAAAGCATGGTGTCTGACCCTCTACTGATAATGCTAAACTATCGCCCTTAACACATGTAGTAATGGTTTCTGATTTAGGCACAAGGCCAACAGTTAGATCGACCCTGGTGCATTACGGGTACTTTATTTTATCGACCCTGTAAGGACGAAAGGCAAAGCTAACCTCGGTAGGATTTGAATTCAGAATGTAAAAAACCATAACTATATGCCATATAGCATGTTGTCTGATGCTCTACTGATTCTGCCATTTCACTGTCTTAATAACTGTTTCTACTCTAGGCACAAGGCCTGCAATTTGAAGGGAAGGGGAAAGTCAATTAAATCAACCCCAGTGCTTACTGGTGTTTTATTTTATCGACCCTGTAAGGATGAAAGGCAAAGTTAACCTCAGCGGAATTTGACCCCAGAACCTAAAGGATCGTAACTCTATGTCACGAAGCATGGTGTCCAATGCTCTACCAATACTAGCAATCCACCTTCCTTCACTGCCTTAATAACAACATTTGTTAATAATAATAATGACAACACCTGAATAACAATAATTAAAAGCTTATGTGAGGCTTCTGTATATGGTCATTCAAACAGCAGTTTTACTTGCCTGTCATACATCTTACACTTTCCATTGATCTGAAATCACCCGTAAACATTTCTTTGGTGGGTTTATCAATAGAAGAACCCATGTCTTCTGGACAAAGAACTTTATGTGTTTTTATATGTTTCTATCTTCTAGGTGTTCTCAGTAGAAACCATTCATTTTCTTGTCCATCCAAATATTGTGTGGGTTTATCTTTAGCAAATCATACAGTAAAGCAAACAGACCATTGTTGTTGGTCCCTGTAGATTGGAAACAAAATTGCTTACCTTGCCACAAAGCATATTTTTCCATGCATTATTGAGTCTGCCAATCCTTTTCCACATAATAATTTCTATTTTATTTGTTTGCTATAAGGGGCAGCCCCTTTTAACACCACTACATGGCTCTTGGTACCTTCAATGAAGACCAATCTGTTATAAACATTTTGACTTGGTCTGTGAACTGGGGGATACCAGCCACCCTCCCTCTCACTAGTTTTGGAGGTCATATAAAATGGCCAATGGTACTGCCCTTCCTTCTCAGACTAAATATTGAAAAAATAATAATTTCTAACTTCATCACTAGGCCAGCAATTTGTGTGGAAGAGAAAGCCAATTATATCAACCCAGTACTTTATTTTATCAATCCCAGAAGGAAAAGGATGAAAGACGAAACTGACTTTGGCAGCATTTGAACTCAGAATATAGAAAGTCATAACTTAATGCTTCAAAGTATCTTGCTTGTTGCTCTACCAATACTGCCAATTCACCAAAAATAATGGCACCAACTGAGGAACTCCACAGGTTCAGGACTAACCTGACCATTAATGGCAAGTTCCCTTACCCTCTGTTCTCCCTCACCTAGATGTCCTTGGTGAAAGTATATCCATCCATACCCTACTCTCTAGCACTATATAAGGCAACAGCATGGCTAGAGTAAGGTGCACTCTCTCAGCTGTGCATGGTGAGAGTAAACCCATTTATGAATGCCTTCTCACCAGTATTACCATATCAGGTAGCAGCAGAGCTAGAGTTGGGTGAAGAAGGTAGGAAGTCTGTCCGAGGCAATTCTTTTTCATATTGTGTATTGTGCTGTGATTTCAATGACAGAGGCAAACTGAAAGACTACCCAAGATTGGCTCAAGCTCTAGCTGTGTCACTGTTGTCAGACTAGATATTTCTGGGAATTGTCTATAGTCTCCAGGGGATGAAAGTAGTCCTGTGATAATAATTCATAGCATGAATGCAAGTCCACAGAATTAATTACATTGATTACAATTACTTATGTACACATTGTATGAGAAAATATACAAAAGTGTGTGTGTGTGTGGTGTTTGTGTGTCAATATCATCATCATCATCACCATCACCATTGTCATTTTTGTTATCATCATTCTAATCATCAATATCATTATTTTTATCATCATCATCATCATGAACATCATCATTTAGATTCAATTATTTATGTTAGCATTAGTTGAATGAGTATATGATACACCTTGCTTCTATGTATACACACCTACTCACCTTACCAGGCATATATATGCATGAAGCACATATATATATATATATCATCACCATCATTTAATATTCGTTCTCCTTACATACGCACAATACGCATACACACATACATTTATATTAATATATGAATGCATGTTTACATACATATACACACACACACATACATATATATACAGACACACACTTACATATACATATACAGACACACACTTACATATATATACAGACACACACACACACTTACATATATATACAGACACACACACACACTTACATATATATATACTCAAATGTATATATGTGGGTGTATATGTGTATAAAGTATAATTAATAACTGTCTCTTAAAAGGAAATTGAACATAAATTAAAAATGGTAAAATAACAATTAGATGCAATCCCCATAACTTTGTAGCAGCTTCTTTCATTTCATTTCTTTTTTTTTTCTATTCCCATCAAATTGTTTTACATTTTACAAAATTTATTGTTAGCAATTTAAAAAAAAAAAAATAATTTATCATATTTTAATAATATCTTCTCATTACATTTTTCCATTTTTAATTCATTATAATTCTGCATTTTATTTAAAAAGAAACAACATTATATGAAATAGTCTAAATAAAAAGTAAATAAATAAATAAATAAATAAATAAATAAATAAATAAATAAATAAATAAAAATAAATAAATATAAATATAAATAAATAAATAAATAATATACACAACATAATGTCACAATTTTAAGTATTTGTGGCATATTTGACACCATACATTGTTTGAAATATTGCCTGGTAAACATTCAGTATTGAATAGAGAAGAGGAATATTACTCATTACTTCAGTCAAGTAAATAATTGATCCTTAGTTTGTGTCTGAGAATGAGTATTCCAGTTGTTGGATTAACGAAACTCCCTATTCATTTAATTATATATTGAATTCCACGGTCAATTGTACATTTACCATACTTTTTTTCTTCTTCTTCGCCCACTTATTCCTGAGAGGGCCATGGGGTAGAGTCCTTAACCCTTTAACATTTAAACTGGCTGTATCAGGCCAGAATTCTCTCACCTCTTTCTGTTCAAACTGGTTGTAACCAGCTGCTCATATTGATGTTAAGGTATTGTTCTCAAAATAAATAATATAAAAATCTGACAGATTCAATATTATGTGAGATAATTATGTGAGATAAAACCTTTACCATGAAAATATATTAGTAAATATAGAATAATGTAAATGTTAAAGGGTTAAACACCCCTTCCAGTGGCTCCTGTCAGAAGCAACCATCTCCAACTGATCTAGCTGGTTCCCTAAGCGAGACCAGCCAAGCTCATGGATTTTATCCAACCATCTTGCTCAGGGTCTATTCCTGGGTCTCCTACCAATTGGTTTTGCCTGTAAAATCTGTGTCCAGTGATTCTTTCCTGAGACATTCTAACCACATACCCATAGTATCAGAGCTCTTCTGGCATATATGACACAGTATGTCAAGATTAACCTTTTGAGTGCCATATTACACAGTCCATCCAACAGGCTTCCACACCTTGTTTATAAGCCAAGGCAGTTAATCAACACATTATGGCAAGGTTTTGAAATTCTCATGAATGGAGAAAATATTTAAGAAGTTTAAATATTTTGATATTTAAAATGTTTTAAGTGTTGTTTAAAGTGTAGTTTCACAAATCCACTATGAAATGAAGATATGTTTTTTTAGTTTAAGGTATTGTTTTAAAAAAAAAATTTCTTTAACTGTTATGGAGATCATTAAAATTACTAGGGTGAGATCAAAATGAATAGGGAATAGTAGAAAATATCAACTAAGAGAACACTGTTTAAGGAACCAAAGTAAAAGATGAGGAAGAAACAGCAAGGAAGAAACAGCAGAGCTAGAAAAGGCAAGAGCGAGAGACTGGGGAGAGTGAGAGAGAGAGCAAAATAAAACAAAACAAAATTGAAAGTATAAATAAGTCACAGACAAACACAGTTGGTCCACATGTGTGTACATGTATGCATATAATCTGTAGGGGATATTTGTGTTTTAAAAAGTTCAAATAATAAAAGTTTGGTTGGGAATGTTCTCAAGGCAATGCATAAATAAAACTTATGATGATATAGTAAATGTAGAAAGACTGATTCCTTGTGAAATAATCACTCCAGATATTTTAACACCTTAATTACAAAGAATTTGAAGTTGGTCAAAATAAGGACAGTGTATAAGATTCCTTAACACAGAATAAAATTGACCCATCTCACTGGAATGTCTTGGCATTAGTTAGAAACAAGTGAAACACCAATATATCTAATAGTGTAAGACTTTTTAAAGAATTTTCTTTGGAATGGGTTAACATTAAACATGCAGCAAAGAAAGGCCAACATGTGGTGATCTCTGTACCTCATTTTGTATGCAATGTATGTGGCT
The DNA here is from genome assembly GCA_964016885.1 of Eledone cirrhosa. NCBI lineage: Eukaryota > Metazoa > Mollusca > Cephalopoda > Octopoda > Eledonidae > Eledone > Eledone cirrhosa. The sequence goes on along the minus strand of OZ024741.1, from coordinate 241,121,699 downwards.
GAATAGACTTGTCAAATACCAGCTATTTAAGTCATCTACATAAGTATGTAGAAATTCCACGAGTCAAATATGACCAATTCTTTGCAACCAATTTTGACATGTGGTAAATGTGACAGAGAATTTTCAAATAAGTCAGGACTTACTAGACATTAAAAATACGTAATCATGACCAGATCTGGCTGAAGAGCCAAAAAATAGAAGGTATTAATATCAATGTATTTTATACAACAAAATATACAAGTCCCGAGCAGGCTTTAAAACTCACTATGGAGATATCATATTTATCTTACTTTTCTATTGAGTCAATGGCCACATACATATATGTATGTACAGCAGGAAAGTGACAGAATTTTTAGAACATTTGACAGAATGTTTTGTAGCATTCATTCTGTCCCTCTGCTTTCTGAATTTAAATCCTATCAAGGTCAACTTTACCTTTCATCCTTTCGAGGTTGATAAAAAAAGTACCAGCCTAGCAATGGGGAAAATTTTTTCTATATATTTCTTCCACTATTTCTCTCTCTCTCTCCTTATCTAGAAGAAATTTGCTGTTCAGACCTGGAGAGGAGATGGACTCCACCAGATTTAAAATGCCCAAGAAACGTTGTATGTTAATATGACACCCCTATGATGCCATCAGGAATTATGTGTTCATACATACATCTATGTAACATATGTATGTATGCATATATGTATGTATGGATATATGTATGTATGCATGTATGCATATATGTATGTATGTATATATGTATGTATGTATGCATATATGTATGTATGGATATATGTATGTATGCATGTATGCATATATGTATGTATGTATATATGTATGTATGTATGCATATATGTATGTATGTATATATGTATGTATGCATGTATGCATATATGTATGTATGTATATATGTATGTATGCATATATGTATGTATGCATCTATGCATATATGTATGTATATATGTATGTATGCATATATGTATGTATGTATATATGTATGTATGTATGCATATATGTATGTATGGATATATGTATGTATGCATGTATGCATATATGTATGTATGTATATATGTATGCATATATGTATGTATGGATATATGTATGTATGCATATATGTATGTATGTATGCATGTATGCATATATGTATGTATGTATGTATGCATGTATGCATATATGTATGTATGGATATATGTATGTATGCATGCATATATGTATGTATGCATGCATATATGTATGTATGTATATATGTATGTATGCATATATGTATGTATCATCATGATCATCATCATCATCTTCGTTTAACGTCTATCTTCCACGCTAGCATGAGTTAGACGGGAGTTGTCCCACTTGAGGCAAGGTTGGTCGGGTGACCGTGTCTCGCTCATATAGGACTATCTGGCAGGTTTTCTATGGCTGGATGCCCTTCCTAGCACCAACCACATTTACAGTGTGGAACTGGGAACTTTTTACCGTGTCTCCTACACGGCCACATTACAGCGTGGACTGTGTGTTTTTTTTGTCATGACACCTACACGATCTCAATCTCATTATCTCATTTATTTGAACTGGATGTTGTGGTACTAACTTTACAGAGAGAGCGTGGT
>OZ024741.1:241095106-241115106 GCA_964016885.1 Eledone cirrhosa | reverse complement strand
GGTGATGGTGGTGGTGTGGGTGGTTGTGGTGATGGTGGGGGTGTTGGTAATGGTGGTGGTGTTGGTGGTTGTAGTGATGGTGGTGGTGTGGGGTGGTTGTGGTGATGGTAGAGGTGTTGGTTATGGTGGCGGTGTGGGGTGGTTGTGGTGATGGTGGGGGTGTTGGTGATGGTGGTGGTGTGGGTGGTTGTGGTGATGGTGGTGATGTTGGTGATGGTGGTGGTGTGGGTGGTTGTGGTGATGGTGGTGGTGTTGGTGGTTGTAGTGATGGTGGAGGTGTTGGTGATGGTGGTAGTGTTGGTGATGGTGGTGGTGTGGGTGGTTGTGGTGATGGTGGGGGTGTTGGTGATGGTGGTGGTGTTGGTGAAGGTGGTGATGTGGGTGGTTGTGGGGATGTTGGAGGTGTTGGTGATGGTGGTGGTGTGGGTGGTTGTGGGGATGGTGGAGGTGTTGGTGATGGTGGTGGTGTGGGTGGTTGTGGTGTTGGTGGTGGTGTTGGTGATGGTGGTGGTGTTGGTGATGGTGGTGGTGTGGGTGGTTGTGGTGATGGTGGGGGTGTTGGTGATGGTGGTGGTGTTGGTGATGGTGGTGGTGTGGGTGGTTGTGGTGATGGTGGTGGTGTTGGTGGTTGTGGTGATGGTGGTGGTGTGGCTGGTTGTGGGGATGGTGGAGGTGTTGGTGATGGTGGTGGTGTTGGTGGTTGTGGTGATGGTGGGGGTGATGGTGATGGTGGTGGTGTTGGTGATGGTGGTGGTGTGGGTAGTTGTGGTGATGGTGTGGGTGGTTGTGGTGATGGTGGAGGTGTTGGTGATGGTGGTGGTGTTGGTCATTGTGGTGATGGTGGTGGTGTGGGTGGTTATGGTGATGGTGGGGGTGGGGGTGATGGTGGGGGGTTGTGGTGATGGTGGGGGTTTTGGTGATGGTGGTGGTGTTGGTGATGATGGTGGTGTGGGTGGTTGTGGTGATGGTGGGGGTGTTGGTGATGGTGGTGGTGTGGGTGGTTGTGGTGATGGTGGGGGTGTTGGTGATGGTGGAGGTGTTGGTGATGGTGGTGGTGTGGCTGGTTGTGGTGATGGTGGTGGTGTTGGTGATGGTGGTGGTATTGGTGGTTGTGGTGATGGTGGGGGCGTTGGCGATGGTGGAGGTGTGGGTGGTTGTGGTGATGATGGTGGTGTTGGGGGTTGTGGTGATGATGGTGGTGTTGGTGGTGGTGATGATGGTGGTGGTTGTGGTGATTATGGTGGTGTTGGTGGTTGTGGTGATGATGGTGGTGGTTGTGCTGATGATGGTGGTGTTGGTGGTTGTGGTGATGATGGTGGTGGTGGTGGTGGTGGTGATGATGGTGGTTGTTGTGCTGATGATGGTGGTGTTGGTGGTTGTGGTGATGATGGTGGTGGTTGTGCTGATGATGGTGGTGTTGGTGGTTGTGGTGATGATGGTGGTGGTGGTGGTGGTGGTGGTGATGATGGTGGTGGTTGTGGTGATGGTGGTGGTGTTGGTGGTTGTGGTGACGATGGTGGTGTTGGTGGTGGTGGTGATGATGGTGGTTGTTGTGCTGATGATGGTGGTGTTGGTGGTTGTGGTGATGATGGTGGTGTTGGTGGTTGTGGTGATGATGGTGGTGTTGGTGGTTGTGGTGATGATGGTGGTGGCTGTGGTGATGATGGTGGTGTTTGTGGTTGTGGTGATGATGGTGGTGGTTGTGGTGATGGTGGTGGTGTTGGTGGTTGTGGTGATGATGGTGGTGGTTGTGGTGATGATGGTGGTGTTTGTGGTTGTGGTGATGATGGTGGTGGTTGTGGTGATGGTGGTGGTGTTGGTGGTTGTGGTGATGATGGTGGTGGTTGTGGTGATGATGGTGGTGTTTGTGGTTGTGGTGATGATGGTGGTGGTTGTGCTGATGATGGTGGTGTTGGTGGTTGTGGTGATGATGGTGGTGGTTGTGGTGATGATGGTGGTGTTTGTGGTTGTGGTGATGATGGTGGTAGTTGTGGTGATGGTGGTGTTGGTGGTTGTGCTGATGATGGTGGTGTTGGTGGTTGTGGTGATGATGGTGGTGTTTGTGGTTGTGGTGATGATGGTGGTGGTTGTGGTGATGGTGGTGTTGGTGGTTGTGCTGATGATGGTGGTGTTGGTGGTCGTGGTGATGATGGTGGTGTTTCTGGTTGTGGTGATGATGGTGGTGGTTGTGGTGATGGTGGTGTTGGTGGTTGTGCTGATGATGGTGGTGTTGGTGGTTGTGGTGATGATGGTGGTGGTTGTGGTGATGATGGTGGTGGTTGTGGTGATGATGGTGGTGTTTGTGGTTGTGGTGATGATGGTGGTGGTTGTGGTGATGATGGTGGTGTTTGTGGTTGTGGTGATGATGGTGGTGTTGGTGGTTGTGGTGGTGGTGTTGGTGTTGGTGGTGATGATGGTGGTGTTGGTGGTTGTGGTGATGGTGATGGTGGTTGTGGTGGAGTTGTTGGTGATGTTGGTGTTGGTTGATGGGAGTGTTGGTGGTGATGGTGGTGGTGGTGGTGGTATTAATGGTGGTGGTGGTGTTGGTGGTGGTTGATAGTAGTGTTGGTGGTTATGATGGTGGTGGTGGTGGTTGATGGGAGTGTTGGTGGTGATGGTGGTGGTGGTGGTGGTATTAATGGTGGTGGTGGTGTTGGTGGTGGTTGATAGTAGTGTTGGTGGTTATGATGGTGGTGGTGGTGGTTGATGGGAGTGTTGGTGGTGATGGTGGTGGTGGTGGTGGTATTAATGGTGGTGGTGGTGTTGGTGGTGGTTGATAGTAGTGTTGGTGGTTATGATGGTGGTGGTGGTGTTGGTGGTGGTTGATGGGAGTGTTGGTGGTTATGATGGTGGTGGTAGTGAGAATGCAATCATATAGCCATTACACATAATGCTACTCATTAAGTTAAAATGAGGTTTTGTTTTTATTACTGCTGTTGTTTCTGCTGCAGCAGCAATAGTAGTAGTAGTAGTAGTAGTAGTAGTAGTAGTAGTAGTAGTAGTAGTAGTAGTAGTAGTAGTAGTGGTGGTGGTGGTGGTGGTGGTGGTGGTGGTGGTGGTGGTGGTGGTGGTGGTGGTGGTGGCGGCGGTGGCGGTGGTGGTGGTGGTGGTGGTGGTGGTGGTGGCGGTGGTGGTGCTGGTGTTAGTGGTTTTGGTGGTGGTAGTAGTAGTAGTAGTAGTAGTAGTAGTAGTAGTAGTAGTAGTAGTAGTAGTTTTTGTAGTAGTTTTTGTAGTAGTAGTAGTAGTAGTAGTAGTAGTAATAGTAGTGGTAGTAATAGTAGTAGTAGTAATAGTAGTAGTAGGAAGAGTAATTGCGATGGTGGTGTTGGTGGTATTTGTAGTAGCAGCAGTGGTGGTAGTAGAAGTTGTAGTATTTGTTGTAGTAATTCAATCAATGTATAGAAACTCCCTACTTTACACTGCAGACCTAACCTGATTATCACAGACCACTTCCCCTTCTTCCCTCACCCATATACACTCTGTCCACCTTTTATGGTTCTATACACTGATAGTAAAACATAGGAGGGGATATTTCTACATACATATCCATACTAATACATAAACATACATAGACACATATACTATACATACATAGACACATATACATACATACATTTCACATATGTATGTACATACATGCATACATACATGCATGCATGCATACATACATACCTATACTAATACATAAACATACATATACACATATACATACATACCTAAATACATTCTCACATATGCATGTACATACATGCATACATACAAGCATGCATACATACATACATACATACCTATACAAATACAAAACCATATACACATATACATACATGCATCAATACTTTCTCACATGTGTACATACATATATACATATATACATACATACATATGTATATACATACATGGTGGTGGCTGCCAACTCGTTTTTGAGTACGGCCACTACTATATATCCATGTAGGAGAACCCTTACCGATGCGCTGAACGAGTGTGACTTTTTAGTCCAGCCAGCGACTTGAAAACTCTGGGACAAACACTACACTTGTGACAATTATTGACATATAGTGCTGGGCCCATGGTACCATGTGATGACAAGTGCAGAGAGATCTCCAGATATAAAGCAATGCCTGTGCCGTGAAGCTTTTATAGTGAGCAAAGGCACTGCACAAAGCCAGTCTCACTCTCTTAACCAAGATGATATTTACCAAAAAGAAGAACAAGTCAACATCATTGGATACCATCAGGGTTGCAGGTGTTATATCAGAGTTTTCCTTCTCCTAGAATTCTGCCTTGACAAAGGCTAAGGGGTCATCTCTCCCGGTGATTTTGGGTGGCCATTGACTCTTAAGAGCTCCTTTGCCCTTTGATAGGTTTTGTTTTTAGTCCTGCAGGATGTCCAAAGTCACCCTCCTCACCAGGAAACCTTGGTGGGGTTGCCAGTTTAATCGCCAACGACCCGACCATAAGACAGGTTGTACTGGGATACATGTTACCAGTAGCACCAACTGGTGACCTGACATATACATACATACATGTATATATATATATACATAGATAGATCAACTCATGCATACATACATACATTAATACATACATACAAGCAAATATACAAACATACATACATGCAAAAATACATACATACATACATACATACATACATACATATCTGAAACCTTCAAAATTTGTAAAACATTCTTATGATTCAAAGGATGAATGCTTACACAAGAGACGATGACAATTTCCTTTCTTTACAAGCTTGCCACCAGGAAAATGGCCGGTCAGAAATTAAGTCGAAACTATGAGAAAGAGAGAACATGTACACATAGATATGTACATACATACATACATACATACATACATACATATATATAGATACATGAAGCTTATATGATATGTTTATGCATGATAAACATAGTACATACACATGTATATACATGCATATCTACATACATTCATGCATGCATGCTTTCATATATACATACATCCATACATGCATGCTTGCTTGCTTGCATGTATACATACAGACGTACATACGTACATACATACCTGCATGCATGCTTGCATATATACATACATACATATGTACATACATACATGCATGCATGCTTGCATATATACATACATACATACATACGTACATACATACATGCATGCATGCTTGCATATATACATACATACGTACATATGTACATACATACATGCATGCATGCTTGCATATATACATACATACGTACGTACATACATACATGCATGCATGCTTGCATATATACATACATACATACATACATACGTACATACATACATGCATGCATGCTTGCATATATACATACATACGTACATACGTACATACATACATGCATGCTTGCATATATACATACATACGTACATATGTACATACATATATGCATGCAAGCTTGCATATATACATACATACGTACATACGTACATACGTACATACATACATGCATGCTTGCATATATACATACATAGGTACATACGTACATACATACATGCATGCATGCTTGCATATATACATACATACGTACATACGTACATACATACATGCATGCATGCTTTCATATATACATACATCCATACATGCTTGCTTGCTTGCTTGCATATATACATACATAGGTACATACGTACATACATACCTGCATGCATGCTTGCATATATACATACATACGTACATACGTACATACATACATGCATGCATGCTTGCATATATACATACATACATACATGCTTGCTTGCTTGCTTGCATATATACATACATAGGTACATACGTACATACATACCTGCATGCATGCTTGCATATATACATACATACGTACATACGTACATACATACATGCATGCATGCTTGCATATATACATACATACATACATGCTTGCTTGCTTGCTTGCATATATACATACATAGGTACATACGTACATACATACCTGCATGCATGCTTGCATATATACATACATACGTACATACGTACATACATACATGCATGCATGCTTGCATATATACATGCATACGTACATACGTACATACATACATGCATGCATGCTTGCATATATACATACATACGTACATATGTACATGCATGCATACATAAATATATACATACATATAAAACTATAAATGGACATCTATCAATTTCAACAATAAGTGTTCCAATTGTTTGATCAATGGAGTGTGCTTCTTATGAAATTAATATCCAGCTGGTTGAGTATTCCATCAATATTGGTATCATTAATATAATTCTCTGAGAGATTCAGCATGACATTGTGGGAAAAAGCTGGCCCTTTGAATTACTGGTACAGTCAAACTGTTTCAGGCATCCAAACTGTTTTTGTCTACCAAATTACATTTACAAAGTTCCGTTTGACCCAAAGCTATAGCTAAGATTCCATCCAGTGAGATTGAACTTGGGACATTGTGATTGGAAAGGAAACTTCTTGACTATTCAACCAGGCTGTATAAATGCCTACACGTATACATACAACCACATCTACATACATCTACATATGCATACACATCCATATATACATATATGCATACATGCATACATATATACATATATACATCATACATACATACATATATGCATACATGCATACATATATACATATATACATATATACATCATACATACATATATGCATACATGCATGCATACATATATACATATATACATCATACATATATGCATACATGTATGCATACATATATACATATATACATCATACATATATACACATGCTTAGTGTCATACCTATTATTGTTGGAGCTACAGGATATCTACCAAGCCCCTTGGACCAAACTAAGACAGAATTTTAATTTGTGGAGAAAGAATGCAAATCTTTAATTCACCATTTACAAATGGCCATGATATTTAAAAGTGTAAAACAATCTTACAGCTTAAAGGATGAATGATTACACAAGGAATGAAGGAAAGTTCCTTTTATTAACAATCTTGGCACGAAGGTGGCTAATCAAAATTAAAAGAAAGAGACTACATACATACATATATGGTGACTGCCAACTCGTTTTCGAGTACGGCCACTACTTTATGTCCATGTAGGAGAACCACTACCGATGCGCTGAACGAGTGTGACATTTTAGTCAAGCCAGCGACTTGAAAACTCTGGTACAAACACTACACTTGTGACAATTATTGACACATAGTGCTGGGCTCATAGTACCATGTGACGACAAGTGCAGAGAGATCTCCAGATATAAAGCAATGCCTGTGCCATGAAGCTTTTATAGTCAGCAAAGGCACTGCACAAAGCCAGTCCCACTCTCTTAACCAAGATGATATTTACCAAAAAGAAGAACGAGTCAACATCATTGGATACCATCAGGGTTGCAGGTATTATATCAGAGTTTTCCTTCTCCTAGAATTCAGCCTTGACAAAGGCTAAGGGGTCATCTCTCCCAGTGATTTTGGATAGCCATTGACTCTTAAGAGCTCCTTTGCCCTTTGACAGGTTTTGTTTTTAGTCCTGCAGGATGTCCAAAGTCACCCTCCTCACCAAGAAACCTTGGTGGGGTTGCCAGTTTAGTCACCAAGGACCCGACCAAGAGACATGTATATATATATATACATACATACCTACATACATATATATATACATACATATATATATACATACATACATATATATACATACATATATATACATACAACCTAATATATTCCTTCCATATACTGTACCGATTGTGTTGTTATTTCTGTTTACCTTTTACATACACACACACACGCACATATATATATATATATATATATATATATATATATATCATCATCATCATCATCATCAACGTTTAACGTCCGTGTTCCACGCTTGCATGGGTTTGGACGGGGGTAGTCCCACTTGAGGCAAGAGTGATTGTCTTGCTCGCATAGGACTGTCTGGCAGGTTTTCTACAGTTGGATGCCCTTCCTAACACCAACCACATTTACAGTGTGGGTCTGGGAGGTTTTTACCGTGTTGCCTACACGGCCACATTACAGCGTGGACTGTGTGTTTTTTTGTCGTGACACCTACACGATCTCATTTGTTTCGGCCTCGATGGCGCGGCACCAACATAACTTTACATAGAACGGGGTGGTGTGGATCGGGTGGGGGTGGGGGTGGTGGGACGGGGTGTATTTTGTTAGAGATGCCTACTGGCTGGAGTAGGTTTTACTATATATTTAGGTAAGGCGGGTCTTCTCTGTTACTGAGTACCGCCAAAGGTCTCGGTCCAGTGACATTGTCTTGGAGAGGTGTAAGTGTGTGATGTCGGAGTTTATCAGCTCGTCCCAGGTTTTTCTAGGTCTGCCTATTCCGTGACTACCGTCTATCTTTATTGCCCTGCACTTTGTTATACAGCTATCGACTTTCATGCGCATCACGTGTCCATACCAACGTAGCCTTCTCTCGAGTAAACAACATCTGATCCCTCTTATCTCTAATTTATTCCTTAGTTCGTTTATGCTTTGCCGTTCACGTATATTACTGTTACACATCCAGCGGAGCATGCAAGCTTCGTTCCTCTCTAGTCTGCGTATATCCTCTGCACACAATGCCCAGGTCTCACTGCCATGCAGCATTGCTGTTCGTATGCAGGCATCGTACAACCTGCCTTTCATTTTTAGTGAGAACCCTTTAGCAGCTAATAGTGGTATAAGCTCTCTGAACTTTTTCCAACCAGTTCTGACTCTAGCTACAGTACTTTCAGAGCACCCTCCCCCACTGCTGATTTTATCGCCCAGGTAACGGAAGCTGTCCACTATTTCTATAGAACCCTCTGCGCAATTGAAAGAGCTAGTAGTTTGTGGGCACTTGCTGCTACTTATTGCACCAGAGCACCGGCCACATGTAAAATCTATGTTCTTAGTTAGCTTACCTGTGATCCCACTACATCTTTTATGCACCCATACTTTGCATTTAGGACATAAAATGGAGTTTCTACCTACGCCTTTCCTACACACCGAGCACGACCATTTCCCAGAAGGGACCGCCGCCTTGTTTTCTTTCCTACAAACTAGTACTTTGGTCTTAGCCAGGTTAATTTTAAGTCCTTTTGACTCTAGGCCGTGCTTCCATGTTTGGAATTTCTTCTCTAGCTCGGCCATTGATTCCGCTATGAGTGTCAGGTCGTCTGCGTATAGGAGTTCCCATGGGCAGCCTGTCTTGAACTCCTCTGTTATAGCCTGAAGGGCAATAATAAATAGTAGTGGACTGAGAACAGAGCCCTGATGGACGCCGACTTTTACGCTAAACTCTTCACTATATTCGTTGTTAATTCTAACCTTGCTGACTGTTTCTTTATACATGGCTTGTATAGCCCTCACAAGCCATTCGTCAACGCCTAGTTTTCTAAGAGCCCACCAGATAATGGAGCGGGGGACTCTGTCGAAGGCTTTCTCCAAGTCGACAAAAGCTAAGTAGAGGGGTTTACCTTTAGCTAGGTACTTCTCCTGTAGTTGTCGTACTATGAAAAGAGCGTCTGTGGTACTTTTGCCTGACACAAACCCGAACTGCATTTCATCTAGGTCAATTCTCTCTCTGATTAGTTGCGCTATTACTCTTTCCGTGACCTTCATGACCTGGTCGATTAATTTAATGCCTCTATAGTTACTCCTATCTAGGGCGTCTCCTTTACCCTTATAACAGTTAACGATGATGCTGCTATGCCAGTCCTATATATATATATATATATATAATTACATACATATCTATTTATATATATATATCTATCTTTCTATATACATATCTATCTATCTATATACATACCTATCTATCTATATCATCATCATCATCATTTCATTTTACGTTCACTTTTCCCTGCTTGCAAGGGTGGGACGGGAACTGATTCTGGCTTGATTTCTACAGCTGGATGCCCTTCCTAACACCAACCTCATTTACAGTGAGTGCTGGGTGCTTTTTTGCCGTGGCACCTCCACAGCCACTTTGCAGTGGAATGATATGGACCCCAGTCCCTATCATCTCATTTCTGCAGCTGAGTAAACTGGAGCAATGTGAAATAAAGTGTCTTGCTCAAGGAAACAACACATCACCTGGTCTGAGAATTGAACTCACAGCTTTTCGATTGCAAGGCCAGTGCTCTAACCACTAAGCCATGTGCCTCCATACATATATATACAGAGACAGAGAGAGGGGGTGGAGAAAGTTACTTAATAAGAATATACCACAACAATATTTAAGGTTACTGGCTGGTTCTATGCTAGACATTTCTGACCAACTCCTAAACTAAAATGATATCCTGTAATATTATTTAGTAACTATATTAGCTGTTCTAGAGATATACAGCTCACTCAATACTTGATGGTAAATATTTGACACAGACACACATACTCATACACACATACACACCACATACATATATACGCAACGCACACATACACAAACACAGCACACACATACATACACATACACACAATACACATGCATATGTACACATACACACATACATAAATACACGCACACAAATACACACATACACACTCACATGACGCACACATACACACATACACATACACACTCATTTATCATTATCCCTTTATATTTACTCCCTATGTAGGCTGGAGTTGTGTGTATATGTGTAGGTATGTGAAAATTCAACAAGGGAAAACAACACAGGAGACCAATACAGTACAATTATATATACGAGGTGATATCAAACAGTTCCTAGACTAATTATATTTTTAAAAATCTAATATATTTACCTAAGTTTTAACATCATCTTCTTCGAAATAGTCACCTTGCATAACAATACACCGATGTTACTTGGCACACTGGCGCAAGAAGGTCACTGTTAGTGCAACTATGTGTTGCCATCTGTTGGCACGCTACAGAACTAGTCCGGAAACTTTCTGATAACACTTCATACTAGTTTAATGACTTCAAAATATCAACTCATATTAGAGTTAATTCATAAACTGAGTTTTTAGTCTATTATGTCAAAGACAGATTAATTAAATTTTTCCTGATGATTGCTGCAACTTCAGTTGCAAAAGAAAGAAGCTTCTCTATCTTGGACAGTATTGAATCAAACTTAAGATGAACAATGGTAAAATCTATTACACAAGATATTAGAGGAATTTGCTATAAAGCCAAGAGACTTGAAATTTATGTTAAAATAAAGTATTTATTTTAAATAAAAATGTATGCATTCTTATAGTCATGAGAATGTCAGATAGAATGCCTTGTGATATTTGTTTTTGCTCTCTGAGTTCAAATCCCGCCAAAGTCAACTTTGCCGTTTACCCTTTCGAGGCCAATAAAAAAAATACCAGTCAAGTACTGGGATCAACTCTTCCTCTATATTTTTCTCACTTCCATTCTCTCAATCTTCATCTTTCTCTGGAAGAAATCGGCTGTATTTAGACATGGAGAGATGAACTCTGCCAGGTCTAAAAATGCCTCCAAAACACTATGTCAATACAGTACTCCTACGACCCCTTCAGGAGTTAAGGGACCATGCATGCATTCTTATTTTTTAATGTGTTATGACAGTGCCTATTCTATGTAAACGCATTGTATTGTTGATTCTATCAGTTGTTCAGAAGTTAATACAGGTTCTTAAACATTACTTTAAAATGGCATATCTCAGTTCAAAAATAAACTTTATTGAATGAAATAAAAACCATTAGTATTTACACATTTTTGCCAAGATAAAAGATTATTTATTCAAATGACATAGATTTCTGAAGTTGTGGATGTGATGAGTTCTTCAAAGCTTCAAAGGCATTTTTTGCAGGTGTTTGGTTGTTGAGGATTTTTCTTTGCAAGAAGTCAAAATGCTTGGGAAAATGTTAGTAGCTTGTTGTTAGATCCAGTGAGTATGCTAGTCAAGGCAGAGTTTCATAAACTAATTCTACTGTTATTGTTTTTACAGGATTCAGAAATCTGTAGTAGATTAATCTGGCTGTAGATCACTAAACAGTCACTATAATCATCATTTGGTTCAACTTCAGCTTTGGGAAAGTGTATAGGAACTTAATTTTGGTCCAACCACTGCCACAATGCAATCAAGGAATAGGTTGTTTTGTTACACAAAAGAAGTGAAGAACAGACATCATAAAAGCGATTTTTCTAGTTTTCATTCAATTCAAATAGTCCAAATTTTTCAAGCTTTTTCAATATTTTCCAATGCAATTTAAATGTTCAGAAATTGTTCTTGCTGTTAGATCTTGCTCTCCTGTTAGCTCTTGAACACTTGTGTGAGAATTTCCTTCTACCAAAGTCTTTGATTCATCGTTATCAATAAAAACGGGGGTCCATAACTATCCACTCATAAAGGTGAGCAAGACATGGTCACATGACCTGGCTAACCTTATAATGATGATATATATATATATATATATATATATATATATATATATATATATATATATATATATATATATATATATATGCATGCATATATATAGTTAATAAATGAAACAAAACAAAAACACAGCAAGCAAAATAACACACTTATGTGTGTGTGTACACGCACTTTGTTTTTGTATTGCAAGATTTTTTTATTCGAAAACGGAAGTTGGCAGCATGACCCTCCCAAACTATAACTATATATATATATATATATATATATATATATATATATAGTTATGTAATAAACAACATAAGGCAATTATTTCATTTACCAGTGGTTTCTTAAAAGCAAACAAATTTTGCTTTCAATCATCAGAATGAAAAAATCCTGGTGTATTTATTGACATTGGATTTTAAAAACAAAAATATAATCTATATGAAAGTGAGGCTGGAAAAGTAAGAAGCAAAGGAAAAATAAACATACATGCATACATGGTGTATGTTGGTTAAATTAATATATATATATATATAAATTAAAAATGGGTTTCCAAAGAGGAACAGAAGGAACTTCAGTTAAATAAAGTACTCAATAAATACATCAGTAGAGAAGGGCATATTTATTTCATATAGAAATGACTGTTTCATTCCTTTGAACTCATCAGGAATTCATGATGATTTCAAACAAATCAAACAATTCTAGCCATGTAGAATTTGTTTATATATATATATATATATATATATATATATAGAGAGAGAGAGAGAGAGAGAGATACATATACACAGGATGTTCCCCAAAAATGTATACACACTTTAACAGCATTCTAATAAATATTGCCTGTACAGGTAATCAAAGTGTGCATACATTTTTTTGTACACCCTGTGTGTGTATCATCATCATCATCATCATCATTTTACGTCCGCTTTTCCCTGCTTGCAAGGGTGGGACAGGTTTTATTCAGCACAGCATCTCTCCACTTGTCACGGTCCTTCGTCATCTCCGCCGTGAGCTTCAGCACTCTGAGGTCTGTTCTCACCACCTCCGCCCATGTTTTTCATGGTCTACCTCTACCACGTCTTCCTTCAACTGGCATTTCCTGGCACTTCTTAACCCATCGATCATCCTCCATGCGCATCACATGTCCATACCACCTCAGTCTCCTCTCCCGTACACTACATTCTATCCCTCTCAGACAGTTTCTCTCTCAACACATTTATGCTGGGTCATTCACGCACATTGACATTGCACATCCAATGGAGCATGCTTGCCTCATTTCTCTCCAGCAGTTGCATATCCTCTGCAGTTGCTGCCCATGTCTCACTACCATGCAGCATCGTGCTCCTCACACAGGCATCATATAACCGGCCTTTCGTACGCAGGGAGAAACCCTTCTTCGTCAGCAGAAGAAGCAGCACCCTAAACTTCTTCCAACCCGTCCTTATTCTAGATACTATGGCCTCGGAACAACCCCCCCTCCCATGCTAATCTGATCTCCTAGGTACCGGAATCTATCCACCATTTCTATAACACCCGCCTGCATTTGAAAAATGTGTCTATCAATGCGACTTCTACTGTCTAATTTCCCTGTACATCTTTCTCCCTACCTGTTAGTTTGCCTGCTATCCCACTACATCTCTTGTGTACCCAGGATCTGCATTGTGTGCATCTTATAGAATTTATGCCAGTTCCTTTTCTGTATATCGAACATATATATATATATATAGAAAGAGAGAGAGAGGGAGATCGATGGATGAACGGACAGACAGACGAACAGATAGATAGATAGATAGATAGATTTCTTTATTAGCCACAAGGGTGCACAAGAAAAGGGGACAATACAAAGACATGCCGGGGATTTTACATACAGTCGTGTAAAAAATATAAAAACAAACAATTACAACAATCGAAATCCCCAATAGGGGGGAGGCGCCACAAATGGGTTGTTTAATACCCCGTCAATAGAACAACCCTCAACTCCAGAAGCGTGTTGTGCAAGTGCTCCCTTCTTCCTTTTGCTCTCTTCTACAGGCTTATAAACAGGGCTTATAAACAGGCTTATAAACAGAGAAGGCCCAGTCACTCGGGCCATTTTCACTTCATTCGCCCACCTTTCAGTAAATTTACTGGGGTGCAGTGCCTCTCTCTCCACCCTGATTCTCCTTCTAAAGTGATACTTAAAGATAAATAGATAGATAGATGGATGGATAGATATGTTTGTGTGATGTATGTATATGTATATATTTCCAACGTTTTCCTACATCAGAACAGAATGGAAAATTGCTTGCTCACTGTCTGACTGTCTGACTGTTTGACTGACCATGTTCTCTTGGCAACTCTGATCTAATTTGATTCCGAGCAGATTTCTCGGTTGGCTAATTAAACACACATGTAAAAGTATATGTTTCTCATAGAGAACGTCCCTGAAATTAGATCAGATGTGAGAGCTATGCTTCTGTGTGTTCTTCATTGTGATGTTCACTTCTGGTGTGTGTTGAATATATATCAGCTCTGCTTAATTTCATGTTTTACACTGGAGATTAGCAGCCATGGACCAAGACAACCTGCTGGATGAATACTAAAAGAAAAGAAAAGGCAGGGGAGAGGAGGTTTGAACTAAGGATAAAGGAGCTGAGATGTGAGGTTCCATGCTGTGTTTTGTGTGTGGTGTGGTGTGGTGAGGTATGATGTGGAGTGGTATGTGTTTATGATGCAGTGAGGTCGTAGTGGCAACGGTGTATAATTGTGTGTTGTGATGTGCTGTTCTATGCTGTGGTGTGGTATGAGTTTATAATACAGTGGAGAGGCAATGGCATGTAATTGTGTATTGTGCTGTGTGTTGTAGTGTGATGGGGATGTGTTTGATGTTGCTTTCTAGAGAAAAGATCCCTTGACAAATCTTACCGAAAATTCAACATTGTTAGTGAGTAGATCCATCATAGTTTTTCTTTGGTGGGCAGGGGGAGGAGAGGAAGAAAAAGGAAAGGAAGGAGAGAGAAATAAAGAGAGACTAGTGAGGTGGGGGTAGTGATAACAATTGAATATACCAGGGAAATCATCAGCAGCAGCAACAGTATCCCAATTATGAAGATAACAAACAGCAAAACTCCCCCAGCCCCTCTATAAAGACTATCATCATTATCATCATTAACTGACCCCATCATAAGGATCTTTACACCGCCGCCACCACCACTTATCAACCACCATCATCACATACTCCCATTAATCACCATATACCACCAACAATAACTGACTACAAATTACCACCTACCACCTCCTAGCACCAAAACCCACCCACTCTCACTAACACCTACCACCACATACTGCCCACTACCACCAACCACCACTGACCACCACCACCAACCACTAACACACACCAGCACCTACTACCACTACCCACTACCACCACCTCATGCCACCACCACCGACCAGCTCATACCACCAACAACCACCAGCATCTATCAACCACCCCCACATACCGCCACCATCAGCCACTAACGCATACCACCACCCACTAACACATACTACCACCCACTACCATCAATTACCACCTACCACCACCACCTACCACCACCAACCACTAACACATACTACCACCATCTCCCACCACCACCAACAATCCCCACCTCTCACCACCACCCATCAGGGCCAGCTTGCTCCTCCCTATACTGGCATCAATGCTACTATTAAAAGAATCCATAGTGCAGTAGAACCATATTATTCAGGATGTTGTAATGAGGTGGAATACATGCTGTAATAATAAATACTAAGTGGTTAGCTTAATGGTTAGGGTGTTGGAGTTACAACTATAATATCATGAGTTCAATTCCTGGACCAGGATGTGCATTGTGTTCTTGAGCCAAACACGTTATTTTTTGTTGCTCCAGTACACTCAGCTGGAAATGAGTACCACCAATAGCTGGAAGTTAACCCTGTGATAGACTGGTGTCTTATCCAAGGGGAGGGCTTGTATTTTCAATCGCTTAACATCAATGAATCTAGAATAAGGATCAGCCTGATAAGCCTCAGACTTTAACTTATTTTTATACATGCAGTACTATTTATACTAAGTGATATACATTCTGTACTAATTACACTGTGGGGTGTACACACTACTAATTATACCAAGGAGTATACATGCTGTACTAACTATAATAATTGGTGTATATATGTAGTGGACCTGAACACTGTACACAATCATTTTCATTATTAATATATATATAGGGCGGTGAATTGGCATTATCGGTAGAGGGTCGGATGCCATGCTTTGACGCATAGAGTTACGGTCCTTGCCATTCTGAGTTCAAATCCCGCCGAGGTTAACTTTGCCTTTCATCCTTAAGGGGTCGATAAAATAAAGTACCAGTAATGCACTGGGTAATTGCTGGCCTTGTGCCAAAAGTAGAAACAATTATTATATATATATATCTCATCATCATTTTCATCATCATTTTACGTCCGCTTTTCCCTGCTTGCAAGGGTGGGACGGGAACTGATTCTGGCTTGATTTCTACAGCTGGATGCCCTTCCTAACACCAACCTCATTTACAGTGAATGCTGGGTGCCTTTTTGCCATGGCACCTCCATGACCACTTTGCAGTGGAATGATATGGACCCCAGTCCCTATCATCTCATTTCTACAGCTGAGTAAACTGGAGCAATGTGAAATAAAGTGTCTTGCTCAAGGAAACAACACATCACCCGGTCTGAGAATTAAACTCACAACCTTTCGATTGCAAGGCCAATGCTCTAACCACTAAGCCATGTTCCTCCATATATATATATATGTAAGGAATTCCTTACACACATTTCAAGAGAGTTATACATTGAATTATTCGAAGAATGTTACATGAAATTTGTATAATGAAGATCTATACATACAAAATGATACATAGATATATCTATACATACGAAATGATAAAGAGATATAGTTCATACTTCTCCATCTCAGAGGATTAAACAAAAACTATTAAATTGAACCAGAATATTCATTATGTCAAACCGTAATCTTGAAATGTCCCCTAAGCGGGGAAATAAATTTCAGATATATTCTGCTTCAATTTAATAGGTTTTTTTTATCCTCTAAAGAAACAACACCTTAATATTTGTACAAAAAATATTTTGGTATCAAGCAGAAAGACATAGACATACTTTAAAATATTCATCCCAAAAAACTGATTCATTTCTAAAAAGGATGTGTTGGCATACCTTCTATTTTGACCACCAGGATAAAGCTGATAAACACCAGGTTAAGTTTGGATTTAAAACTTACAATAACCCTCCAAAATACCTAGCTTTATTACCTTTCAAAAAAATACTTGAACTTATACAGAGTATCAAATTTCGAAAGAGAAGCAACTCCTTCCAACAAGATTTGAAGAGAATCCAATGGAGAAAGGATTCTAATGCTGTACATGTTCACTCCGATAAAAAAAAAGTTGGTAATCTATATTATTATTATTATTTTATAGTGGATTGGCAGTATCGGTAGAGGGTCGGACGCCATGCTTTGACGCATAGAGTTACGGCCCTTTCCATTCTGAGTTCAAATCCCGCCGAAGGTAACTTTGCCTTTCATCCTTTCGGGGTCGATAAAATAAAGTACCAGTCATGTTCTGGGTAATTGCTGGCCTTGTGCCAAAAGTAGAAACAATTATTTTATAGGGAAAATCCCGCCGAGGTTAACTTTGCCTTTCATCCTTACGGGGTCGATAAAATAAAGTACCAGTAATACACTGGGTATTTGCTGGCATTGTGCCAAAAGTACAAACAATTATTTTATAGGGCAACAGATAGGAAGCATTGGTAGAGCGCCGGACAACATGCTTAATGGCATAGAGTTACGGCCCTTTACGCTCTGAGTTCAAATCCTGTCGATGTTAGCATTGCCTTTCATCCTTACGGGGTAAATAAAATAAAGTACCAGTAATGCACTGGAGTCGACTTAATCGACTTTCCCTTGCTGGCCTTGTGCCAAATGTAGAAACAATTATTATTTCTAATTCTGGCACAGGGTCAACAATTTTGAGGGAGAGAAAAGTCAATCGACTATATTGTCATTGATACTTGACTTGTACTTTATTTTATCCAGCTTTGAAGAAGGTTGAAAGGAAAAGTTGACCTTCATGGAACTTGAATTCAGAATGTAGTAAAATCAGAAGAAATACTGCAAAGCAGGCATTTTGTCTGGTGCTCTAACAATTCTGTCAATTTACCAATAATAATTATCTCTAAAAACATTTTAAAAGGTGCCTACATCATTTAGGTTTCCCAAGCAATCACCCATCTATGTAAAATCTTGGCTCAATGATGTTAAACTTTGGTGACTGGACGAGAACTGATCGTTTCAGCATGATTTTGTTTATACTTAAAAAGGAACAATGAGGAATTTAAACCTCAATAAAGTTTTTACACCTTTTGAAGTCTATGTTTTCATCACGATTGGACTTTTTCTTCCTCCCCTACTCTCTCTCTCCTTCTCCCTTTTCCTTCTTTCTCTCCTCTTTCTTTCCTACTCTCTCTCCTACACTTTCTTTCCTTATCTCTCTCTCGTTCTTTCTCTCTCTCTTTTTCTTACTCTCTCTCTTTCTCTCTCCTTCTCCCTTTTCCTTCTTTCTCTCCTCTTTCTTTCCTACTCTCTCTCTCCTACACTTTCTTTCCTTATCTCTCTCTCGTTCTTTCTCGCTCTCTCTTTCTTACTCTCTCTCCATCTCCCTCTCACTTCCCCACTCACTTCTAATACAGGTACCTTTACCACACAGTTCTCACCACTATAGACAGCAATATTACTCACCTTTGCAGATGTCATTACTACTACCACCAACACCACATTCACTACTACTACTACTACTACTACTACTACTACTACTACTACTACTACTACTACTATTGATGATGATGATGAGGAGGAGGTTACTTCCACTACCAACACAACTACCACAATTAATACAACCACTACCACCACAACTAATACAACCACTACCACCACAACCATCACTACCGCTACTATCACTACCACCACAACTACTACTACCACAACACTACAACAACCACTATCACCCCACCATTACCACCATCACTACCACCACCACCACTGCGACCACTACTATGATATTTATTATTCTATCCCTCCCCCCACCCCACCACACTTCCGGACACTAACCTTCACCCCCACCTTCACCTAACCCCAACTTTCAATACAAAAACGACCAACTAAAAATCTTCATATGTGAATGTTTCCTGTTCATTGCAATACCACCACCACTGCTACTACCACTACTACTACTACTACTACTACTACTACTACTACCACCACTGCTACTACTACTACTACTACTACTACTACTACTACTACTACTACTACTACCACCACCACTGCTACTACCACCACTGCTACTACTACTACTACTACTACTACTACTACTACTACCACCACCACTGCTACTACCACCACTGCTACTACTACTACTACTACTACCATCACCACTGCTACTACCACTACTACTACCACTACTACTACTACTACTACTACTACTACTACTACTACTACTACTACTACTACTACCACCACTGCTACTACTACTACTACTACTACTACTACTACTACTACTACTACTACTACTACTACTACTACCACCACCACTGCTACTACAACTACTACTACTACTACTACTACCACTACTACTACCACT
>OZ024741.1:241062606-241092606 GCA_964016885.1 Eledone cirrhosa | reverse complement strand
TGAGGGTATAGAAAAGAGCATATGTTGGGGTTTTAGGTTTGGTAGAAGTGGTCAATGGTCGATGGGGGGGGGGGGGGGCGGGGCGGAGGTACAAAGGAGTAGAGGAAAAATAAAAACATAACTTTCTCTACTTGTACTTAAGTACCTGAAAGAAGAATTACAAGTTTGGCATTAATCCTTATAATTCACCACCACCACCACCACCACCTCCATCACCACTACCATCACCTCCACCACCACCACTACCTTCATCAGCATCATCATCATTCAGAAAAACAATGTACACATGTAGCATGACTAAATATTTGGCAGGGGTAGCATACACTGTCATTGTTCATAAAAGTATTGTGCGTGTGTGTATATGTATATATATATATATGTGTATATATGTATATATATATGTGTGTGTGTGTGTGTGTGTGTGTATTTAAGCATATTGACACACACACATACATATATGTCCATTTGACTTAAGGAGAATTGGGAACATATGTAATTTGAAATGTATGCACCTCAACGCAAATGACCATAATAACAGTTGATCACTATAAATAATAGTGGAAAAATCAGATAAAGTACTTCTGGAAATAGAAAAAAGTGGACAGGGTCATCTACAAAAAATGCAAGTTTGATTCTTCAAGGGTACCTGCGTTCACTTTTTTTCCCATCCCTTAGGGTACTCTACATGAGTTTTTCAACAATTATTTACAGCGATTGACTAGTATGATGGTCCTTTGCATTGGGATGACTACATTTAATATAATATAATATTATATATATACAGATGGAGCCTTGAGCTGATCAATCAATTGCGAAACGCATGTCACACCTCAATAAATGTAATGAAGATCTGACACCTCGTCCTTTATTATTATTATTATTATTATTCTTTGAGTCTCAGTCATTGATGTTAGTTAACTGGAAAGTTTGTTGAAATGAATATCAAGCCACTACCTGCAGCCTCAGATATTCAGGATGTATCGGAGGGTTCATGCTGTTCCCAGCAAGCATGCCTTTTGAGGTGTTCCAAAAAGCGGGGCTGGACTAATTTTCTTTAACCATCCTTGGAAACTCTTTGAGATAGTATCTAGTGCGCCTATGACAATCGGGACGACTCTGACTTCATGGCAGTTCCAAATCCTTTTTACCTCCCACTTTAAGTCCTGGTATCGGTTAATTTTCTCCCTCTCCTTTTCTTGCACTCTTGTGTCAAATGGGCAGGCTACATCTACTATCAGGCACAATCTTTTTTCCTTGTCCAAAACCACCAGGTCAGGTCTATTGTGTTCCAGTTTCTTGTCCATCTGTATCCTAAAATCCCACAGCACCTTCACCTGATCGTTTTCTATCACCGACTCTGGCTTATGCTCATACCACTTCTCAGAATGTGGTAAATTGTTTACTTTGCATAGGTACCAGTGGATCACCCTGCCCATCACATCATGTCCAGCCTTTATAGTGAGTCTGGGCTAGGTGTTTACACTCGGATACAATGTGAGCCACAGTCTCCTCTCTCTCTCTCTCCACAGATCCTACACAGTGGGCTAGCCTCCTCCTTGTAAATATGGTGTTTCACCCACTTCGTTCTGAGGGCCTGCTCTTGCACAGCCATGAGCATTCCTTCTGTAGCCTTTTTAAGGTCTCCTCTTTTCAACCAGTTCCATGTCTGTGGATCTCTAAATTCAGTTTTCTCAAAGAAGGTACTATGAAGAGATTTTTCATGAAGGTTGCTCTTCCTCCTTGTTGTTATTTCCTCCTTGGACATCCCCTGGTCTATTGTCCTCTCCTTCAGTACAATTCTGAGCATTGGCTCCCTACTGTCAGTCACGTATTTGTGCAGGTTGTTTTTCTCCATCTGAACACAGTCCTCTATGCTGATAAGACCTCTTCCACCTTCAGATCTCTTTAAGTAGAGTCTATCAACATCACTCCTCTTGTGGAACATGTTGTAGATAGTCAATAGCTTCCTAGTCTTCCTATCCATTTCTTTTTGTTCAGCAACATTCCATTTCAGAATTCCCGCACTGTACCTAATAATAGACACAGCTCGGGAATTCACTGCACTTATGACATTCCTACTATTTAGATGTGATTTTAATATACTCCTTACTCTCCTAATGTACTCAGATGTTATCAATTTCTTCATTTTTTTGTTCTTGTTGTCATCTGCCTCCAGACAACCTAAATATTTGTATCCTTTTTCAGTGTCAATTTCCTTTATCATCTCACCTGTTGGTACCTGGATTTACCCCTCTTCTTTTGCCCAACAACTGTCTAATGTTATCTGCCACCTTGAAGATCTCTAGGCTTTTGGTTATCCAAGAATGTGGTACTATGTCGAATGCCTTTTTGTAATCTATCCATCCCATGGCAAGACCAGAGTATCTTTTCTTGCAATTCCTCATTACCATCTTATCAATAAGTAACTGGTCTTTTATACCACGGGACTTCTTTCGGCATCCTTTCTGTTCATCCGGTAACAAGTTGTTTGTGTGGAGGTGATGGTAGATTTCCTCAGACACAATGCTTGTTAACAGTTTCTACATTACGGACAGACATG
Organism: Eledone cirrhosa; assembly: GCA_964016885.1. Classification (NCBI taxonomy): domain Eukaryota; kingdom Metazoa; phylum Mollusca; class Cephalopoda; order Octopoda; family Eledonidae; genus Eledone; species Eledone cirrhosa. Next base: position 241,090,046 of record OZ024741.1, on the reverse strand, counting down.
TGATAGGTCTATAGTTGGTAACATCATTACCCTTGATTCGGTCTTTCATTTCCAGAACTGTGGTACCTTTTGTCAGCCACTCTGGTACCTCACCCGACATCAAGCAGTCATTGAACATGGTAGTCAGTTTCGGGTGGAGGGATGTTATATTTTTAATCCAATACCCCTGCACTCCATCTGGGCCTGGTGATTTCCAGTTAGTTAGTTTTTTGGCCTGCCCTTTAAGAGTTTCAACTGTGATACTCAAATCAGTTTGTTGGTGTGCTTGTTCACTAATCTCCTTTTGTACTGTCTCAATCCACACTGCCTGATCATTATGTTCAACATCCTGCTCCCATATTCCTCTCCAGAATGTCTTAGTCTGTTCCGCCTCAGGGATCAAGTCGTTGCCTCTTTCTTTCCCTTGAAGCTGTCCAAACAACATCTTCTGGTTGTTGTCAAACATGCAATTCTGTCTATACTGACTGCTCTCATACCATCTAATCTTTGCACTTTTTGCTACAATGTGTTGCCTCAGTTCCTCTATGATAATATTTAATTTTTTCCTCCTAGTTTTGTACTTTCTTTCCAGTCTATTTTTAGTGTCTATGTTTTGTAGTGTCCCATTCAGTAGGGACTCAAGCTTTCCAATGTCATTTCTCATTTCCTTGATTTGACCATTCAGTCGTTTCTTCCACCAAGGTTCTGATCTTTCTTGTTTGTTGTTTCCTCTCGTTTTTATGCCAAGTAATTTCCTCATCGCATTTGCTGTGCTTTGAGGATATTGTTGCATTGTGAAGGTTCCTCGCCTCAAGGTATGGGATGACTTTGTTTACCTTAGATGTTGTTTCTTTTAACTTTTTCCTGTCTACAAATCTTAGGTTCATAGGTCTCCCACTATCATTGTTCATTTCATCTACCACTAAGTTCAGTATATCAACCAAATCTTGTCCTAGCCCGTCAGCATTCATTTCCTCAATGACCGTATCTTTGTTCCAGATGTTATTTATTTCAGCATTCAGATCTTTGTCTGCTTCAGATGCTTCCTCCGTTCTCTCAACCTTTTCACCTTCATTTCCCACTGGCTCGTTTGCCTGACATACTCCACTCTCCATTTCCAACCTAATCTCTCTGCTCAGTTCCTCCAGTTCCAGCTCGCTTATCCATCCATTAGTTCTTATTACCCGAGCCTGCCGGGCCAATTTTTGTTCATCTAATTTAAATAGACCAATCTTGTTCCAGATGTTATGCATGCGTTTCCTATAGCCCCTCTCCTTGGGGTTACTCTTCAGGTAACATTCCATGACAGTTCTATTCAATTCTTTTGTCCAGTTGGTTCTGGTCCCTTTCCTTCTTCCTCTTCCTCCAACACCAGCAGTATTTGGATGACAGCCAGGTCCCTACTGCTGGGCCAGGGAGCACCTGCTGGGTGAGAGTCTGTCACATGACGTTCCAGTCTCCTCTTCACCGTTATTCGAACTGTTTAGGTTCGACATTTAAACACTCATATCGAGGATTGGTGAATGTATGGTTACATCACCCCCGGTTATTTTAGCATGGCACCATCACGCTGTAGACGAACATAAATAAATAAACAAATAAATAGATAAAAACTTAAAAAAATAAACATAAGTTTCATTATAATGTTTGAATGTCTGACTTAGTTTTTTTTTTGTTTTTTTTCCTTTACGTTTTTCGTTTTTCAAGGCGCGTAACATCGGTTACTAGTGTTGTTGTTGCTGCCGCTGCTGTTTTTGATTTTAGCTACGAGGGAAGTAGGGGTTGTTGGGTTCAAAACTTTTGAAATTTGTTTTTGTTGTTGCATTTGTTTTTGTCTGTGTTCTGTTCTATAATTGTTTCGGCTTGTTGCTTATCATTATTATTATTATATTATAGTTAACTTTGCCTTTCATCCTTACGGGGTCGATAAAATAAAGTACCAGTAATACACTGGGTAATTGCTGGCCTTGTTCCTAACGTAGAAACAATTATTATATTATAGTTTAGATATGACATCGTTTAAACTAAACATTTTGAGAGAGTTTAGAGATACATGGTGTTGTTGTTAGCTGTTTGACCGGGTCACTAACCCAGTCTATTTATATCTTTTGATGCCTTCCTCGCTTCTAGTCATGTGTAGTGGCACTACTACCATCCCTCTATTAACAGGAGGTAGTGAGGGAATAGTGGTGGTAGCGATGATGCAGCGGTGGCAGTGGTGACGCGATAGTAGTACTATAGTGATAGTGTTGCTGCAGCCGTTGGTTTGTATTTGGCTAAATTGTTTGTGGTAGTGGTGCTGGCGGCGGCGACGGCGGTGGTGGTGTTGGTGTTGAAATTATTTGGCAGTTGTTTGTAACCATTCTTTTTTGACTATAAAATTTCTGATACAAAATTAAATATTGGAGCCCTATGCCATAATGTGATGCGTTGTCACTTCCTGAGAGTTAAGACTGGTATCTTATGTTCCATCTGTAATAAGAATTATTCTCACAATTGTTTTAAATATGTAAAAAATAAGCTCAAAGAATAATTCTAAGAATAAATCTGAGCATTTAATCATTATTACGGGGTCGATAAAATAAAGTACCAGTAATGTACTGGATAATTTGCTGGCCTTGTGCAAAAAGTAGAAACAATTATTATTATTATTATTATTATTATTATTATTATTATTATTATTATTATTATTATACATATATATATATATATATATATATATATTTATAGGAAAAAGTATGACCCCGACGGCAGAGGTCAAGCCGTTTCGGCGGCTATTTCTGGACTAAATTAGAATTTTTAGCCTGGTGAATAAATAGCCGAACTTGTCAAGGGGTACTTCCTTATATGGGAAGATTGTAGTTGTTAAGAGGATTGGTCAAAATTTGTTGTAAACACAAATAAGTCTATCATGGCATTTGGTGAGAGGAAGGGGTGGCTGAACTTGCCTGTAGAACAATAGGGGAGTGAGTGGAGCCGGTCAAGCATTGAAAGTGATATGTATACAGCAGATTCTAAGGATAGTGTATGAAATGGAGGAGGGAGGTTATAGAATAGGTAATTCGAATGAGAGTAGGAGACAATAAAAGATAACAGAAAGAAAGAAAAAAAAAATATATAAAATTAGATAGTGAGAAATGAATATCTAATTTTATATATATTTTTTTATTTATTTCTATTATCTTTTATTGTCTCCTACTCTCATTCGAATTACCTATTCTATAACCTCCCTCCTCCATTTCATACACTATCCTTAGAATCTGCTGTATACATATCACTTTCAACGCTTGACCGGCTCCACTCACTCCCCTATTGTTCTACAGGCAAGTTCAGCCACCCCTTCCTCTCACCAAATGCCATGATAGACTTATTTGTGTTTACAACAAATTTTAACCAATCCTTTTGACAACTACAATCTTCCCATATAAGGAAGTACCCCTTGACAAGTTCGGCTATTTATTCACCAGGCTAAAAATTCTAATTTAGTCCAGAAATAGCCGTCGAAACGGCTTGAGCTCTACCATCGGAGGTCATACTTTTTCCTATTTCCCACTCTACTACCCTAAGTATTGAGTACTCTGGTGTGTTATGGTGGATCTGGTTCCTTACCACACTTCCTTCGTTATATATATATATATATATATATATATATATATATAAAATATTAAAAAAATAATGAATAAAACAATGAAACAGTTCCTTATATTAAACAAAAAAAGTTCATTATTTAACGATCGTTTCTAGGACATATATGTGTTAGAATTGGCATGCATATTCAACAGATCTATGTACAAAATTATACAGATTATTTCTGAAGACGGCATATATATGTGTTGGTATGTATATTAAATTTGATAGTTTGTATAATTTTGTATAATTTTGTACATAGATCTGTTGAATATGCATGCCAATTCTAACACATATATGTCCTAGAAACGATCGTTAAATAATGAACTTTTTTTGTTTAATATAAGGAACTGTTTCACTGTTTTATTCATTATTTTTTTAATATTTTATCTTGACTCTGTATTCCGTTTATCTTTCACCGAAAGTGATTTTTGAATGCATCTCTTCTTTCCATGATATCCGGATTACATTGAGTTCTTCATACGGATTGGACACTACCGTAAACTCTTGGTAGATTTATCTACATATATATATATATATATATATATTACATTCAGAGTTATAGATGTCATGTTTTAGATAATCTTGATCATGCGTCTTGTCTCCCAAAATAAGCTCAAAGAAAAATTCAAAGAATAAATCTGAGCATTTAATCATTACAAAATAGTTAATGACATACATACACATACATATATACCTAAATATATATAAATGTACAATAGAACATATCAAACTTTAACAGGAGACAATCTGTATAGAATATAATAACACATTTCATTTCAGTATCATATTAAAATTTAACAAAAATTTCAAATATAGATACCTGATAAAAATTATATATATTCCCCTCATATGTATCCTTCACAAATCATGAATACATATATATATATATACATATATATATATATATATATATATAGGAACAAGTAAGACCCCGACGACTGAGCCTAAGCCGTTTCGACGGCTAATTAGCCGTCAAAACGGCTTGAGCTCAGCCGTCGGGGTCTTACTTGTTCCTATTACCCACTCTACTACCCTAAGTATTGAGTACTTTGGTGCGTTATGGTCCACCTGGTTCCTTACCACATTTCCTTCGTTATATATATATATATATATATATATATATATATATATATATAGGTGTTTAAAGGACCCATGTAATATAATGCACTGAAACTATAAAGATTTCCAGAAGTTGGCTGAAAAGAAGAGGCTGGCCATTTTTTCCATGGTTTTTTCAGTTCTTTTTGTCTTATGTATGGAGCACAAGACTATATTCAAATGCTATTTATATCCAATACAAAGTAGAACTAAAGAGAAATGGCAATTCTATTTTGCATGATATGCATTTGTTTGACAAATTAATTCATCAAATAATAATTATTCATGTTCAACTCAGCATATTGTTCACAGTGATTTTTTAATGAAAATGAAAACTGAAATGAAATACTGCAATCAGTGAAGAAAATATAGGTTCAATTCTAGTTGAAAGCTGACATTTGAAACATTTTCTGATTTTTCAGTGCAAGTCAATTAGATAAGGTGGAGACAGAATATTTTGCTACAAATGCAATTAGGAAATTTCACACTGCAAAAACATGCAGTTATAATCAGCTGGCTGCAATACATGTTATGCAACTGCAGTTATAGGAGGTGGTGAGACTGAAGGAATGTTTGCAGAAGGTTCAACATCAAAAATTTCAAACTCCACCCATTATGAAATTTGAGAACATACTAGAATAATCAAAGAAGCAAATCATCAAATTTAACCTTGTAATTATGTGAGAAGACAACAGATTTGTAGTGACTTTAAAAAAAGATTTTACTATGTATTTCAACAATGTCAAACTGTATTCAATTCATTGCAAATATTATTGCACTAAAAACTGCTACACACATGTGTATACTACACACATACACATACTACACTGAGAAAAACTGAAATATAAAAAGAATTAAATTTTGTGTATAAATGATAATCATGTGTATAAATGATAATAATTGGGTGAAGAAATGCCAGGAGTTCAAAGTAGAAGGGATGATGACATAAAGTTAGGCCAAGGAAGACTGAAGAAATTCATGCAGAAGTGGTTTGAGTTGATCTCATGTTGCTGAACCTCAAAAAGGAGATGTCAAAATAAAGAGACTAGAAAGATGTTTAGCTGGGGAAGACCCAACTAACTCATGCAAACATGAAAAAAATAATATAAAAATGATGATTATGATGATGATGACAACAATAATTATGGTTTCTGATTTAGGCAGAAGGCCAACTATTTTGGAGGAGAGAAAAGTCAGTTAAATCAACTCCAGTGTATTACTGGTACTTTATTTTATCAACCCCGTAAGGATGAAAGGTGAAGTTAACCTTGGTGAGATTTGAACTCAGAATATAAAGGGTCATAACTATATGCTGCAAAATATGTTATCTGATGTTCTAATGATACTAGGAACTGCACAAATATTATGAAGAGTACTCTCAATGCAATAGAAATAACAACACCAAAAACAACTCTGCACATACCCAAGGCAGGCAGAGCTGTACTCAATAATGCAGTAACAAGACACAATAAAGATAAGTCTAATAATAATAATAATGTTAAGAACATAAACTATGATTATATAGGTACATATCTGCACATGTATGGATGGATGGATTTGTAACTCTTGATGGAGTCATAAGGGTACTGTAGTGACATACAGCATGTCATGGGCATTTTAAACCTAGTGAAGCCCATCGTCTCACCAAGGTCTGAAAACAGCTAACAGCTAAGAAAAGGAGAATCATTGATAGTGAAGAAGAGATATAAAGTAAGAATCAATCCCAGTACTGGATTGGTACTTTTTTATCAGCCTTGGAAGGATGAAAGGCAAAGTTGACCTTAGCAAGTTTGGAACTCAGAGCACAAAGAGCTGGAACAAATTCCTGAAAGTAGCCTATCTAACATTCTAATGACTTTGCCAATTCACCACCCATGCACATATATATACTCAGAGAAGGTATTTTACAATCATATATATAGAGAGAGAGCTAGAGAGAAAGAGAGATTTTGAGAATAGGGTTAAGAGAGAAGGAGGGGGAAGAAGTAAGAGAAAGAAAGAAAGAATGTGAGACATGTTTACATATTGATAACATAAGAGAAAAGACTGTGCTGGTATGGACATGTGATATATATGGTTTGTGATTATTGGATGAAGTAGTCTCAGGAGTTTGCAAAGGAAGGAAGCTGCAGTAGAGGAAGACCAAGGTTTCCAACCTTGGACCAAAGTGGTTCTCAAAATATTGAACCTGGCAAAGGAAATAACAAAGGGATGCAGTAAGTGGAGGGAAGCTCTGCTGAAAAAGAGCCATTGAACCTATGTAAGCATAGAAAAAATGGAGGTAAAACAGTAACGATGATAATGACACACACACACCACACACACACTCTGATTTTAATTATATCCACTTATTTTCTTCATTACAACTCTCATATCATCTTCTGTATATTCAAGTCAGGCATGAAATATATTTCACTTACATTAGAGATTGCGGCAGACCAAGGAAGACGTGGCTGGACTGTATGAAGAGTGATTTGTATAAATGGAACTTGGTGGATGCCGATACTATGGACAGAAATTCATGGAGAGCAGCTGTAAGATATTGCCTGGTGTTGCCTACCTCAGAGTACGGGACAACCGCACCATCTTAAAGACCAAAACTGGATATGGATGGATGGATAGGATTGTAATCACCACTGTGAAATTTTACTTTACCAAATTTTTTTTCACTTATTATTTATAGTGATCGTCTGATCTATCTTGTCTCAGAATATGATAACCTATCGCACCTATACCAGCATGGAAAAAGGATTGACAAGGGTGATGATGATTATATATTTATATATATATTTATAGAGAGGGGGAGAGAGAGCATGAGAGAGAAGGAGATAGAGAGAGAGCTAGATATATAGATATAGATATAGATATTTATAATAAAAAAACAATAATTTTAAAAAGACCGGCACAAGGCGGTAGAAAAATACAAAGGGCAAATGATGACAAATAAAACAGAACAAAGTAATGTTTTACCCAGTATATTTCAATATGATATTTCAGGGTTATTACCCTCTTTTCAACTGTGGCACTGAAACACTTAATCTGCTGTCATAGTAAACAGTTAATGTCTAATTAAGAGGTTGTCAAACAACAAATAGAGAGTGAACTAATGATAGTTCCATAAACCAGGTTGACTTTGAAGGATTTGCATCAATTTTGCATCTTTTACGCTACATAGCTCAATTTTTTGTTGACAGATGTTGTTAATATAGAGATAATTCAAAGAAGCCCTATCATATACAACTTTTGTCAAAAAATTGTAAATATACCTTAATTCGCTATATAGTTAAGACAGTTATGTTTAGTCTTCAAAGTAGCCTCACATCGGAGCTACTTTGAATACTAAACATAACTGTACATTACGGAGTAAAAGGTATATGTATAAAACATTTTATTGATATTTTAATTGAAGTATAAATTTCACAAAAATTATGACAAATAGAATATTTAATTATACATAAAACTAATGGAGTGATATATATGATTACACTTCAAAACAGCAAATAAGTGAATTGTTTGGTTGTAAAATTGAATATTTGATAGGGAAAGTGGATGTACGGCATATGTAACCCAGGAAATATATAAAATTTCTGCTATATATCATAGATAATTATAATAATAATAATTGTTTCTACTTTTGGAACAAGGCCAGCATTTATCCCAGTGTATTACTGGTACTTTATTTTATCGACCCCGTAAGGATGAAAGGCAAAGTTAACCTCCGCGGGATTTGAACTCAGATCATAAAGGGCCGTAACTCTTTGCTACAAAGCACGGGGTCCGACTCTCTACCGATACTGGCAATCCACCACCCTACAATAATAATAATAATAATAATAAAAAGACAGTATGCAAGAAACAAATACTAAAAACGTGGGACATATTTAAACATTCAATTTTGGCAGGATTGACAAAAAGTCTGAATTACACGGATTTTGTAGCTGAACCATACATCCAATTGAAATGTAATTTACAGAATCAATTAAAAACATATTAAGAATGCATCAAATGTAAAAATATATACAAAACACACATTTATTCCCTTTAATCAGACTGAAAGTCAATATTTCAGCGTCTGTGTGTTGCCTACATAATTTACATATTTTTACGGAATTTAAAGTCATTTAAAGGAAATACTTTAAAAGAAAGTTTAAATGATAATGAAAGTTTCAATTTTTCAAGACTTTTTTCCAAAATAATATAATGTAAGAAACTATGGTGGCATAAAGAGTTTTTATTGTTTTTTTTCAAAGTACATTCAAAGTAACCCCTGTTTATGGTAGAAGCAAAATGTAAATGAATGAAAAGATAGAGTGTTTAATAAACTGCAGTACGTGGCAAACAGAGAAAAGGTGATTGAGAGTGAGAGAATTAAAATGTGACTGTCTGAAAGATAAAATTATGTTTATGATCAGAGCCCCATTGTTAAAAGGTAGCAGGAGCTCTGTTTGAAGTGGAGGCCCTGCTTGAAAAAGAGTACCTGTTTAGAGTGTGAGTGTTTGTGTATGTGGGGGCTGTTTGATGAGCTGTCACGGCCTTTGTCTCCAACACCCTTTCAATAAATCCGGTCCTGACTAGAAGTAAACCATTCAGTCATTAGAATATAAGATAGAATCCTTTGTATATTCATCCTGGCACTCTACTCTGAGTTCAAATCCAGCTGAGCTCAATTTTGCCTTTCATCCTTTCAAGGTCAATTAAAAAAAGTACCAGTCCAACACACTGAGGTAAATTTCTTTCTTGATATCTCTTTCTCACTTCCTCTCTCACACATCATCTCTTTCTCTTTCTTTGGAAGAAATTGGCTGTATTTAAACCTTGTGAAGAGATAGGCTCTGCCAAGTTTGAAGTACCCAAGTCAAGCCATAATATCACAACAGTGACCCTATGACTTCTACATTGGTTATACAGTCCATACATATATGCAAATTATTAACTGGACAAGTAATATATCTTATTAACAAGAAAAAAATATAGCTGTCATTTTAGATGGCTCAGGTGTATATGTGTTTATATAACACTATGAGTCATCATATTCGATGGGCAGCAGGAACTATCAGATTTACAAATTATTGTTTTCAACCTTTTGACTAAGACCAGAATATAATATTTTATTATTAAACTAGCAGAGATATCTGATGATGTATTTTATGAAAGTAACAATACTTATATATTTTAGCACATATTACAAAATGTTTGATAAATAAATTAGAAAATCTGTGTATTTTCTCTTGAAATTAGATACACTGTGAGTTACTATAGAAGTTTACAGAATAAGGGTTTTGAAACAAACTGTTTTTGTGAATAAATGTCTTATTCTCTTTATTTTAGCAATACACAATACACACACATATCAATAAATGTATATTAAATAATGGATAACATTGCCTACGAATAACACATCTTCAAATTTTAAATGAACTGCTTTCTTCTACTTTTATTTTTCACTCTCTTGCTGTGTGCCTCTATCTCTTTAAATTCCACTTTTTCTCAGTTTTTCTCTATCGTATTCTATTACCATCTCTCTACATATTTCATTCCCCCTCTCTTTCTCATATTTTCTTTCATCTTCCCTTTCTTTGACAAGAGAAATGAAATGAAAACTAACAATTGAAAGTGACTTTTAAAAATATGTGAAATGTATATCATTTAATGTATTTATTTATGTAAAGCACAGAGCATATATGCATAAGCACATGCACCGTACTGTATTATGGCAGTATTGTGTTAGCTCAATGTACAAGAACAGAGTCGTTATATGCAAAAGAAACCAAAGAACGCTTACATACTCAAACAGTCTTTATTCACTTACAATGTTTCATCCTCACCTTTTGGCAGGAATCATCAGAGCCTAATAAATACAGTGTTGAGTATAAGCTCCACAAAAACCTAGTCACATGAACAATCAGAATAAAGATAGGGAGATTGGAGATGGCTAACAAAGAGATGCATGCTGGGGTTGTTAAGCATTACTGCTAAATGCCAAGGCACAAGCGGATTCAACAAGATGAAGATATAATAGATGGCACACAAAAAATACAGAATGTAAAAGCAAAAAGTGCAAAAGCATCAAAAAGTACATAAAAATACATAAAAAATACATAAAAAATACATAAAAAATACAGGCAAAGGTTAAAACATAATATAAATTATAATAAAGTAATAAAAAATATATAAAAATAATAAAGACAATAAAATAAAATAAAATAAAATAAATTAAAATAAATTAAAATAAATTAAAATAAAGTAAAATAATTAAAAACAATTAATAAAATATAATGAAAAATAATAAAATTAAAAAAACTAAATAAATAAAAAAAAAAAATTATATAAAATATATTATATTATATTATAATTGTTTCTACTTTTGGCACAAGGCCAGCAATTACCCAGTATATCACTGGTACTTTATTTTATCAACCCCGTAAGGATGAAAGGCAAAGTTAACCTCGGATACTAAAGTAATAAAAGATAAGATAATAAAATAATATAATAATATAATAAAATTAAAAATTAAAAAGAATTAAAAATATTTAAGAAATTAAGAAAAAGTTATATGTTATGAGCACATAGAGAAAGCAAAAGATTACAAGCGCTAGTCCCTAGTAACACGAGTGAGTAGGATCTCGGTAGCCTATATATAGGCGTAAAGAGTTCCTTTTGGTACATCCCGAAAGACCACAGTAATCCGAATCACCACCATAATATACATACACAAGGTATATCTTCATCTTGTTGAATCCGCTTGTGCCTTGGCATTTAGCAGTAATGCTTAACAACCCCAGCATGCACCTCTTTGTTAGCTATCTCCAATCTCCCTATCTTTATTCTGATTGTTCGTGTGACTAGGTTTTTGTGGAGCTTATACTCAACACTGTATTTATTAGGCTCTGATGATTCCTGCCAAAAGGTGAGGATGAAACATTGTAAGTGAATAAAGACTATTTGAGTATGTAAGTATTCTTTGGTTTCTTTTACATATCATTTAATGTGTGCATGTATATATATATGTGTGCGTTTGTGTGTGTGTGTGTTTGCAAATGAGAATGTGTGGTATTGTGTGTGTCACATTTTCACCAATATACATAGTTACATATATAGGTATATATATATAGGTATATATATATACATACATATCTATATATAAATGTAATAATTGTATGTGTTAGTGTTTTTACACACATATATATATATAGGAAAATGTTTGACCCCGACAGCAGAGCTCAAGCCATTTCGACGGCTATTTCTGGACTGAAATAGCCGTCGAAATGGCTTGAATTCTGCCGTCAGGGTCAAACATTTTTTCTATTACCCACTCTACTACCCTAAGTATTGAGTACTCTAGTGCGTTATGGTCCATCTGGTTCCTTACCACACTTCCTTCGTTATATATATATAAATATAAATATATATATATATATGTATATATATATATATATATATATATATATATATATATATTTATTTAAAATCTAGTCAATAAATACACCAGGATTTTTTCATTCTGATGACTAAAAGCAAATTTTGTTTGCTTTCAAGAAACCACTGGTAAACGAAATAATTATCTTATGTTGTTTATTACATAACCATATATATATATATATATATATATATATGTCCCAGAAAAACCTGGGATGACTTGATAAATTCCGACTTCACACACTTACACCTCTCCAAGACAATGTCACTGGACCAAGATCTTTGGCGCTACACAGTAATAGAGAAGACCCACTTTACCTAAGTACAAAGTGAAACCTACTACAGTCAGTAGGCACCTCTAACAAAATACAGCCCCGTCCCACTACGCCCACACCCCATCCACACCACCCCTTTCAATGTAAAGTTATGTTGGTACCACAACATCCAGCCCGAAACAAATGAGGTCATGTAGGTGTCACGACAAAAAAAACACACAGTCCACGCTGTAATGTGGCCGTGTAGGTAACATGGTAAAAACCTCCCAGTCCCACACTGTAAATGTGGTTGGTGTTAGGAAGGGCATCCAGCCGTAGAAAACCCGCCAGACAGTCCTATACGAGCAAGACAACCACTCTTGCCTCAAGTGGGACAATTCCCGTCCAAACCCATGCAAGCGTGGAATATGGACGTTAAACGATGATGATGATGATGATGATATGTGTGTGTATATATATATATATATAGAGAGAGCGAGAGAGAGAGAGAGAGGGTGTTCCCCAAAAAATGTATACAATCTTCTATTAGAATCCTGCTGAAGTGTGTATACGTTTTTTGTGGACACTCTGTATATATATCAACCATTCTCTCTCCACTCTCTCTCTCTCTCTCTCTCTCTCTCTCTCTCTATCTCTCTCTCTCTCTCTCTCTCTCTCTGACTCCCTCAGACCTCTTTCTTTTCATACTTATTTTTCTTTTTTTCATTAAAGTGATGTCTTCTTTTTTTTCAACTCTTTCTCTCTCTTTCTTTTCTCCTTTGTTTCCCTTCCTCTATTTCCTTCTCTATATTTCTTCTTTCCCTCTCCCTAGAGTTCTGTCTTTCTTCCTCACTTTCATCCCTTACTCTCTACAAACATTGCTCATACAAACCCTGATTTTTCTTTATTTTATCCATGACAACCCCACAACTCGCACTTCCTTTAAATCTTTTCAAATTTCTCCAGTTCTCTTGCTCTCTCTTTCTCTTTATCTCTCTCTCTCTCTCTTTATCTCTCTCTCTGTTTCTTTCTTTCTCTACTGTCCCCACTCTCTCCCCCTCTCTCTTACTCTTTTTTCTCCCCTCCCTTCTTTTTTTTCTCCCCTCCCTTCTTTTCTCCCTCCTCTCTTTCTCTTACATTCCTTTCTTCCCTGTCTCCCCCTATCTCTCTCCCTCTCTCTTTCTATATTTCTCTCTCTCTTTCATTTTCTTTCTTTCTGCCAAAGTTCCTTCCTTTTTATATTCTTCATATTTTCCTTCCTTCCTATTCTTCCCCCTATCTCTCATTATCTACCATCATGCTTCTCCCATCCCTTCTTGTCATTCACTTCACCAGCAGCAGAACCACCACCACCACTGCCATCATGATCATCACCAAAACAACCACCAGAACCACCACCTCCACCACCACCACCACCAACACCACCACCACCACCATCATCATCATAATCACCACTATGACCATCGTCACCATCACCAGCAAAACAACCACCATCACCACCACAAAACCACCACATGCAGTACTACTACTACTGCTACCACCATCAACACCACCAACACAACCACCACCACCATTACCATCATCACCCCCACCATCACGACGACCACCACCACCACCACCATCACCACCAGCACTACTTCTACTACTACCACCACCACAACCAACACCACCACCATGACCATCACCACCACGACAACCACCACCACCACAAAACCACCAGTAGCACTACTTCTACTACTACCACCACCCCAACCAACACCATGACCATCACCACAACCACCACCACGACAACCACCACCACCACCACCAGTAGCACTACTTCTACTACTACCACCACCACAACCAACACCATGACCATGACCACCACTACCACCACGACAACTCCCCACCACCACCACCTGCCATCACCACCATCATGACCACCACTGCCACCATCATCACCCCACCACCACACAACAATAACCCACCACCACCAACACACTTCCACCACCACCACAACCACACCACAACCCCCATCACTGCTGCTACTACCTTCACAACAACCACCGCCATCACCACCACCATCACGACAACCACCACCATCACTACCACCATCACCATCACCATCACCACCACCACCACACGACAACCACCACCATCACTGCCACCATCACCACCACCACCACCATCACCAGCACCATCACCACCACACGACAACCACTACCACCACCACCACCACCACCACCACCACCACCAGCACAATCCACCACCGCCATCACCATCACCACCACCACCATCACCACCACCATCCACCAGCACCATCACCACCACCATCACCACCACCACCACCACCATCACCACCACCATCACCACCACCATCACCACCACCACCACCACCATCACCGCCACCATTACCACCATCACCAGCACCATCCACCATCCACCACCACCACCACCATCACCACCACCACCACCACCACCATCACCACCACCACCATCACCACCACCATCACCACCACCACCACCACCACCACCACCACCATCACCGCCACCACCACCATCACCACCACCACCACCACCATCACCAGCACCATCCACCACCACCATCACAATATGTCATTCTATAATAGTGTTTCATTAAACATTAATTACAAGACACTCCAGCAATAACGTTAGTTGTCCCCTTTGATCTGCCTCGGTCCCATAATTGATAGGGTAGAGTAAAACACCGAGTATGGACTCTGCTCTGTAATTGTGGGGCGTGACAACAACATCAACTCTAATATGTTTATAAATTTGTATACTACATACATGCATATGAATACATCAAACACACATGTACACATGCATATATACATATGTGTATGTATATGTATATATATATATGTACATATATGTGTGTGTGTGTGTGCATATATATATATATATATATACATACATACATATACACACACAAATATATATATATATGTATACACACACACACACACATATATATATATATATATATATATATATATATAGAGAGAGAGAGAGAGAGAGAGAGAGATTGCAAACAAACACTTTTTTGTTTTTTAATTTTTAAGCTAATATCAAAAAAGGTAAGATACATGCAATTATATAAGTGTGCATATATGTGCAAATATATAAACCATATATATATATATATATATATATATATATATGTGTGTGTGTGTATATGGACATATATTTCCATATCAGAAAGTGGTAGTGTCAATGAAAAGTAGGAGTGAACTGCTTTCTCCAACACACATACATACACTTGGTCACACATACACATACAGACATACACTTCTCCAACACACATACATACACTTGGTCACACATACACATACAGACATACACTTCTCCAACACACATACACACACTTGGTCACACATACACATACAGACATACACTTCTCCAACACACATACATACACTTGGTCACACATACACATACAGACATACACTTCTCCAACACACGTACATACACTTGGTCACACATACACATACAGACATACACTTCTCCAACACACGTACATACACTTGGTCACACATACACATACAGACATACACTTCTCCAACACACGTACATACACTTGGTCACACATACACATACAGACATACACTTCTCCAACACACATACATACACTTGGTCACACATACACATACAGACATACACTTCTCCAACACACATACATACACTTGGTCACACATACACATACAGACATACACTTCTCCAACACACATACACACACTTGGTCACACATACACATACAGACATACACTTCTCCAACACACATACATACACTTGGTCACACATACACATACAGACATACACTTCTCCAACACACATACATACACTTGGTCACACATACACATACAGACATACACTTCTCCAACACACATACACACACTTGGTCACACATACACATACAGACATACACTTCTCCAACACACATACACACACTTGGTCACACATACACATACAGACATACACTTCTCCAACACACATACACACACTTGGTCACACATACACATACAGACATACACTTCTCCAACACACATACACACACTTGGTCACACATACACATACAGACATACACTTCTCCAACACACATACACACACTTGGTCACACATACACATACAGACATACACTTCTCCAACACACATACACACACTTGGTCACACATACACATACAGACATACACTTCTCCAACACACATACACACACTTGGTCACACATACACATACAGACATACACTTCTCCAACACACATACACACACTTGGTCACACATACACATACAGACATACACTTCTCCAACACACATACACACACTTGGTCACACATACACATACAGACATACACTTCTCCAACACACATACACACACTTGGTCACACATACACATACAGACATACACTTCTCCAACACACATACACACACTTGGTCACACATACACATACAGACATACACTTCTCCAACACACATACACACACTTGGTCACACATACACATACAGACATACACTTCTCCAACACACATACACACACTTGGTCACACATACACATACAGACATACACTTCTCCAACACACATACACACACTTGGTCACACATACACATACAGACATACACTTCTCCAACACACATACACACACTTGGTCACACATACACATACAGACATACACTTCTCCAACACACATACACACACTTGGTCACACATACACATACAGACATACACTTCTCCAACACACATACACACACTTGGTCACACATACACATACAGACATACACTTCTCCAACACACATACACACACTTGGTCACACATACACATACAGACATACACTTCTCCAACACACATACACACACTTGGTCACACATACACATACAGACATACACTTCTCCAACACATATACATACACTTGGTCACACATACACATACAGACATACACTTCTCCGACACACATACATACACTTGGTCACACATACACATACAGACATACACTTCTCCGACACACATACATACACTTGGTCACACATACAGACAAACATACACTTCTCCAACACACCTAACACACATACATACACTTGGTCACACATACACATACAAACATACACTTCTCCAACACACATACACACACTTGGTCACACATACACATACAAACATACACTTCTCCAACACACATACACACACTTGGTCACACATACACATACAAACATACACTTCTCCAACACACATAACACACATACTTACACTTGGCCACACATACACATACAAACATACACTTCTCCAACACACATACATACACTTGGTCACACATACACATACAGACATACACTTCTCCAACACACGTACATACACTTGGCCACACATACACATACAGACATACACTTCTCCAACACACATACATACACTTGGTCACACATACACATACAAACATACACTTCTCCAACACACATACATACACTTGGTCACACATACACATACAGACATACACTTCTCCAACACACGTACATACACTTGGTCACACATACACATACAAACATACACTTCTCCAACACACATACATACACTTGGTCACACATACACATACAGACATACACTTCTCCAACACACATACATACACTTGGTCACACATACACATACAGACATACACTTCTCCAACACACGTACATACACTTGGTCACACATACACATACAAACATACACTTCTCCAACACACATACATACACTTGGTCACACATACACATACAGACATACACTTCTCCAACACACATACATACACTTGGTCACACATACACATACAGACATACACTTCTCCAACACACATACATACACTTGGTCACACATACACATACAGACATACACTTCTCCAACACACATACATACACTTGGTCACACATACACATACAGACATACACTTCTCCAACACACGTACATACACTTGGTCACACATACACATACAGACATACACTTCTCCAACACACGTACATACACTTGGTCACACATACACATACAGACATACACTTCTCCAACACACATACATACACTTGGTCACACATACACATACAGACATACACTTCTCCAACACACACAACACACATACATACACTTGGTCACACATACACATACAGACATACATACACTTCTCCAACACACATACATACACTTGGTCACACATACACATACAGACATACACTTCTCCAACACACACAACACACATACATACACTTGGTCACACATACACATACAGACATACACTTCTCCAACGCACATACATACACTTGGTCACACATACACATACAGACATACACTTCTCCAACACACATACATACACTTGGTCACACATACACATACAGACATACACCTCTCCAACACACATACATACACTTGGTCACACATACACATACAGACATACACTTCTCCAACACACACAACACACATACATACACTTGGTCACACATACACATACATACATACACCTCTCCAACACACATACATACACTTGGCCACACATACACATACAAACATACACTTCTCCAACACACACAACACACATACATACACTTGGTCACACATACACATACAGACATACATACACACACACAACAAAAAATGGGACTATAAAGATGAATAGATTGAAGAAGATTTTCTAAAGTTGTCTTCCAGCACCTCTTCCCCTTCCCTGGACCTTCCTTCTCCTCATCAACATCATCAACATCATCATCATCATCATCATCATCATCATCATCATCATCATATTAACAACATCCAACACAACAACCAAGGATATACAACATTGGCACATAAACCATACATTAAATCCAGTCAGGTATCTTCAATTTTTTCCATAAAAAAAAAAAATAATAATAATAACAAATAACAGTAAATAACAAAAAAAAAAACATCACAGTTGACATCTCCACAGATTGTACAATGACCGCAACTACTGACCACCTACATAACAATTGACAAATACTCAAAATGACCGACTATCTCCTCAATAACACATATACAAGCACACACAGACACACACTTATATGCATATATATATATATATATATATATATATATATATATATATATATATATATATATATATATATATATATATAGGAAAAGAGTCAAGACCCCGACGGCTGAGTTCTGGCCGTTTTGACGGCTAGACTTCGTTTGTGTTGTTGGTGGTGCGAGTACGGAGTTAATTATTATAAAATAACAGGAGGCTGGACTGGTGTAATTCCTTAAAGGTTTTTTACACTATGAACATTTCAATGACCGGGTTCAGTATGTGGTGACATCATCAGGTATTCGAAATTTAACAAAGGAATATAATCCATGGGCTGAAAAGGCAGAGAGACAAGAAGGCGGCCACAGATTTAGCATGTATATATATATATATATATATATAGATAATTTAATATATCAACTAACATAAGCGCACAGATGCACGCCTATGCCAGCAAATACACAGGTTATGTCATAGTACCTAGGTGGTTCAATGCAGGAGGATGCAGAACAATAATATAAAAGACGTAAAATAAGAAAATCTTTTATATATATATATATATATATATATAAAATAAATGGAAACTATATTTATAAAACCATATTTATTTTATTATATATATTTCAAGGGTACCAAGACACATTGGTACGCTTTCCTCAGATAAAATAAAAAGTTTGTTTTATAAATAGAGACATACCCATGAAAATCATACCTTATCGGTTGGATATTCTCTGGATAGTGGAAATATATTAAGGATTTTTCAAACTTATGGGTGAATATGCAAATGAATATGTAAATAATTGAAAAACAACCATTTATTTATGGTTTTATAAATATAGTTTCCATTTATTTAATATCATTGAATATTTACTCCACTAAACTGTTGAGTGCTCTAAATCAGTTATAAACATTTATATTTGTCTGACTTCCAACAAATTAAATACCCCTTCTACTTATATATATATATATATATATATATATATATATATATATATATATATATATATATATATATATATATATCTATAGGAACGAGTAGGATTAGCCGTCGAAACGGCTTGAGCTCAGCCGTCGGGGTCCTACTCGTTCCTATTACCCACTCTACTACCCTAAGTATTGAGTACTTTGGTGTGTTATGGTCCACCTGGTTCCTTACCACATTTCCTTCGTTATATATATATATATATATACTAAGAAAATGTAGGAATCACAAATGCTGAAAATAACTGTAACCACAATGGATTGCTATATATAATAGCTTAGAAAATCGGGTATACTCCTATGGAGGGAAAAAAATGTAGCTACAGCAGTTGGTGACTTTTTACCATTACAGGGTTTTTTACTCAATTTTCAAAGTTATTATTAATAGCATTTGAGGGCGGTGGATTGGCAGTATCGGTAGAGGGTCAGATGCCATGCTTTCTAGCATAGTTACGTCCCTTTACAGTCTGAGTTCAAATCCCGCCGAGGTTAACTTTGCCTTTCATCCTTACGGGGTCGATAAAATAAAGTACCAGTAATGTACTGGGTAATTGCTGGCCTTGTGCCTAAAGTAGAAACAATTATTAATAGCATTTGAGATTAAGTCGATCAAGAAAAGCCCAGACCTCATTCACTTAATGAGTGAGATGGAGCTCATCAAATTGGATCAAGGAAATTATGTTTTCATTGGTCTTTCCAATTGCCAAATACAGCAAAACCCGATAATTCTATTTTTTAAATTTTCAATCGTCGTCATATTCCAAAACCTGCGGACATTCCTCTAGCTGTCGAAACGGCCAGAGCTCAGCTGTTGGGGTCCTGACTCTTTTCCTATATATATATATTCTTTTTATTAAGGCAAAACAGGGAGTCTTGTTACTCTGGAGTTCGCCTGTAATAAACATGCAAAACTCCAGACTACAAGACTCTTTATTTAGCTGTAATAAAATGAATGTTTAAACTCTACTTTGGTATTGTGTACTCTTTCTTTCAGCTGTCAACCTCACACACACACATACACACACACACACACATATATATATATATATATATGCATGTATATGCATATTTATGCTTGGTATTATATTTCAAAGAAAAAGAAAGGTAGCAGTGATTTTGAAGTTTTGGGCTTTAATGAGTCTCTTTTCAGACTACAAATTATTCTTTCAGTTTAAGTAGATTATATGGTTGGTTCTTGCTATAACTAAACATATAAATTACCTAAGCTAAGAAATATTTTGCAGTTTGAAGAGGTTCATTAAAATCCAAATTTTCTCAGAAAAATAAAACCTGTATTCAGCTCATATGTATTTTATTTGTACTGAGAGTTCATACAGGTAATGTTTCACTATTTTTCAGTATGATTCTATATGAAATACATTCACCAGTGTATGCAAAGCGGACTTCTTCTTGTTATATCATACTGTTGCTGACTCAGGTTGTAACCAAAGCAGGGCTACAACAACCATAATGCTAATGAAATACACTGTACTCAAATCAATTATTGAAGAATTTGCAATGATTTAATAATAATAATAATTGTTTCTACTTTTGGCACAAGGCCAGCAATTACCAGTGCATTACTGGTACTTTATTTTATCGACCCCGTAAGGATGAAAGGCAGAGTTAACTTCGGCGGGATTTGAACTCAGAATGGCAAGGGCCGTAATAATGATAATACTAATAAAAATAATAATAATAACAATGCATTCTTTATTAACTACAAGAGTTGACACAAAAGTATAACATTAAGGACAACACAGGACAATACAAATGGGCATTTCTGCATGTAAAAAAAATAAAAACAGTATGACAAAAGGAAACAATGAAAAAATCCCAATAGGGGCGAGACCTCCGAGGGTTGCTCGTGGAGAAAGCCTAGAAGAAAAGCCACGATTACCCTGATTGCTAGGGCAAATGCCCTCTTCCAGTTTTTCTCCTACAATGCTACAGGCACACGCTCAGGGTAGACCCATTCACACAGGCCATTCTTGCCTCTCTCACCCACCTTTCAACAAATTGGCTGGAGGTCAGCACTTCCCTCTCCACCCTGATTTTCCTCTTCAGGTGAAACCTGAAAAAGTTAATGAGGGCATCACTGAAGAGGTAAGTGCTCGTCTTCAGCCCTTTCAGACGTGTCCACCATACAATCTGTTTTACCATGGCCACCAGGAAGATAAAAACTGCCAGCCCTTCTCAGCTAAAGGAAGGCGGCGGGGCAATCTTCACGATAGACTCAGCTGATAGCCAGATCCGTTCTACACATGACAGCAGGTGTTCAGCATAAACCCACAAGTCAGCAATGCTCGGACACTGGACAAGTGTGTGCAGGACGTTTCATCGGCCTGCGCGCATCTCGGACAGGCTCGGCTGACGGCACTTCCATGCCTGTAGAGTTTATCTCGAACTGGCAAGGCTCCTTGGAAGCACTGCCAGGCCAGGGATTTCTGGAAGTTGTCCATGGGCCCCGGCCCAAAAGTTCTCCCAAAGAGATTGGCTAGTAGGTTTTCGTAGACACCTAGAGTCTCCCCAAGGACGTCATTGCTCTTTCCTTCCACTAATCCTCTATGGAAAGCCAAGGTGGAGTTTCCAGCGATAATAATAATAATAAAATGATTGTATACAGTACTCAGGTGCACTATAACTCATCAAAGGTGCATGTGTGGTACGTAGAATAATGTACAAATGTCAGGAAAGTGAACAGTTTAGAAAAACTATTAGTTATTTCATTATCGAGATACTATTTGAAACATAACTTAACAAATGGTTCATACATCAAATTATGTTGGAAGACTTAAATTTAAACAGGAGCCCTTTGAAATGGATAGCTTTGTTTTGTATAATAAAGGGCTGCTTTGGAAGGGTTGGTATGAAAAGGGTTAAGTCCGATATTTTGTTCTCCTTTTTCTTCATTACTGGTCTCATCTATCACTCGCCAATCAGTGTGCCCCTTTAATATTCCCTTGTCGCTTTCCCCTCGTGCTAATTGTGTAAGGAGGGATGGCACTCAGGGCCAAATTTAATGTGGTGCAAAGGAGGCAATTGCCCTGGGCACACTGCAGGGGGGGGGGGGGGGAGGGGGTCACCAGTGACAGCTGCAACAATTTATTTGTGCCCTCAGTTGGGTTTATTAGTTTTAGGTTGGTTAGAATTTTTGAATTTAATTCAAATTACTTGAGCCAAGCTAACTTTGATATGTAAAATTGGTGGTGGTGGGGGTGGGGGAGGGTTCTGTGTATTCTAATTTTTTGTGTATGAAGAGCCTCCCATAAACCTGAAGTGCCCCTGGTGCCCAAGGTCTTAATCCAACTCTGATGACGCAGTCTTGGATCTATCTCTATCAATTACTCTCTGATCATCAATTCTTTTCATTGCTAGCTTTCACTCCCATTACACATGCACACAAACAGTATGTTCAGCTCATAATCACAAGGTCATAAGTTTGATTCCCTAGCAATGCATTGTGTTTCATGTTACTCTAGTTGATCCAGCTGGCAAAAATGAGCTGTACCTGTAATTCAAAGAGCCAGCTTTGTTACACCTAGTGTCATGCTGAATCTCTAAGGGAACTATGTTAAGGGTGTACGTGTCTGTGAAATGTTCAGCCACTTACAGGGGAATTTTTCATGTGCAGGCTGTTCCATTGTTTGAACAACTGGAGCACTTGTTGAAACTCATGGAAATCTAACACTTATATGTGCATAAATATACTTACATATATACTTACACATATACATTCATATACTTATATATATGCATGCATATACTTACATATATACATACATATACTAACATAAATACATACATATATACATACATATAATGGCTGTCCCCTCGTTATCGAGTATGGCCATTGCACAATATAACATTATTGATGATTATTAATAATTATCAATTAATGCTATCGTGCAATGCCTGTGCATGAACATTTTTTTTTAAAGTGAGGAAAGACTGTGCACTGAGCCAATCCCACTCTCTGAGCAACAGTAGCTATAACCCGCAAAGAAGAAAAGATCAACATCATCGGTAACTACTGAGACACAGGTTTTGTCAGAGTTATCCCAATTTCCTGAGTTGCCTTCTCCTAGAAGAATGCCCTGACAAAGGCTAGGGGTCCTTCACTCCCAGTGGTCTAACCGTGCGATCCAGCCCAATTATTTCTATGTCCTCGCGCATATATATACAGATTCATACATGTATATATATATATATATATATATATATATATATATATACAGGGTGCGGACGATATTTGTTCGCAAGATTACACTCTAGGAAAAAATAACACAGTAGTTTTATTTTTTAAGATGTATTTATCAAACTTGGGTCAGTTTGTCTTCATGACTTGTTCTTTCGATCTCACTCGATAAACCCGCCATTGGCTTTGATGACGGCCTCAAGCAGCCTCGGAACCGGCTACAGGCCTTCGTCACTGTCCCCCGACTTACGCCCTTAAAGGCACTTGAAATCCTGGCCTTCAGATTGTCTTTAGTATTGCAGCTAGATATGTTACTACCTCGCTCAGAATGTAGCCATTGGTGTTCAGCTTCAGGCCCTCAAGGAAGAAGTGAGGTGGCATGACGTCACCTTGACTACTGACGACACCTAAGACCAATGTTGTTGCTGGAAACTTTGTCTGCATGACTCTGGGCATGTCTTTGGATGAGACAGCGAGCCAACTGTTGTTCTGGGAGTTGATCTTCTAGTCTTGGCAGAAGTTTTTCTTGTCAGAGAAAAACCACAGCATGTCTGGCTCCAGTGGGTGTTTCAACTTGTTGATCAGCTTCTTTGCATGCTTCAGTCGCTTTTCTTGCATCGCCTTTGACAGAAATTGTCCTTTCCTCACCTTGTATGAAACATAGCGAATGTCTTCATGTACCACCAGCCTAATGAGCTTTTCATCCACGTCTTCCTCCCTTGCAATGGCACGCATTGACTTGCTAGATTCATTGTTGATGATATCCTGAACTTCAGCGACGAACTCGGGCGTTCTGAAGGCGTCAGATCGTCGATCCTGTGTTTTCCTCTCTGATGTTGCTTCGTAGTCGAATCCTGAATCTTTCAATTCCTTTCTGACCTTTTCCACCATTCTCCTGCTGACGCTGAGAAAGTCTGAAATTTCCTTATTTGTCCTCCCGGCGCATTCCAAGAAGAACTCCGTGTCTCTTCCACAAATTTGGAGGTTCAAAATTATTCATAATCAATTATTCTGAAAATAAATAATTGAAATATAATCACTGTTTTTATGAAGACAAGTGTGACAACGGAAGTAAAAAAAATTTGCATAAAATTAGCAGTTGAAAATTGCGAACAAATATCGTCCACGTCCTGTATATATATATATATATATATATATATATATATATATATATATATATATATATAAACATATATATATATATACATATATATATATATACATATATACATATGCATACATGTATATACATATTTATACATTTTTGAATGACCATTGACTCTTATGAGTTTTTCGGCCCTTTGTCAGGTTTGCTTTTTGTCCTGCAGGGAGTCCAAAATCACCCTCCACACCAAGTATACTTGGTTGGGTTGCCGGTTTAGTTGCTGACAACCCAACCATGTGACAGGTTGTACTGGGTTACATTTTACCAGTAACATTCAAGAGTGACCCATACATACATATACTTACACATATACTTACATATATACATACATATACTTACATATATGCATGTATATACATATATATACTTATATTTATATATACATACATATACTTATATTTATATGCATGCATATACTTACATATATACATACATATACTTAGATATCTATATACTTATACTTACATATATGCATACATAAGTTACACACACACACACAACCACATCAGCACGCTTAAACATACAAATTATCAATAACAACACCAACAACAACTACAGGTATAGAAACACACAAACACCATCACCCCACCCATGCCACAACTGAGATAGCTTCCCCCTCTCTCTTCCTCAGATCTCTTGTGTTAACTGACATTTCATTAAACTGACAACTCACCCGTCCCCCGCCCCCTCAACTATCACTACTACCACTACTAAAACCCATCCAACACACCAGCCCCACCCTGCAAACAACAGTAGCCACACCATCACTGCCACCACCTCCACTAACACTAGCATCAGCATCAACACCACCAGTACTGAGACCAAAACCAGCATCTAGAACAACACCACCAGTACTGACACCAGCACCACCAACAGCAACACCAACACCAACACCAGTACCCCAACAGCAACACCAACACCAACACCAGTACCCCCAACACCAACACCAACACCAGTACCCCCAACACCAACACCAACAGCAACACCAACACCAACACCAGTACCCCAACAGCAACACCAACACCAACACCAGTACCCCCAACACCAACACCAACACCAGTACCCCCAACACCAACACCAACACCAGTACCCCCAACACCAACACCAGTACCCCCAACAGCAACACCAACACCAACACCAGTACCCCCAACACCAACACCAACACCAGTACCCCCAACACCAACACCAACACCAGTACCCCCAACACCAACACCAGTACCACCAACACCAACACCAACACCAACGATAACACCAACACCAACACCAACACCAGCACCAACACCAGTAACACCAACACCAACACCAACACCAACACAAACACCAGTACCACCAACACCAACACCAGCACCAACACCATTAACACCAACACCAACACCAGCACCAACACCAACACAAACATCAGTACCACCAACACCAACACCAACACCAGCACCAACACCATTAACACCAACACCAACACCAGCACCAACACCAACACAAACATCAGTACCACCAACACCAACACCAACACCAGCACCAACACCAGTAACACCAACACCAACACCAGCACCAACACCAGTAACACCAACACCAACACCAGCACCAACACCAACACAAACATCAGTACCACCAACACCAACACCAGCACCAACACCAACACCAACACCAACACCAGCACCAACACCAGTAACACCAACACCAACACCAGCACCAACACCAGTAACACCAACACCAACACCAGCACCAA
>OZ024741.1:241045106-241060106 GCA_964016885.1 Eledone cirrhosa | reverse complement strand
TATGGGAAAATAATTCAATCTCAATTTTAAAAAAAAAGTCAAGACAGAAATTTTATCCACAGATTTTGTGTAATCCAGGGAAAAAAACCAATAGAATCTTAACTCAGAATAAAATTAAGGGTAAATACTTATCCTTCAATTTGGAATAATCTATATATACATATATATATATATATATATATATATATATATATATATATATATATATATATATATATATATATATATGAAAACAGGGAGAAAGAGACGATTATGAGGAAGAAACATTTTTTTTTTCCTTTTTTGTTTCTCTCTCTCTTTTTTCTGGGTTAGAAAATGATTAAAACGAAATGTTTTACTTTGTGTGAAGTGTTAAGGTATTAGTTGATTTTTATTATTATTTAACAATGGCATTTACTATTTATATATTTAATTATTGTCTATTACCGGTTTCAGCATTTATATGCATTATCAAATGATAGTGAAATGTATTAGTGTGGTGTCGCACATGTTAAACAGAAGGTGCAGAAAGAATAATGTTCTATACAAACAAGGTTTAAGAAGTGAAAAGAAAAAAGAAAAAGGAAAAAAAAACGTGCATGATGTGGAACGTAAAACGTCAATGTGGAAGAAAAAAATAATGTTATTTACAATTATTTTTTCTTCCACATTGACTCTTTACGTTCCACATTATGCATGTTTTTTTTCCTTTTTCTTTTTTTCTTTTCACTTCTTAAACCTTATTTGTATATAACATTATTCTTTCTGCACCTTCTGTTTAACATGTGCGACACCACACTAATACATTTCACTATATATATATACATTCAAAGTATTAACAAAAATAGAACTTCATTGTGATCAAGTATATTTTATTATACATATTTCAAAGGTACTGAGCTAACTTCAACGATACGTCCTCATCAGATAAAATAAGATGATGCATGACATACCCTGACAAAGTAGATGGTTAAGATCCAGTCATGACTGATGAGGACGTACTGTTGAAGTTAGCTCAGTACCTCTGAAAT
Organism: Eledone cirrhosa; assembly: GCA_964016885.1. Classification (NCBI taxonomy): domain Eukaryota; kingdom Metazoa; phylum Mollusca; class Cephalopoda; order Octopoda; family Eledonidae; genus Eledone; species Eledone cirrhosa. The sequence goes on along the minus strand of OZ024741.1, from coordinate 241,059,096 downwards.
ATGTATAATAAAATATACTTGATCACAATGAAGTTCTATTTTTGTTAATACTTTGAATGAATATTAATAACTCCGGAAAACCAATACTGTTGAGTGCTTCTAATCTATTGTAAAACCAATTCTTTGATTTATTCATCGAACCTTGTTTAACCTTTAAATCATCATCATCATCATCATTATTTTACGCCCGCTTTTCCCTGCTTGCAAGGGTGGCCGGGAACTGATTCTGGCTTGATTTCTACAGCTGGATGCCCTTCCTAACACCAACCTCATTTACAGTGAGTGCTGGGTGCTTTTTTGCCGTGGCACCTCCACGGCCACTTTGTAGTGGAATGATATAGTCCCCAGTCCTATCATCTCCTTTCTACAGAGTAAACTGGAGCAATGTGAAATAAAGTGTCTTGCTCAACGTCAAATCCTACTCAAACCATCATCTACACCTCTCACAACACACACACCCACATACCCACCCACTCGAAACCCCATCATTTTCCGCTACTCTCTACGCTATAGAATATGTACGGATAGTGGCTGCAAATTCACCCATTTACCTAGGACAAAACGATCTATCCCCACAAACAGCCACCACCATAATACATACTCTAATTTAACACCAACACAACCACCAATAACTCAAACAAGGAATCCACAAATCTGCCGCTTTTCCCTGCGAGACAGATTGTGTTTAGACCGGGATTGTCCCTTTACCCATCTCCCGGGGACCCGTCGGACAAATGAAAATAAAATTAAAAATAAAAGCAAAAACAAAAACCATAACCTACATAAAAATAACCACTACCACAGTCACCAACAGTCTTCTAAACAGGAAACTTCTTCCTCTTTTTTAGCCATAATGAATCTGGCAAAAGAACTGGAAAAAAACATTCGAGCTATCACCCAGCACCACCCTCCACTATCACCCCACTGCACAAACTCCCATTGCTGCCATTAACAAACAAACAAATTAACAACACACCAAAACAATTAAAACCATCCACTCTCGCCTCTACATTTTTGCTTAACGCCCAAGGCATCAGCCCTTCCACCAATACTCAAAAATGGAAGATCAAATTCCTGGAGGACTGGATTGATGTCCATCCAAACCACATCCCTTTCTTCGTCCTCACTGAAACCCATCTCAGTAACCTCCACTTGGAAGCCGAGGTGAAAGTGAAAAATTTCAAAGCCATCCGTGCTGATCGCGCTGGCAGAAGAAAGGGCGGAACTGCCATTTATGTCCATAATTCTTTCTCAACAGAGGCTATGAACATATTCACTAATGGATACTGTGAAGCAGTCACTGTATTCAGTCAAACCAACAACCTATTAGTAGTTGGGCTCTATAGGCCACCCCAAACGCCTGTACCATGCTTCAAGGAATGCCTCAACAGCATAAAGTGTTTCATCCAAGAGTGTCACCCTGACAACATCTTAATGATGGGGGACTTCAACCTCCCCGGAGTTGACTGGTCCACAAACAGCCTGCCACCAGGTTCTTCTGCCTCAACCTCTGACAGGGAAGCAGTGGAATCGCTTCTTGACTTCATGGATGATTTCTTCCTATCCCAACTGGTGCTCGAACCAACGAGGTGCCACAAAAACCTCCTAGACTTAATTTTCAGCAATCACACTGACAATATCCACAATATTGCAGTGGAGAAAACTCTACTCTCTGATCATGACATGGTTCTCTGTGATCTGAGATTCCACCGTCCAATATACAAACCCAATGTCATCTCTCCTGTCCATCCGTTTGACGCTATGGATTTCCACAATGCAAACTGGGAAGCGATCAGTCATGATCTTGCACATGTCGACTGGTCCTTCACGCACACTCATACACCCACTAACATCAAAAAGTCCTGGCAGTCATTTGTGGACACTGTTACAAACATATGTGCTAAACACACCCCATTAAGAACTATAAACAAATCTAAGAGCAGAATCCCTAGAAATAGAAAAACGCTCATCAGAAAAATTAAGAGAACGAACAAAAAAATCAACAAGCTGAAATACTGTCAGCAGCAACACATCAACTTGACTGCCATTTCATCACTAGAGATTAAAAAACATAACCTCCAAAACAACATAATGTCCCTCATCAACAATCAGAGAAGAGCTGAAGAGGCCTGGGCCATTGAGAAGATCAAACTCAATCCCAAAGTGTTCTTTTCATTTGCAAAAAAACACAAAATCACTGGCTCTACTGTTGGCCCTCTAATTGATGAAAATGGCACTCTTCAAGACAATGCTAAAACCATGGGTGAGATACTGCAGAAACAATACTGCTCTGTTTTCAGCAATCCTGATATGGCCGATCTGGGCTGTATCGGCGATGTTACTCCCCATTACACCTTATCGGACATAACGTTTGGCGCCCCTGATGTCTTGGCGGCAATAAAGGAAATCAAGCATAATTCAGCAGTAGGTCCCGATAGGTTCCCTGCTTGTGTCTTGAAGGCGTGTCAACACCAACTTGCATCTCCTCTTGCCAATCTGTGGCGGAACTCACTGGATGCTGGATATGTGCCAGAAAACCTTCTATCCCAGTCTGTTGTCCCAGTTTTCAAAAAGGAAACAAATCCCTTGCCGTAAATTACCGTCCAATCTCACTCACCTCTCATATCATTAAGGTATTTGAGAGAGTGGTGAGATCGCGAATGACCCACTTCCTTGAGAGTAACAATATGCTGAACTCCAACCAGCATGGATTCCGTAATGGAAGGGATTGCCTGACGCAGCTACTGCATCACTTTGATGACATTTTGAGAGCCTTGGGAGAGGGTTCCAACACTGATGTTATCTACCTTGATTTCAGCAAGGCCTTTGACAGGGTTGATCATAACATTCTACTGAGAAAGCTGTCCAATATTGGTGTCACTGGAAAGCTGCTGCAGTGGATCAAGAGCTTCCTGTCAAACAGAACCCAACATGTTGTAGTTGAGGGAGTCAAATCCAGCCCAGCCAAAGTCAGTAGTGGGGTCCCACAAGGCATCACTGACATCATCAAACACAGCAACATTAAAATTTTCGCTGATGATTCCAAGCTCCAAAAGGTCATCAATGGCGTGGATGACCGGATAAGCCTTCAGTCAGACCTACTGGCTGTTACCCAATGGGCGGAAAAGAACAACATGTTACTGAACGAAGACAAATTCGAACTGATCCACTTTGGAAAAGAGGATGCTCTGAAACTCCCGTACTCCCTTCCCCCCGGGGAAACTCTCGTGGCATCTAACAACATCAGAGACTTGGGAGTAACCGTGGATAGCAACATAAGCTGGACCACGCATATAAGCAGCAAAGTTGACATGGCCCGCAGAATGTGTTCCTGGATCCTCAGAACCTTCCAGTCGAGAGATTCCCACACCATTATCCTTCTCTTCTCTACTTTTGCCCGACCACACCTTGAATACTGTTGTCCACTGTGGTCTCCCCACACGAAACAAAGTATCATGAAACTTGAAGCTCCTCAAAGGGCAATCACGAAAAAGATAGATGGCATGTCAGACCTTGACTACTGGGGCCGATTAGAAAACCTGAAACTTTACTCACGCCAACGTCGCCGTGAGCGTTATATTATCTGCATGATGTGGAAAATGTTCCATCATCACTGCCCAAATGATGTTGGCATCGCCTTCAAGATACACCCAAGGCTTGGGCCCCGTGCTATCCGTCCCATTCAAAAATCTAAATCGCAACTCATAACAACAATACGGCACAATTATTTCACCTCAATCGGCCCTGCTCTCTTCAACATCACACCAGGACACGTCAAAACAGAAACTGACCACACAAAATTCAAGAAGTCTTTGGACAAATTCCTCCAAGTAATCCCGGACAAACCACCCACACCCGGATATGTCTCCGCAAACAGTAATTCTCTTCTCGAATGGGCCATGGTGCCCAAATCCTGAATTGAAAGACTTCGCCAGGTGGTGCTATTAAGTTAGACATGGCCTGGGCCAATACTGGCCAAAACATTTCAAAGTTATTCAAAGTTAAAGTTATATATATATTGGTAAACGGAATAGAAAATGCTGACAAATTGTTCACAGTTGAAAAATGGTTTAATTAGGAATAAAAGAGTATTAGTGATTGTATGGGTTAGTATTCAGTTGTGGTTTTAAGTTTTTAAGTTTTTACCGGTTGCGCATTTCTAAATGCTTTTCAAAAATAATTTTGAGATAGAGTGTCCGTGCTGTTTGCTCTGATCTGATTAGTTTTGGGAATTCTACCTGTTTTTATGTTAAAAAAGTGGCTCCACCGTTATTTTTGTGTTGCAAAAATGCTTGTGGTCAAAACAATTTTGATTGGTCGGTAGAGGTCATGTGAATGTAAAAAGTTGATTTTGCGCCAAGACTGTTTTTATGTTAAAAAAGTGGCTCCAGCAAAAATTCTTGGTCAAAACAATTTTGATTGGTCGGTAGAGGTCATGTGGATTAAAAATTGGTTTTGCGCCAAGATTGAGAAATGACTTTTTCACAACAAATATGTGTGTGTGTGTGTGTATGTGTGTGTGTGTGTATATGTGTGTGTGTGTGTGTGTAGTAGTAGTAGTAAGGTGTTCGATGCTGCGACAATGGCTATTAAGATAAGTGTCAAATGGCTATTAAGATAAGTGTGTGTGTGTGTGTGTGTGTATATAGCAGAGTCATTCGAAGGTCAAAAGATATTTTTTTTCAGCTTTTGTCTTATACGGAGAAGTGCGTGTGTGTGTGTGTGTGTGTGTGTGTGTATAAGTCTCTTTGTATGTTGATGTACGCGTGTGTATGTGTTTGTGTATATGTGTGTGTGGGGGGGGGGGGGGGACCAGTATTTTTTTCCCCCTGGTAAAATGGTGTACATTATTCGATTTTTTCAGTAAAATCGGTTCTCTTAATAGAACATCAAAAATCTTAACAATAAAAGGTGTGAAATGATATTCACTATATATATATACACACATACATATATCCACTACATATATATATATATATATACATATATACATACATATATATGCACACATATTTCTTTGTATTGCACCATAGAGCATGTGTGTTTACGTGTGTCATTGTGTTTATATGTGGGTAGAGATGTGTGCTGATGTAGGTATGTATGTTGACGTGTGTATGTTGTGGGTTCGTCTTAGGGAGAAGTGTTTAGACGGGGTCCGTATTTGTTAATGAAGTAAGATTCCTTGCTGATGCGCTGGGTGTGGGTGGCATTATCTTTAAATTTGGGAAAGATTCTGAAGTTGGGATGATTTTGGGCGGCACAGGTATCAATGTGTTCACTCAGTGGTATTTTCCTGTATTCCCGTATTTTAATTTGGGATCTATGGACAGTCATGCGTTGGCGGAGGCTGTTTTTGGTCTGGCCTATGTATTGTTCTCGACAACCTGAACAAGTTAATACATATATTAGATTTTCCGATGCACATGTGAAATTGTGTTTTACTATAAAACGTTGTCCATCTTTGAAATAGAATTCCGAACCCTCTATTAGGTTGATGCAAATGCCACAGTTGGGTCTATCGCATTTTTTTACTGTGGGTTTCGTTGTTGTGGTTGGCAGTACTTTGGCATGTGTTAAGATGTTTTTCATTGACTTGGATTGTCTTTTGCTCTTTATGATATCGTGTGTTCGTAGAATTTGGTTCATTCTATGGTCCTTTTTCAATACAGGGATGTTCTGGAGGATGGTGTCAAAGGCCTCATTGTTGAGGGGGTTGTGTGTGGAGATGTATGGAAGAGCTTTTAGTTTTGGTTGATTTACTTTAGTGTGTCTAAGGTCCTGGGTACTGAGTTTTAGGGCACGTTGGATTCCATTGTCAATTAGTGATGCAGGGTAGTCCCTGCCTATGAGTGTGTCCTTTAGTTCTTGTAGCCGTAAGTAGCAGATGTTTTTATTGGAGACTATAGTACACATTCTCTTGGCTAAGTTGTAGGGAATATTAATTTTAACGTGTCTAGGGTGGCAAGAGTTGAAGGGGAGATATTGCTTGGAGTCTGTGGGCTTGTAGTATATGTCTGTTTCTATTTTTTTGTTATAGATCTTAATGAGGATGTCGAGGAAGGGGAGTTGTTGATGGCTGTATTCCATCGTGAAGTTAATATTTGTGTTGAGCCCATTTATAAGGGTGTGAAATTCTTTAAGTTTTTCGATGTTTTCGTGCCAAAGGATGAAGCAGTCATCTAGATATCGCTTCCAGTTCCTTTCAATGTGTAAGTGGAGGGTGTTTCCAAATTTGGAACATACACACACACACACACATATTTGTTGTGAAAGAGTCATTTCTCAATCTTGGCGCAAAACCAATTTTTTATCCACATGACCTCTACCGACCAATCAAAATTCTTTTGACCAAGAATTTTTGCTGGAGCCACTTTTTTAACATAAAAACAGTCTTGGCGCAAAATCAACTTTTTACATTCACATGACCTCTACCGACCAATCAAAATTGTTTTGACCACAAGCATTTTTGCAACACAAAAATAACGGTGGAGCCACTTTTTTAACATAAAAACAGATAGAATTCCCAAAACTAATCAGATCAGAGCAAACAGCACGGACACTCTATCTCAAAATTATTTTTGAAAAGCATTTAGAAATGCGCAACCGGTAAAAACTTAAAAACTTAAAACCACAACTGAATACTAACCCATACAATCACTAATACTCTTTTATTCCTAATTAAACCATTTTTCAACTGTGAACAATTTGTCAGCATTTTCTATTCCGTTTACCAATATATAATAACTTGTGTGTTACACCTCTATTCTTTTAACTATATATATATATATATATACACACACACATATATATATATATATATATATATATATATATATATATATATACATACATATATATTTCGTTTCTGAATTTGTTTAGCAAGATTCTTTATCTGAAATCGTGTGTCGAAACCGATATTGTTATACTTTGGGAGGGTCATGTTGCCAATAAGAAACACACGCAACATGACCCTCCCAAAGTATAACAATATACATATATACATATATATATATATATATTTTTATACTTGGGGAGGGTAAAATTTGTATAATGATATTGCCAGAATTAATAACAGAACACACTCACTGTCTGGCAATATTATTACACAAATATGACTCTCCCCAAGTATAACAATATTTGTTTCGACACACAATTTCATATCAAAAACCTCGCAAGACTAATTCATCGCCGTTATATATACATACATATATATATACATATATATATATATACATATATATATATATGTATATATATATATATATATATATATATATATATATATATATGATGGCTGCCCCCTCGTTATCGAGTATGGCCATTGCACAATATACCATTATTAATAATTATTAATTAATTCTATCGTGCAATGCCTGTGCATGAAGATATTTTTTTAAGTGAGGAAAGACTGTGCACTGAGCCAATCCCACTCTCTGAGCGACAGTAGCTATAACCCGAAAAGAAGAAAAGATCAACATCATCGGTTACCGATATATATATATATATATACACACACACACATATATATATATATATATATATATATGTGTGTGTGTGTGTGTGTGTGTGTGTGTATAGGTATAGAAACATTATTCCAATACTGGACATAGCATTATGTAATGTTCTTTTGAAAATAGAGTTCCAGGCTCAACTGACAGTACCTGAAATGAGCCCCTAGCAAGGCTAAGGGATACTCCCCTCCCCTTTACTTCGAAATGCTAGGTGAGTAGTAGTAGTAGTAGAAGTAGTAGTAGTAGTAGTAGTAGTAGTAGTAGTAGTAGTAGTAGTAGTAGCAGCAGCAGCAGTAATAGTAGTGTAAATAATGAATCTGACCAATTTTATCTGACATCTCCAATGGTCTCATGTTTATGAAAGAGTTCTAGTATTATAGAAACCATTTCTATATAATACATATATATATATGGCAGTGAATTGGCAGTATTGGTAGAGGGTCGGACGCCATGCTTTGCAGCAAAGAGTTACGGCCCTTTATGGTATGAGTTCAAATCCCGCCAAGGTTAACTTTGCCTTTCATCCTTACGGGGTGGATAAAATAAAGTACCAGTAATACACTGGGATAATTGCTGGCCTTGTGCCAAAAGTAGAAACAAATATATATATATACTCCAAGATGACCGACTGAATATGCACGGGTGGTTTTTTTTCTCACTAATATTTTCTCATTTTCCCCATTCCTTTCTCTCTTCACGCTTTACTTTCTATTATCTTCTATTTCTAACTCTTTCTTCTGATGAAGGACTAGCGTCCAAAACGTTAAGACTCTCTTCCTGCTATTTCAACCGTTAAACTAATATATTTCTTCCATGTACTCTGCCATTTGTTTTGTTATTCTTGTTATTACTTTTAAATACATATATATATATATATATATGTCTGTCTTTCCATTTTTCATAGTCCATTTGACCAGTGTCATTTAATCTGTTATTTATGTCCATTTAGAATCTAATCTCTCTTTTTCTCTCGGATTTTCAATTAATATTTCATTCTGTTGGACCCTTCCTAAAAACTAACCTTATCCTATAGTTACCCATTTCGCGCCCTCCCACGCACACACCACCACTGCTATTTGGTCCAATCATAACTCAGCGGTCTATAGTAAATTCTCTTACCAATCTGTATAGCAAAGCCACCACCTCGGTTATTACTCCTTAGGTTTAGACGTTGTTGTTCTTCAGTTTGCTAAGTGGACTGTGGAATTTGGAAAGTCTGAACACTCAATGACAATGTCACAGATAAAGATAAATTCACCTCCCACTGCAGGACGAGAATGCAAGGACCCCTCTTTATTTCAGATATGGATGACCAACATAATTCCGTCTCCCACACCACTCCCTTCCCCTCCAACCCATCCATTCCACCCACCCAACTTCAGAGTTGGTACCATGAACGTAGGCACATTGAAATGTGATGTTTACTCGAGAGAAGATTACGTTGGTACGGTCACGTGATGCGTATGAAAGATGACAGCTGTATAAAAATGTGCAGGGTGATCAAAATTTAGGGAAGTTATGGAGTAGGTAGACCCAGAAAAACCTGGGATGACATGACAAAGTCCGACCTTGCACACTTGCACCTCTCTAAGACAATGTCACTGGATCAAGATCTTTGGCAGCACACAGTATTACAGAAGACCCGCCTTCCTACGCGCAAAGTTAACCTACAGCCAGTAGGCCCCTCCAAACCAAACACACCCCAACCCCAACCCCACACCTGCCAAACCACCCTTTCTCTATAAAGTTATGATGGTACCACAACATCCAGTCCAAACTAATGAGATCGTGTATGTGTCACGACAAAAAAACACAGCCCACGCTGTAATGTGGCCATGTAGGTAACACGGTAAAAACCTCCCAGTCCACACTGTAAATATGGTTGGTGTTAGGAAAGGCATCCAGCCATAGAAGACCTACCAGATAGTCCTATATGAGCGAGACATGGTCACCCGACCAATCTTGCCTCAAGTGGGACAACTCCCGTCTAACCCACGCTAGCATGGAAGATAGATATTAAACGAGGATGATGATGATATATATATATATATATATATAATACTTTCCATAACATCAACAGTACATTTTCTGAACATACGTGTTTCACTGGAAGGATCTAAATACACACACTCATTTCGTCAGTTCAGTCATCCATGTTGGTATTGCTTAAGTTTTTCTTTTAGTGAAACACGTGTATTGTTGAGGTAATAAAGAATATTTTATAAAATGTGCCTCAGATTTTGTGCTCTACCAATTGAATATTTATTATAAAATCCAACTACACTATATATATATATATATATATATATCAAATCAACCAGCCATCAACAACTCTTTTCAGATTTCTCTCTGACCCCCTCCCCTTTATAATGATTGGTAAATCCAAATGTATTTGGGATCATTAAAATTGGTAAGGTAAAATCATTCTTTTCTCAGTTCTTTGTCTTATTTTCTCTAATTAACATTACCTTGGCACTTATAATCTCACATGAATTGTCAGGCTTCCAAATAATTAAACTTATTTCCTAGTTAAACTTGTATATATATATAAAATTTTATATTATATCATATTATATTATATATATAATATTATATTATATTATATATATAATATTATATTATATATATAATATTATATTATATATATAATATTATATATATATATATATATATAATATTATATTATATATATAATATTATATATATATATATAATATTATATATATATATATATATATATATATATATATATATATATATATATATATATATATATATATATATATATATATATATATATATATATATATATATATATATATATATATATATATATATATATATATATATATATATATATATATATATATATATATATATATATATATATATATATATATATATATATATATATATATATATATATATATATATATATATATATATATATATATATATATATATATATATATATATATATATATATATATATATATATATATATATATATATTTATATATATATATATATATATATATATATAATATTATATATATATATTATATTATATATAAGGGTGGTGGATTGGCAGTATCTGTAGAGGGTTGGACGCCATGCTTTCCAGCATAGTTACGTCCCTTTACGATCTGAGTTCAAATCACACCGAGGTTGACTTCGCCTTTCATCCTAACGGGGTCGATAAAATAAAGTACCAGTAATGCACTGGGTAATTGCTGGCCTTGTGCCTAAAGTAGAAACAATTATATTATATATATAATATAATATATATATAATATTATATATATATTATATTATATTATATTATATATATAATATTATATTATACTAGCCGAATTACCCGCGGCCTGCTGCGTTTCACACATTTTTTTTGAAAGAAAATGATGATTGATTTTAAATCAGTGATATAATTTATGGAGAAAAACTCCAATAGGGTGTCTTAATATTATTGAAGTTTGCTGAAATTTTGTGAATACCTGTCATTTACCTATGGTTTAAATTTCATATAAAATATTCAGCGGGGGTTTTCAGCAGGGGTTTGTGCCCCCGGGAACCCTTTGATTAAAATGAAATATACTTATCCAAGTACCCTGGGCAATGTAGTTTCAGAATATATATAGTTATGGGGGTCTATCTCCAAAACCATAGGAGGAGTTCGTGAACAAACAAACAGACAGGAACTACAACTTTATATTTATAGATAAGATATATATTAAATTATATATATAACATTATATTATATATATATATATATGATATTTATTAAAATAACAGATTAAAGTTTAAGCAAAGAATCGCTGCTTTCACCCTTAACAGGATAGCAGCGATTCTTTGCTTAAACTTTAATCTGTTATTTTAATAAATATTTGCTCTACGGTTCTTATATATTTGATATATATTTATCCTTATCGAGCCCTCTTTGGATTTTAGTCTTCAAATTTATTATTATTACTATATATATATATATATATATAATATTACAATATATATATAGGATATTATATTATATGATAATAATTGTTTCTACTTTAGGAACAAGGCCAGCAATTACCCAGTACATTACTGGTACTTTATTTTATCGACCCCGTAAGGATGAAAGGCAAAGTTAACCTCGGCGGGATTTGAACTCAGACTGTAAAGGGACGTAACTATGCTGGAAAGCATGGCGTCCAACCCTCTACCGATACTGCCAATTCACCGCCCTATGATAATAATAATAATAAATAGGGAACAAAGTATCAGTATTGCATCATATACATATTACATATGTTTCACTGAGAACACATGTCTGAGGAGCTTCCAATTCCAGAGTCAGGAACGAACATTATTCAATCGTTCCTCGAGCTAACCAGCAGTGAAACATGTGTAATACGTAAATAAATATGCATCTGATGCAATACTGATTCTTTGTACTCTATTTATTATCATTGATACTCTGCTCTCCAAGAGCATCGAGTGCTCATCTTGGCATACCATCTGTGAATGCACCTCCACTACTTATATGTATATATATATATATAAAATAGAATACGGCTGATAGCTTGTATTGCATTAGAAATGTTATGTAACAACCTTATTACTTACCATATATATATATATATATATATATATATATATATATATATATATATATATATATACACATATATGAGCTGAAAATATGTGACAAAAAAGAATTTATGGTAAAATGGTGATTTGGCTTATATTTGTGGTCAATATTTTTACAATTTTCACCATCTTTAAATTCTACGAATATAATGTGCTGAAATATCTGGAGTGATTATTTTACCATGAAACACTGTTTTTCCGCCTTTATTACATCATCATTGTTGTTACTTATGCATTCCTTTGAATATATTTCCAACAAGTTTTTATAATTTGAACATTTTAATAAATAAATATCCACTGCACATACATGCACACATATGTGCAGATGCATATATGCTTACATCCACTCACACACACACATAAATGCACGCATGCACAGAAATAAACATGCACACACACACACACACATATATACACACACACATACAGACTGTTATACTCTGATTTAATAATAATACTTTTTTTTCTTTCAATGTTATGTAAAATTAAAATCTTACTTCTGACTTGTGTTTTATTACTCTCACTCTCACTCCCTTCTCTCAGTCCCATACTTGCTATCCCTCCATCCCTTTCTAATCTATGTGTCCCTATACAAAGTTCTCATATTTGTTCTCTTGCTTTCAACTCCTTTCAAAATGTGAGTGGCTGGAAGTAAAAAAAAATTGTGAAATTTGTTGAAACAATAAAATGGATGAAATGGTAAAAGAGCATTATGTAATAGAGTTGTGAAACAAAATCTATGCTCTAAACCACACTCATTTTATACTCATGAGAATTTTAAAACCAAGCCATCTAAACATAGTGTCTGGATCAGCGACCTTAGCTTATAAATAGGGTTTGGATTTTTATCCATTTCTCAGACATAAAATAGGGGTTGGTTTATATTCAAGTATATTTAGTAAGCTGCTGTCTGATGAAGTCATGTTACTGGGTGAGTGATAGCAGCATTACGTAACTATTAATGCCACCGAAATATATATTATGGCATATTATGAATAAAATTAATCGTGAATATCTACAACTGGCCTTCACAATCATTATTATTGTATGTATAATCTGTTATAGAAAACCAACTTGGATTTGGAAGGATAGACATGAAATTGCAGCATTTACTGATTGGAATGTTACAAGCAAACCCTGGTTAGTCAACATAAACAAGTATATATATATAAAGTATATATATATATAAAGTGACAATAAGAATTGCAGCATTTTGTAAACTTTATTACACATTACAAATTGTTTCCATATTGATCAGCTAGGGTTTGATTATGCGATTGGATCTTGACTCTTAAATATATATATCATCATCATCATCATCATCATCATCACCGTTTTACGTCCGTTCTTCCATGCTAGCATGGGTTAGATGGGTTGTCCTGTTGTGGGCAGTGTCTGCTCGGCTGACCTTGTCTTGCTCATACAGGAACTGATTCTGGCTTGATTTCTACAGCTGGATGCTCTTCCTAACACCAACCTCATTTACAGTGAGTGCTGGGTGCTTTTTTTTCCGTGGTGCCTACACGTCCACTTTACAGTGTGGGCTGGGTGCTTTTTTGCCATGGCACCTCCACGAACACTTTGCAGTGGGAGGGTGTGGGGGCATATTATCTATATGCTTCAGCTTCGGCTTGTACCCATAGGAGGTCGGGTACTCTGTATTACTGCTTGACACCAGAGGTCACGATCGTGTGTCATCGCCTTTGAGAGGTGTAATTGGGTAAGGTCGGCTTTTATCACCTCATCCCAGGTCTTCTTGGGTCTCCCTACTCCGCGGTTTCCATCAACTTCTAGTGCTCTGCACCTTTTTATGCAGCTGTCATCCTTCATACGCATCATATGTCCACACCAAC
>OZ024741.1:241037606-241040106 GCA_964016885.1 Eledone cirrhosa | reverse complement strand
TACTTCTACTGAGGCTGCCTTCTACTGGGATTTCCTAGCATTTCTTCACCTAGTGGTCATGCACATTACATGTTCATTCCACCTCAGTCATCAGATTCCCCTTAAACCCAGCTTCTCCCTCAGCCCATTAAAGCTCTGCCTTTCTCTCACACTTTCATTGCACATCTAACGAAGCATGGTTTCTTCATTTCTCTCTAGTCTATGCATGCCTCCAGCAGTGACAGCCCATGTTTCACTGCCATGCAGCATGTATTCCAACTTCTTCCAGTTTCTTCTCTAATTTCTTTGGCATCAATCCCAGTGCACCAATAACAATAGGAATCACCCTTGCTGACACAATCTACAACCTAGCTGTTTCTACTCTCAGCTCTGAATAGTCCCTTAATATTATATCTATAATAACGCCATTCTTTGACGCATAGAGTTACGGCCCTTTCCATTCTGAGTTCAAATTCCGCCAAAGTTAACTTTGCCTTTCATCCTTACTGGGTCGATAAAATAAAGTACCAGTAACGTACTGGGTAATTGCTGGCCTTGTGCCAAAAGTAGAAACAATTATTATTATTATTATTATCAGTAGAGCGCCAGATACCATGCTTCACAGCAGAGAGATATGGCCCTTTACATTCTGAGTTCAAATCCCGCCGATGTTAGCTTTTCCTTTTGTAGTGACCTACATTCTGAGGACTCATGGATACATTCTCCGTACGGTGTTTGGCTCAGTTCAGCTAATCTCTACCAGTGTAGGAGAATGTATCTCGACTTCAGCCCAGAGGGAAAAATTCACGCAGCGATTCAAAAATTGCTCTCTTGATGCTTTGGACACTGAAAGGTCAACTGGCAATTATGTAACGGTGAGATTTTCACTTTAGCCTGTCGGCCTCGTTTGGCCCGGCACAGTGCCTTTTTCTTTACTTCTTAAAACTCTTAATTTTGTTTGTTCTTTTCTTTGACTTGTCAGCCCAGCTTAACTTTTGTGGTCGGTTGTAAATAAAGCTTGTAAAATATTATAAAGTCTCATAATATTTTCTACAAAGCCTACAATGAACTACAACTATTACAACAAACAGTCACTGTATGACTAACTTTGCCTCTCCCTCACTTAACAAACCTTACATTTCTCACTATAACAAATAACAACAATAACATATATTCTTTATTATTAATATTATGCCATGTAGGTATAATATTATTTTTCTGCTAAACTTTCATCCTTACGGGGTTAATAAAATAAAGCGCCAGTAACACACTGGGGTCGATTCAATCGACTTTCTCCTCCCCCAAAATTGTTGGCCTTGCGCCTAAATCAGAAATTATTATTGTTATTTAGATTGACAGTATCGGTAGAGGGTCGGACGCCATGCTTTGCAGCATAGAGTTATGCCCCTTTATGGTCTGAGTTCAAATCCCGCTCAGGCTAACTTTGCCTTTCTTACGGGGTCGATAAAATAAAATACCAGTAATGCACTGGGTTAATTGCTGGCCTTGTGCCAAAAGTAGAAACAATTATTATTATTATTATTATAATTATTATTAGTATACAAGGTGACCACAAAAACACTCCTTGATTCCAAATACTTATCAAAACTTAACCCTTTAGCATTTAAACCAGCCATATCCGACCAGAATTCTCTCACATCTTTCTGTTCAAAGTGGCTGTAACTGCCCACTCATACTGATGTTAAGATATTATTCTCAAAATAAATAATATCAAAATCTCATAGATTCGATATTATGTGAGATAATTATAAGAGGTAAATCCTTTACTGTGAAAATATAATAGTATATATAGAGTAATGTAAATGCTAAAGGGCTAAATGAATATTCTTACAATATTGGTGGCTACAGTTGCCTAAACTAACAAATTTTCTTTCCTCAGTTCCAGAATTGATTTGATCTGCAAGATGGCAGTGTAAAAATATTCATTTAAGTTTTCATATTATAAATATTTTAAATCAAGGATTGTTTTTGTGGTCACCCTGTATATTAGAGATGATATTTAACTCTTTAACATTTACATTACTCTTTATATACTATTGTATTTTCATGGCAAATGCCTTATCTCACATATTATCGCATCAAATATGTTAGAGCTTCATCTAAGATACATTGCGCTATCTCTTTTGACCCTTTACATTATAGTTTTTCCAGAAACATCACTGGTGCCAAACAGTATTGGTCCATGTCATTCCCTTAACCCTTTAGCATTCACATTACCCTATATTTACTATTGTATTTTAACAGAAAAAGCTTTATCTCACATAATATTGAATCCATGAGATTCTAATATTATTTATTTTGAGAACAATACTTTAACATCAATATGAACAACCAGTTACAACCGGTTTGAACAGAAAGAGGTGAGAGAATTCTGGCCGGATATGAGCAGTTTAAATACTAAAGGGTTAAAACACAAAATCAGTAGTATGTAAAACATTAACTGAATGTATTTTCTGAAGCCAAAAGTGGCAGTGACTTCAAAGTTTCAGCTTTGTTGCTT
>OZ024741.1:240995106-241035106 GCA_964016885.1 Eledone cirrhosa | reverse complement strand
AAAACAAAGAAAACAATCCCAAGTCACTGAAGAGGTCACAGAATGTGTGACGAAAGAACTTTGACAATATATGAACAATCGTCTGGTTGTGGAACCAACCAACCAACCGGAAATTTATAAATTTAATTTATAATAAATTGAAGTGAAAGCAACTGGTGCGTGTGTTTCTTATATATATATATATATATATATATATATATATATATATATATATATATATATATATATATATATATATATATATATATATATATATATATATATATATATATATATATATATATATATATATATATATATATATATATATATATATATATATATATATATATATATATATATATATATATATATATATATATATATATATATATATATATATATATATATATATATATATATATATATATATATATATATATATATATATATATATATATATATATATATATATATATATATATATATATATATATATATATATATATATATTATATATATATATATATATATATATATATTATATAATATATATATATATATATATATATATATATATATATATATATATATATATATATATATATATATAGAAGCACATGGCTTAGTGGTTAGAGCATTGGCCTTGAAATCGAAAGGTTGTGAGTTCAATTCTCAGACCGGGTGATGTGTTGTTTCCTTGAGCAAGACACTTTATTTCATATTGCTCCAGTTTACTCAGCTGTAGAAATGAGATGATAAGGACTGGGGTCCCTATCATTCCACTGCAAAGTGGACGTGGAGGTGCCACGACAAAAAAGCACCCAGCACTCACTGTAAATGAGGTTGGTGTTAGGAAGGGCATCCAGCTGTAGAAATCAACCCAGAATCAGTTCCCGTCCCACCCTTGCAAGCAGGGAAAAGCGGACGTAAAATGATGATGATGATAATGATATATATATAAACATTTATACACACACACGCATATATATACATATATATATATATATATATATATATGTTTGAGTAACAATGGTATGAATCATCAGCTTTTCAAATATACATTATATACAAGCATCTCTCAAATACACATACACACACAGACACACACAGAGAAATACAGACATACACACACCTGTATATCTCCATATATATCCAATTTTAGCTGAGTATAAACAGAAGTGTTAGAGTAGAGAAGAGGAAGATGTGTGGAGTGGCAAAGATGGTGTAGATCCTTTTTAAGAAATTCAAAAGCTTTAAAGTGTTTTCAGATCTTTTCAGAGAAAATCCCCTTAAAACAAATGTTTCTTTTAATCCTATTGTCATTGTTGTTGTTGTTGTTATCAGCATGGTTGTTGTTGTTTTTGTTAATGTTGTAGTTGTCTCTGTTGTTGTTGTTGTTGTTGTTGTTGTTGTTGTTGCTGATATTGGTGTTGTCTCTGTTGTTGTTGTTATTTTTGTTGTTGCTGATATTGTTGTTGTTGTTGTTGTTTTTGTTGTTGCTGATATTGTTGTTGTTGTTGTTGTTGTTGCTGGTATTGTTGTTGTTGTTGTTGTTGTTGTTGTTTTTCATGATATTGTTGTTGTTGTTGTTATTTTTGTTGTTGCTGATATTGGTGTTGTTGTTGTTGTTGTTGCTGTTGTTATTTTTGTTGTTGCTGATATTGGTGTTGTTGTTGTTGTTGTTGTTATTTTTGTTGTTGCTGATATTGTTGTTGTTGTTGTTTTTGTTGTTGCTGATATTGTTGTTGTTGTTGTTGTTGTTGTTGTTATGAAACAGGTGTACGTTTGTTCATGATATAAACACCTATACCACTACAACTACCACCACTAACCACACTACCAACACCATCACACTACCACCACTACACACACTACTACTACCACTACCCACACTACCAACACCATCACGCTACTAGCACCATTACCTACACCACCAACACCACCACACTACTATCACCACCAACACCACCACACTACTACCACCACCAACACCATCACACTACTAACACCACCACCCACACGACCACCACACTACTAACACCACCACCTACACTACCACCACACTACTACCACTAAACTACTACCACCACCACCACCACCTACACCACCACACTACTACCACCACTACCAGCACCACCACACTACTACCACCACCACCACCACACCCCACATCACCACCACCACACTACTACCACCACACCACCACCACCACACCTCACATCACCTCCACCACACTACTACCACCACCACCACCACACCCCACATCACCACCACCACACTACTACCACCACTACCAGGACCACCACACCACCACCACACCACCACCACCACCACACCCCCACATCACCTCCACCACACTACTACCACTACTACCTCACAAATAAAAGAAGGATTGAGAATGTGACTTGCTAGAAATAACTGATGAATCTCCCTTAAATCATATCACACATTAAACAATGTAGTCCTAGATATACTATTCTTGAATAAAGGACAGATGACCCTTCAGAAATAACCTGGGGCTAAACAATAACAATATCTACAACAACAACACCTCCAACACAATAATAACAACAACAGCAGCAGCTACAACAACAAGAGCAACAACAACAACAATTGCAGCAATAACAAAAATTGCAATTAACACAAAGTTAATATGTGATAATTCACAGATATATGCAAATTCGTCTTTTCTTAAACGAAGCAAGAGTAAGGAATGTTGAAATTATAATTGAACTAACGAGACGGTTAGATTAATTAGGGGAGGAAAGACATTTGATATTGTCAGCATATTAAAGATATGTTGTGAGAGTATCTCATTAAGTACCCAATGTCATGTTACCATCATTAGTAGGATGGTTGTGTTGATGGTTGAGATAGTCATAAATGCATTATCATTTATCATGGACCTAATGATTTAGCAATTAGAAAGAAATTAAATAAATTTCTATGGTTTTACAAATACAGTGAGACCTCGGTTCACGAACGCCTCTCATCACAAACAAATCAGTTAACGGACAATGTTTCTGAGTCTAAAACATCTTGGTTCACGAATGGTGTCTCGAGTAATGAATACACAAATCGACAACATTGGTTGGCAACAAGCTTGCGGTATGGGCAGGAAAGTCACTTGCTGTGTAGTTAGTTACTATGGTTATATCTATCTGTCTTTCACACACAGTCTCCCTCTCTCTCTCACTGTATTTCTCTCTCAACATTTCATATGGGGAAAATAGTTTTGGTTTATGCTCATTTTCATTGATGAATGAGGTTTCTTTGTTTGTTCAATGTTGTTTGTAGGCTCAGCTTAGCTGCAACAGTATAGCTGAAAGATTAAGAACCTTGTTTGTCAGGTCTCATTGCATGACATCTTGATCAAGTATCTTTTGCCACAGCATCAAGTCTTCAGGCCAACCTAAGACTTGAAAGCGAAATTGGATAGATGAAAACTGTGTGGAAGCCTGTAAAATTGATGGAAACTCTAATTGAAAGAGTTAAATGTATCACTGAATCTCCCTGAAAATCAGGTTATGGTATATGGCCTAGTGGTTAGGGTGTTGTGAAGGTATATGGCCTAGTGGTTAGGGTGCTGGACTTAAAATCATAATGTTGTGGGTTCGATTCCTGGACTGGGATGTGCATTGTATTCTTGAACAAAATACATAATTTCATGTTGCTCCAGTATACTCTGCTGAAAATGAGTACCAGCAGTAACAGCTGTGGTTTAACCTTGCAATGAACTAGCATCCTGTCCAGGAGAAGGTCTTGTACTTTCAATCACTTAACACAAGGAAACTGGGATAAGAATCTGCCTAATGAGCCACCAGGCTTGATACAGGCTTTAGACTTTTAGTGACACATGTCAGTGGAATACTCATCTACATACACATTCATTTCTTATAAGTGATATTGCATGTATGAAAACAGTCTGTAAGCCTATCAGATCGATATTAATTCTAATTTAAAAGATCAAATGTGTCTCTGAATCTCCCTGAGAATTAGGTTAAGAATACTCATTTGTTTATGATAGTAATGTTTTATTTGTGTCACAACAAAATGCATCCAGCCCACACTGTAAATGTGGTTGGCATTAGGAAGGACATCCAGCCATAGAAATCTAGTCAGAAACAGTTCTATATGAGCAAGACACAGTAGCCTGACCTAACTTACCTCTAATGGGGCAACCTGTCTAACCCATGCTAGCGTGGAAAATGGACATTAAATGATAATGAGGATATATATATATATATATATCATGTTTGAAAAATTGCAGATCATGGGTTCATGACAAATTTACTATTATTTGTAAATAGTTGTTAGGCCTATCGTCTTGTCCTTTGCCCATTTGTTACTATCTCTTGTGCATTAGAGCTAGTTGTATCAACCTTAAAGCACTGAAGCAACATATCTCTAGCGGTCAACTGAAATGGTTGGAGGGGGTTTGTCAAACTGTATTCATAATTTTTCAATTTTAACCTTTGTAATTGTATTTTCTTGGTATTAACATACTCTTATTTTGGCTACTAAATATGCTATATGGACACTTTTGAGCTATTGTTTTTACAATACTCTGAAAAAAATCCAAAGATGCAACCAAGGGCACCCCTGTCAGTAATAGAAGCTAGTATTGTGTTCTTTATTCAGGTTTGTAGTTTTTGTTATTCTTATGCATAACAAATATCATATATATATATATATCATCATAATCTATAAAGCTCAGTGTGTGGTCATGCTCCTTCGTTATAGAAATCTACGATATAGAATTTCTTCAATTGAAATTTACAATTCAGTATTCGAAATAGTTTCGATTGCGTCTTGACGCATATAATTTTTTCAATTTCACCCACAATTACGCAAAAAATAGATAAAACTCAATATTTTACGATTTTTCTCTCTCATTTAAACTGCTAAACCCTTTCTACTACCATTCAAAATCTATACAACTTCATACTTTTTGCTACTTTCTCTTTCCAAGCTTGATGGTGATACTGTCCGTTCACACCACTCCCTACTGTCTTAAATTTAGAAAACACATATCCTCTATGAGGTTACTAAACCTGCTAGAAACAGCAGCTAACTCTCCCCCATATCACACCCCTCCCCACACCACTCCCTACTGTCTTAAATTTAGAAAACACATATCCTCTATGAGGTCACTAAACCTGCTAGAAACAGCAGCTAACTCTCCCCCATATCACACCACTCCCTACTGTCTTAAATTTAGAAAACACATATCCTCTATGAGGTCACTAAACCTGCTAGAAACAACAGCTAACTCTCCCTCATATCACAACCCTCCCTACTGTCTTAAATTTAGAAAACACACAGACAACCATGCAGAACAACTCCATCGCAGCTCTGTTGTTCGGCTGGCATCGTCTACGCGCGTGTTGTGCAAGTACTGTGAAACAATAAATTTCAACACTTTTTTGCACAGAGATAATATCCATAGGCGAAACTACAATTGTCACTGCTGGCGCAGCTCATGCTTCGGCAGTCCAGGTCTGCAATTCATTCACCCAGTGCCTGGCAGACAAAAAAGTGCTGCCATAAAATGGGTGGTGCAACCTAACTTTGGTAACTTAATGACCCCGAGCAACGCCATGCTTTAATGCTAGTATATGATAAAGTTACATCTGTATAAATGCAGGGTGTGTAACCGAGACTGCATCAACATGTATACATATATACAGATATCTAATTTAGAGGCATGCAAATACGAATTACATACACACACATACACAAATGATAAACACCTTTAATCGATTTTCATATCGAATTGGGTCTTCTTCATATAAATACTCAACCACAAGGAAACATGTATTTGGTGAGTATATGTACCCATTTGCTCAGAGTATTATTCTGAAATGAACATACTAATTTGCATATAATTAGTGCACATGTTAATAATTAAGGTGTATATTGAGAAGTGCACTAGTAGCTGAAGTGTATAATAATATTATATCTATTATTACAGAGTGTGTAACCGAGACTGCACCAATATGTATAAACATATACATAAATAAAAAAAACTTTTTTTTCCTTTCTTCCTCTTCTCACTCTCCTCTATCTTTCTAATGCTTTTTTTTATTTCTCATTCTATCTTCTGATGAAAGACTAACGTCTGAAACAAATGTATATCCCCATTGTACTGTATTATTTGCATTGTGGTTTTCCATTTACTTTTCACATATATATATATATATATACACATGTGTGTGTGTGTGTGTGTGCATATATATATTTCCTCAGCATCATCATCATCGTTTAACTTCTATCTTCTATGCTAGCATGGGTTTGACGCGTTTGTCCCATTTAGAGGCAAGTTCGGTCAGGTGCTCGTGCCTCACTCATATAGGACTGTTTCTGGCTGGTTTTCTATGGCTGGATGCCTTTTCTAATGCCAACCACATTTACAGTGTGTGCTAGATGCTTTTTGCCATGTCTTTTACACAACCACTTTACAGTGTGGGCTGGATTTATATATAAATATATATATATATATGTGTGTGTGTGTGTGTGTGCATATCATCATCATCATCATCGTCATTTACGTCTGCTTTTCCCTGCTTGCAAGGGTGGGACGGGAACTGATTCTGGCTTGATTTCTACAGCTGGATGCCCTTCCTAACACCAACCTCATTTACAGTGAGTCCTGGGTGCTTTTTTTCCGTGGCACCTCCACATCCACTTTGCAGTGGAATGATAGGGACCCCAGTCCCTATCCTCTCAGTTGAGTAAACTGGAGCAATGTGAAATAAAGTGTCTTGCTCAAAGAAACAACACATCACCCGGTCTGAGAATTGAACTCACAACCTTTCGATTGCAAGGCCAATGCTCTAAGCCATGTGCCTCAATGTATGTGTATATGTATATATATATATATATATTAAAAAAAAGGACCGATCAACTTTCGTCAAATCGGACCAAGGAAACAATGTTTCCATTGGTCTTTCTAATTGCTAATACTATCTATCAGTCACAACTCCAGGTAGAAGGAGCAATATGAAATAAAGTGTCTTTTTCAAGAAAATAACGCATCGCCTAATCCGAGAAACTAACTCACAACCTCATGATTGCGAGTCCAATCCTTTAACCATTCAGCCTCACGCCTTCATATATAAAATATAATAATTGTTTATACTTTAGGCACAAGGCCAGCAATTATTCCAGTACATTACTGGTACTTTATTTTATCGACCCCGTAAGGATGAAAGGCAAAGTAAACCTCGGCGGGATTTGAACTCACCGTAAAGGGACGTAACTATGCTGGAAAGCATGGCGTCCGACCCTCCACTGATACTGCCAATCCAAAATATAACAATGATTTCTATTATAGGCAAAAGGGCAGCAATTTTGGGAGAGGGGGATAATCAAATAAATCGACCCCAGTGCATTACTGGTGCTTTATCATATTGACCCCGTAAGGATGAATGGCAAAGCTAACCTCAATGGGATTTAAATGCAGAACGTAAAGGGTCGTAACTCTATTCTGCAAAGCATGTTGTCCAGTGTTCTACCGATACTGCCATTCCAATTGTGTACAGTGCTCAAGTCCACTACAACACATGAATATATACATATGAGAGGCTTCTGCACAGTTTCTGTCTGCTGAAATTCATTCAATGTATCAATTAACCAAAGTCTATAGCATGAGAGACTTGCTCAAGGTGCCACTCAGTGAGACTGACCCTGAAAATATGCTTTTGTGAATTGAAATTCTTAACCACACTGACATATAACCAATGGCTGCAAAGAAATATTCACATATACACACATACACATACACACACACATAAACACAAGTACAAACACACGTAGATCCACATACCCAGTCAGTGGCTAAGCAATAATTCTCACACACACATACACACATACAAATATACATATATACACATACCCAAAGCATACACAGACGTACATACATATAAATACATGTTCATATCCACACATATGTAATAGCAATGAAATAATTCTCTTTCACACATACAGACACAAACACAGACATGTACATATGTGCACACACACACACACACACATATATACATATACACATATTAACATGCATATATAAATGCACACATATGCATATGCATATACAAATGTACATAATACATCTACACACACATATACATATATGCATATACAAATATGCAGACATCCACATACACACATTATGAGTAAGTGTATGTGTGTATATTTGCATGTGTTTAATGCTGTGTGTATTTGTATATTCATATATATATATATATATATATATATATATATATATATATATATATATATAATGTATAAAAATAAATACAATATAATTACCTCATTACCAGAGGTTTCCCGAATGAGGCGAATACGAAATAAACGACTTCATTCGTTCGTCAGACGAGGCAATATAAAACATGGGCAAATACTTAGAAAAACACATCAAGAAAATCAAAAAAAGATATAGATAAATGAAATAGAAATTGAAATATATAAAAATCTATCAAGAAGTATAGTTAGGTGTGTGTATATGTATGTATATACGCTCACAGATGTGCATATATGTATATGTGCACATGTAAATGTATAGTGACAAAGTGTGCGTAATTCTAAAATATGTATCTATATGTCTGTATTATACAGACAGAAATGGTTACATCGTAAATATATGAATATGAAAGCGCGCGCATAAAACGCTTGGACACTCGTACACTTAGATGCGGAAAGAAAGGAGGTAAAGGGAGTGTAATAATTAAAAGAAAAGTATCAGTCTCGATATATTTATAAAAATATAATAACGATAAATTAGAAAGAAAAGATATTAGAAAGAAAAAATTAAAGAAAACAAAAAAAGGGGGGTACATACATACACAGACACGCGTGTCTCACAAAAGAAATATAAAAATAATTATGCTTATATACACACGCGCACTTACACTTCCATACGTACATACACACACACACACACACATACTTATACTCACGCATATAAACCTGTTTGCATGCCCACGTATGAAACTGAGTAAGTAAAAAAAGAGGGAGGGGGGGGGGGAGAAAAAAAAGAAAAAAAAAGGAACAAAACATAAAACCGAGATGTCAAAAACACGGATGTAAAGACACGTACACGTACGCATAATATATACATACACACACACACAAACACCTGTACACACACACATATATACACACACATATATATATATATATATATATATACATATACATACACGCACGCGCGCGCACATACGTAGTCACTCATGTACATATATAAAAAGTATACACACATTAAGGCGTTCAGCCATATTGAAATGTGGATAAATAAGTACAAAAATAAAATTGTAAGATAGGCTGCGCAAAAATAAAATAAAAATGAAAATGAAAAATATATCTGGATTGAAAAACACAAAAGACAAGTGTAATCAGTTAGTGGAGGAAAAAGGGAAGTAAAAGAAGGGGAAGTAAAAAATAGAAAATAGGAAGTGGATCGGAGAATATAGGGGGGGGGGGTGAAGTAAAAATAAATAAAAGTGAAAATAAATGAAATTATTGACAAGGATAAAAATGAAAGTAAGTCAGAAAGGGTAATTAAAAAGAGAATAATAAGAGTTTATGGAGGATAAGTATCTGAAAGTGTGTTAAGTTTATATAAGCTGGAAAGCAGGTGTGATTTCATGTGTGGGCAACTGGTGAAAATTTCCGTCTTTGTGTTCAGGCAGGTCTTTGGTGATTTAAGATTTTGCAATATTTATGTTTTGTTCCTTTTTCCCCCCCCCCCCCCCCCCCTTCCCTCTTTTTTTACTTACTCAGTTTCATACGTGGGCATGCAAACAGGTTTATATGCGTGAGTATAAGTATGTGTGTGTGTGTGTGTGTATGTACGTATGGAAGTGTAAGTGCGCGTGTGTATATAAGCATAATTATTTTTATATTTCTTTTGTGAGACACGCGTGTCTGTGTATGTATGTACCCCCCTTTTTTTGTTTTCTTTAATTTTTTCTTTCTAATATCTTTTCTTTCTAATTTATCGTTATTATATTTTTATAAATATATCGAGACTGATACTTTTCTTTTAATTATTACACTCCCTTTACCTCCTTTCTTTCCGCATCTAAGTGTACGAGTGTCCAAGCGTTTTATGCGCGCGCTTTCATATTCATATATTTACGATGTAACCATTTCTGTCTGTATAATACAGACATATAGATACATATTTTAGAATTACGCACACTTTGTCACTATACATTTACATGTGCACATATACATATATGCACATCTGTGAGCGTATATACATACATATACACACACCTAACTATACTTCTTGATAGATTTTTATATATTTCAATTTCTATTTCATTTATCTATATCTTTTTTTGATTTTCTTGATGTGTTTTTCTAAGTATTTGCCCATGTTTTATATTGCCTCGTCTGACGAACGAATGAAGTCGTTTATTTCGTATTCGCCTCATTCGGGAAACCTCTGGTAATGAGGTAATTATATTGTATTGATTTTTATACATTAAATTTTGCTCTGATACTTACATAGAGCACTCTTCATTTCTATGACCTTTTCTGTTTCCAACGGAAATTTCAATACTTATATATATATATATATATATATATTATGCAAGCTCGCATATGCAAATAGATATATACACAGATATATGCACGTGCAAATATACATGCTTACACACACATATATGTATGCATACAATACATTCATACACATATGCAATTAATAGCTATGCAATAATTGTCTCAAAATCATACACAAACACATACATGTACACCACACACATACATACTCACACACGTGTATTTGTGAGTATGTATATGTGCCTGTGTGTATATTTGAATGCTTCTATCTCTGTACTTGCCCATGTTTGTGTATGTGTGTGCATGTTTGTGTGTGTGTGCATGTTTTTATTTCTCTGTGTATTTGCACAGGTTTGTGTATGTATGTGTGTGTGCATGCTTTTATCTGTGTGTATTTGTACATGTTTGTGTGTGTGTATGTGTGTGTGTGTGTATGTGTGTATGTGTGTGTGTGTGCATGCTTTCATCTCTGTGTGTATTTGTACATGTTTGTACCTGTTTGCATGTGTATGTGTGAGTGTGCACAATATATTCATACATACACAATTAACAGCTATGCTATAATTTTCACAGATGAGTAGATCCAATATTTAAACTGGAATAGCGTCTGATATTTCACACAACAATATATTACCGTAAGACGGAGAGAAGATGTGTTTTAATTGACCAAAGTTGAACTAATGATGTACAAATTACTTCTCGTTAGAATTATCACACAATCTTTATTGCATAATGATTGCTATGCTTAATTGGGTGTGAAATATGCTAGAATATTCTGGATCAAATCATGAAGAATAGTCTCATGTGTAAAGTGAGTAGATTGCTAAATGGCAATTGAATAGCAAGTGTTATGGTTCTGTTGTATTGTTCGCATTCTGTGTATTGTGTTTGGAGGGTTTCTCTAACTAATGAAATAGTGAGACAGTGATAGAAATGGGGAGTTAATGCTTGTTCCCTTTCTCTCTCGCCTCTCTCTATAATCTTCCTCTTTCTTTTTCTTGTCTTCTTTGTCATTTGTCATGTAATGATTTGGTTGGGTAAACCAACCATGTATGTACGAACTGTATGAGCGTGTGTTTGCAATTGACTGTGTAAGTAGTAACTTATGTTTGGATTGAGTATCACTTACCACTATAGTCCTTGTGTGTGAGTGTATATATATATATATATGTATATATATATATATATATATATATATATATATATATATATATATATATATATATATATATATATATATATATATATATATATTTATATATGTATGTGTGTGTGTAAATATATATATGTGTGTATATATGTGTGTGTTTGTGTTTCTAAATATGTATATATATATATATATATATATATATATATATATATATATATACATACATAAGTATCATTATTTTAGGTCCACTTTCCATGCTGGCATCTGTCTGTCAGGTCTTATTAGGTGTAACTGGCGTGCCATCAGATACACACACACATATATACGCACATATATATATACACATGCATACACACACACACACATATATATATATATATATACATACACACACACACACACACATATATATATATAAATATTTATATATATATATATTTATATATATTTTTCTAGGGCGGGTAAAATGTGTGTGTATATAAATGTGTGTATATATATATATATATACACACATATATACACACATATATATATATATATAAATATATACACATACAGATACATATATATATAGAAAGAAAGAGAGACAGAGAGAGAGAGATACATACATACATATATATATATATACAAATACTCATTATCATCATCATTGTCATCAGGACCATGATGAAGATCCTCATTATAATAATTATCGTATTCCTTAGCATCATGTTTAAATGTTCATTTGATTTGCCATACAGAAAGTCATGAGTCATGGAAGTGTGCAATAGAGTGAACAGACATTGTGTGGTCAATGGTTATCTCTTCCATGAAACTCAACAGACCATCACCAACTCTTACTACTAGTATGGGTTTGATAGGTTTGTAACACTTGAATGTAGATACAACATGACTGAATGGTTAAGTCTTTCACGTTACAATTATTAGCTCCTTGGTTCAATCTCACTGTATGGCATCTTGAGCAAGTATTATTTACCATAACCTTGGATTGGCTGATGCCTTTTGAGTAAAATTGGGTACATAGAAACTGTTTGGAAGATTAGCTGTACCTGTAATTCAAAGGGCCAGCCTTGTCACACATTGTACTTGGGCATGTGTCTTTTATCATAGACCCAGGTTGACCAATACTCTGTGATAGAATTTGATTGAGGAAAAAGGTAAGGATGTGTTTATGGGTGTGTTTGTGTGTGTGTCTATGTGTGTGTCTGTGTATGTATGGGTGTGTGTGTCTCTGTGTATCTGTGTCTACTGTGTCTATGTATCCATATGTGTCAGTGTATGTGTATGTACAAGAGTATTTCAATCACTACAAATGTTACATATATTGATAAAGTTTTAGAAAAAACAAATCAGCAGTGACATTTGTTGATGTGTTCATTAAGTAATACATCTTGTGATAGTTCAATAAATGTCAGCAGTAGATGTCTTACTGAAAATTATGTTTGAGCTGCCATCAGAAAGTTGCTTGGTTATAGAAAGCTAAGATAAAAAAATCCTTAACTTCTAAGGGAGTCATAGGGACTCTGTCCTGACACATGACATGCCTTGGACATTTTAAACCATCTCTCTCCAAGTCAGAACACAGCTGGGTTCCTCTGGAGAAGGAAACAGAGGAAGGATTGACACCAGTACTGGACTGGTACTTTATCTGCTGACTTTGAAAGAATGAAAAGCAAAGTTTACTTTTGCAGGATTTGAACTCAAGGGTGCAATGAGCCAGAAATAGTGAACCATTTTTAATTCAACACCCTAATGTCTCTGCCAATTCTTCTTCTCTTCACTTCTTCACCCACTTATTCATGGGGGCAAAGACCTCAAACACTCCTTCCAGCATTCCTGTCTGAAGCAACCATCCCCAACTGGTCCAGCTGGATCCCCAAGTGTGACCAGCCAAGATCATGAATGTTATCCAACCATCTTGCTCGAGGTCTATCCCTGGGTCTCCAGCCAGTTGGTTTTGCCTGTAAAATCTGTCCAGTGACCTTCATTTATAGAAAACTGCTTCAAAATAATTTCATATTAAAATAGAAAATTTTATGCACCAAAAATAATCATGAACTTCCACATGGAAATATGAAATGGCCATCAAAAGCTGATGTTTAAAGGCGATGGGGGGGCAGTTATTTTACTCGATGTAACTTTTCTTCTGATTATGCATTTCTTTAGTGTCCAGCAAAAAGTTAGCAACCAGTACACATCTAAGAAAATATGACAATTGTTTGATGTAACAACTGTTTGGTGTGAACTGAACCCAACTCACCTCTGCATATATTGCATATATCGATACTGCCAGTTCATGTATGGACCTGTAACTTCTGATGAAGTCGTAGAGGTGCTTTAGTGACATACTTTGGCATTTTAAACTTGGCAGAGACTATCCTTTAATGTTCTAACAACTGTACCAATTTGCTGTTTATTGCACATAATATTGATATATAATACACTAGCAGTAAAGCCCGGCGTTGCTCGGGGTCGCTCAGTAGCTGTGTTAAAGTTACAATGTTAAGTTTCTTTCTTGGCTTAAAAACTGTAGTGTCTACTGTGCAGACTTGCATGTGGTGTTTTTGATTAATATTCCCTCAACCAACAATATGCCTTATGAAGTTAAGAAAACATAACGATAACCCGAATGTTATAACAAAAGAGGATGCTGGGGATAGAAACTGCACTGGTTATTTATTAACAAAGATCGAAAATGTAAACACTGCAACGCAGAGAAAAACATTAGCGTAACCAAATTATCAGTTATGTCTGTCTGCACGCCTATATCACCTCTCTGCACGACTGTCTGTCTGCACGCCTATATCACCTCTCTGCACGACTGTCTGTCTGCACGCCTATATCACCTCTCTGCACGACTATCTGTCTGCACGCGTATATCACCTCTCTGCACGACTGTCTGTCTGCACGCCTAACGACGAAATATTTGCTTGTTTTACGTAGTCTTTAAATAGACTTGTTTTCAAGTAAAAATATTGTTTTAAAATGCTTTTAAATGGAAATGAAGCAAAACGGAAGCTTAGTGTTCGAACTGATGAATTTTGCAGGTCAATATTTTGCTGGCTCGACAACTGTTCGTGTATTGTGTTAATGTCATTTTAAACGCTGAGAAAGCCAGCGTAATTTTTTACGTAAGACGCTCAATGTAAACAGAACAAAGGGAAATAACTGATAACTTACGCTCAAAAATCGATACATTATATTCGATTTCGTCACATAGGGTGGGTCAATTTGAAATATTTTTTTTCCGATGTCTTCGCTAGGGTTCAATGTACAAGTATAGCAATTTCGGTGCAATTCCGTGAGAGATTCTAAGAGGAGATGTGTGCCAAAAATCGATAGACAGACAGACAACCACAGTTTTATATATATAGATAAGTGCTCAATACAGAAATATAGAGATTAATATAAAGAGATATAATATATAATACAAATCCTTGAGTCTAAATAGTTTCTTGTTTATCAACTATTATCAGAAGTAAAAACATGAAGAAAGATATGTTTTTTTAAATGTTCAGAAATGGTTAAAGATGATATCTTTGCCTGGTTTTCTGCACTTTGAATGATCTTCAAGCAAGTCAATTAAAAACATTCACAACTGATGGATTGGCAGTATCGGTAGAGGGTCGGACGCCATGCTTTGCAGCAAAGAGTTACGGCCATTTATGATCTGAGTTCAAATCCCGCCGAGTTTAATTTTGCCTTTCATCCTTACGGGGTCGATAAAATAAAGTACCAGTAATACACTGGGATAATTGCTGGCCTTGTGCTAAAAGTAGAAACAATTATATTCTACACCAATTAAATATGTACACACACATATATATATATATATATATATATATATATATATATATATTTGTTTACAAGCATATATATATTTGTTTACAAACACACCGAGCATTATAATAAATGTTCGGTGAATCCATACGTACATATATATATATATATGTGTGCATGTATGTATATATATATACATACTACTTACTGTACGTCTGTATACATATATGTATGTACGTGTACATACTTATATTTGAGTAACAGCCGTACTAAGAGTGGGAAATGAAATTTCGTTTCATTTTTTCCGTTTATATATATATTTAGGAAAATGTTCAAGACCCCAACGGCAGAGCTCAAGCCAGTTTAACGGCTCCAGAAATAGCCGTCGAAACGGCTTGAGCTCTGCTGTCAAAGTATTGAGTACTCTGGTGCGTTATGGTCGACCTGGTTCCTTACCACACTTCCTTCGTTATATATATATATATATATACAGGGTGTGGACGATATTAGTTCGCAATTTTCAACTGCTAATTTTATGCAAATTTTTTTACTTCCGTTGTCACACTTGTCTTCATAAAAACAGTGACTATATTTCCATTATTTATTTTCAGAATAATTGATTATGAATAATTTTGAATCTCCAAATTTGTGGAAGAGACACGGAGTTCTTCTTGGAATCCGCGCCGGGAGAACAAATAAGGAAATTTCAGACTTTCTCAACGTCAGCAGGAGAATGGTGGAAAAGGTCAGAAAGGAATTGAAAGATTCAGGATTCGACTACGAAGCAACATCAGAGAGGAAAACACATGATCGACGATCTGACGCCTTCAGAACGCTCGAGTTCGTCGCTGAAGTTCAGGATATCATCAACAATGAACCTAGCAAGTCAATGCGTGCCATTGCAAGGGAGAAAGGCGTGGATGAAAAGCTCATTAAGTTGGTGGTACATGAAGACATTCGCTACGTTTCATACAAGATGAGGAAAGGACAATTTCTGTCAAAGGCGATGCAAGAAAAGCGACTGAAGCACACAAAGAAGCTGATCAACAAGTTGAAACACCCACTGGAGCCAGACATACTGTGGTTTTTCTCTGACGAGAAAAACTTCTGCCAAGACCAGAAGATCAACTCCCAGAACAACAGGTGGCTCGCTGTCTCATCCAAAGAAGTGCCCAGAGTCATGCAGACAAAGTTTCCAGCGAGAACATTGGTCTTAGGTGTCGTCAGCAGTCAAGGTGACGTCATGCCACCTCACTTCTTCCCTGAGGGTCTCAAGCTGAATACCGATGGCTACATCCGCGTTCTGAGCGAGGTAGTAAAGCCCTGGATTGACCAGGTAGTTGCAGGTAGGCCGTACGTGTGACAGCAAGAGTCTGCGCCCTGCCATACCAGCCGAAAGACCCAAGCCTGGCTGTCAGAGAACTTCGTCGACCACACTTCACCTGACATCTGGCCTCCCAGCTTGCCTGACTGCAACCCCCTTGACTTCTTTGTGTGGGGCGCAGTGGAATGAGACACCAACAGATCTAGCTGCAATACGAAAGACGATCTGAAGGCCATGATCACAAGTGCCTTTAGTGGCCTAAGTCGGGGGACAGTGACAAAAGCCTGTAGCCGGTTCCGAGGCCGCCTTGAGGCCGTCATCAAAGCCAATGGCGGGTTTATCGAGTGAGCTCAAAAGAACAAGTCATGAAGACAAACTGACCCAAGTTTAATAAATATATCTTAAAAAATAAAACTACTGTTATTTTTTCCTAGACAGTAATCTTGCGAACAAATATGGTCTGCACCCTGTATAGATATATATATATATCATCATCATCATCATCATCATCGTTTAACGTCCACCTTCCACGCTAGCATGGGTTTGGACGGGAATTTTCCCACTTAAGGCAAGATTGGTTGTCTCACTCGTATACGACTGTCTAGCGGGTTTTCTACGGCTGGATGCCCTTCCTAACACGTTTACAGTGTGGACTGGGATGTTTTTACCGTGTTACCTACACGGTCACATTACAGCGTGGACTGTGTTTTTTTGTCGTGACACCTACACGACCAAAGATCTTGGTCCAGTGACATTGTCTTGGAGAGGTGTAAGTGTGTGAGGTCGGAATTTATCAAGTCGTTCCAGGTTTTTCTGGGTCTGCCTACTCCGTGGCTACCGTCTATTTTTATCGCCCTGCACTTTTTTATACAGCTGTCGTCTTTCATGCACATCACGTGACCGTACCAACATAGTCTTCTCTCGAGTAAACAGCATCTGATCCCTCTTATTCCTAATTTCTCACTTAGTTGATTTATGCTTTGCCGTTCACGTATATTACTATTAAACATCCAACGGAGCATGCAAGCTTAGTTCCTCTCCAGTCTGCGTAGATCCTCTGCATACAATGCCCAAGTCTCACTGCCATGTAACATTAATGTTCATATGCAGGCATCATACAGTCTGCCTTTCATTTTTAGAGAGAAACCTTTAGCGGCCAATAGTGAACCTTTTCCATCCCGTTCTGACTCTAGCTACTGTACTTTCAGAGCACCCTCCACCACTGCTGATTTTGTAACGGAAGGTGTCCACTATTTCTATAGAACCATCTGTGCAGTGGAATGAGCTAGTATTCTGTGGGCACTTTCTGCTACTTATTGCACCTGAGCACCGGCCACATATAAAATCCATATTCTTAGTTAGCTTACCTGTGATCCCACTACATCTTTTATGCACCCATACTTTGCATTTGGGACATAAAATAGAGTTTCTACCTACTCATTTCCTACACACTGAGTATGGCCATTTCCCAGATGGGACCAGTGCCGTATTTTCCTTCCTACATACTAGAACTTTAGTCTTAGACAGGTTAATTTTAAGGCTTTTTGATTCTAGGCCTTCCTTCCATGTTTGGAATTTCTTCTCTAGTTCAGCCATTGATTCAGCTATAAGCATTAGATCATTAGCTATATATATATATATATATATATATACATATATATATATATACATATATATATATATATACATATATATATATATATAAAAACAAGTAAGTTTGTTTTGAAACAGTGAGTGAGTTTGAAATAGTAATAGAAGGTTTCACCATAATTTTTTACTAAAGTAATTTTAACTTGATACTGGGGCTTAGAACCCTCCCAGAAGTGGAAAAAGATGAGTTTCCATTTTTTGGAGAGTTCTAAATCAAGCTAAAATTTCTTTAGTCAAAAAACACAGCGAAAGCTTCTATTTCTATCATATGTATATATATAATTGTTTCTACTTTTGGCACAAGGCCAACAATTGTCCCACTGTATTACTGGTACTTTGTTTTATCGACCCCGTAAGGATGAAAGGCAAAATTAACCTCAGGGGGATTTGAACTCAGACCATAAAGGGCCGTAACTCTTTGCTGCAAAGCATGGCGTCCACCCCTCTACCGATACTGTCAATCCAAATAACAATATATATATGTATATAATATTTTAGTTTCATATATATAAAAAAAAAGTGCTCGTTTAAAAGATAGAGACGTGTTTGAAAATTCTCTCTTTTGAAATGGTGTTAACAGCTAACATTGACTTTTTTTAAATTTTTGTTTGGTTTAATTGCTTAACCCTTTTGTTACCATATTTCTAATGAAAGATACTACCTACAACTTTCAAATAATTAGAAATTAATCAAGAATTTGAAGGCATTTAATAATATAACTTTCTTATTATCACAATGGAGGATTGGAGCGTAACTTAAACAAGATTCTTACATAAAATTATGAAAGAGTTTTAAGTAAATATAAACACATTAAGATAAATAGTTTTGTATCATGGAACCAGGGGTCATTCCAGGCAGTTTGGTATCAAAAGGGTTAAGGAGGAAGGGCAGCATCAATGCACCTCCCACACTTGTGGTGGGAAGGAAAAAGGAAAGTCTCCTCAAATTGAAGACCCGGGGTGGTAAGGGTGGAGAAAGGTGGTGGTAGTGGCGGTGGTGTTAATCCATGTGATAGATTAAGTCTACCAACCTAAAAAATAAACTGAACCAGGGATCTCAAAAACATCTACAACACTCTACATGCTACATTATATAGCAGGATATATACACCACACTCACTCAAGTATAGAGCTGTAGTTCTAACACTAACTGTTACCATGACAATAGCACCTAGCTGTCTCCATCTTGTCACAACCAATCTGTGAAGTAAGTTGCTCAAGCTGAGTTCTGTTACATTATATTCTAGAAAATTCTTCCTGGTCGGTGGTCACATGTTAATGGATTTTTGTGTGAAGGGTCACATCTGAGAGAAAGGTCAAGACTTCGAGGAAATTAGACAATTTCCTAGAGATATTTCATCAAACTCTTTCTTAAAAGATGTTCAGCAAATTATGGCTGAAGAACATGGGAAGAATTGTCAATAGCCATTATGGAATTGTTGGATTTTTAAAAAGGAGACAAAAATACATTTTTGTTTTTGTTACTGTTTTTTCTGCTTTTTTTTTTTTTTTTTTTCCTTTTGACCGCTCCACACCCCACCATCACCACCATTTTCTGAGTTGACAATATTATTATCTGAATCTGAGATAATATGATGTATTTACTGACATGTCCACATCAGTAGTCCTTAGATAGCTGTACGATAATGAACTAACAGCACATTGTAAGTTGCTTCTTCAACATCATCATCACCTTCTTTATCATCATCATCATCACCTTTGTTATCATTACCATGATCATCATCATCAACATCATCACCTTTGTTATC
The DNA here is from genome assembly GCA_964016885.1 of Eledone cirrhosa. Lineage (NCBI taxonomy): Eukaryota > Metazoa > Mollusca > Cephalopoda > Octopoda > Eledonidae > Eledone > Eledone cirrhosa. The sequence goes on along the minus strand of OZ024741.1, from coordinate 241,014,883 downwards.
GTTATCAGTATCATCATCATCAGCATCATCAGCATCATCAGCATCATCGTTGTTGTTGTTGCCATCATCATCATCAACATCATCACCTTTGTAATGATCATCATCATCATCACCTTTGTTATCGTGATCAGTATCATCATCCTCATCATCATCATCATCAGCATCATTGTTGTTGTTGCCATCATCATCATCAACATCATCACCTTTGTAATCATCATCATCATCATCACCTTTGTTATCGTGATCAGTATCATAATCATCATTCTTGTTATCATCACCATCATCCAGATTATTATCATCATTATCAGCAGCAACCACCACAGGCTATGGGCTAACACCTTTCATGTCCAAATAACCTCTATAATTGATAAATGAACTAACAAAAAGCCAGAGGACCAGAACATATGTACAGACATTGGCAGCACCACACTACTACTACTACTACTACTACTACTACTACAACTAATAATTGTTTCTACGTTTGGCACAAGGCCAGCAATTATCCCAGTGTATTACTGGTACTTTATTTATCGACCCCGTAAGGATTAAAGGCAAAGTTAACCTCGACGGGATTTGAACTCAGACCATAAAAGGACGTATCAATGCTAGAAAGCATGGCGTCCAACCCTCTACCGATACTGCCAATTCACCAATAATAAGTGTTTCTACTTTTGGCACAAGGCCAGCAATTATCCCAGTGTAGTACTGGTGCTTTATTTTATCGACCCCGTAAGGATGAAAGGCAAAGTTAACTTTGGCAGGATTTGAACTCAGAACGTAAAGGGCCGAAACTCTATGCTGTAAAGTAGATTGTCCAATGCTCTAGCAATAATGATAACATTTACATCGTTCTTGAGTTCGTTAGTTTGATTTAGCCATCAGAGCTAAAACCAGGCTGGAGCAGAGCTATGTATATATATATATGTGTGTGTGTGTGTGTCTGTGTGTGTGTGGACTCACACACACATACGCTCGTTTTTCTTTCTCTCTCTCTCTCTTGTGCTCTTATTCCTCCTTCTGTTTCACAGCCAACCTCTTCCCAACACTCTAGCCATGTCTTAACACATAAACCATGTTCGCCAGAGATATGATAAAGTGAGCAACAAGGGTGTGGTAGGGGTGTGAGGATACCACTAGTGGTAGTGACTGTATGTATGGTTGGGAGGGGGGGGGGGTAGATCGGTAGTATTGATAATAATTGATCAGTGAGATACAGAGCTGAAGTAGATCCCAAAATCACTCTTTGATCTTGTACACCCACTCCCTACCTCTACCTTTTGGGACCTTGGAAAATATTGTTGGTGTTTGAAGCAATAATAAAGATGTAATATATAAGAGTATAGTGTTGGGTGGTGGCTGTGTTGGGGCTAGAAGCGGACTTAGACACACAGAGATGCTGTATGTAGGTTTTGCACAACACTGCCTATGCATTATATATATATATATCTACATATATATATGTATATATATATATATATATATATATGTGTGTGTGTGTGTGTGTGAATGATGAAACGTTTGAAGCTATGTCCATTCTATTCAACTTGCTTCATCTCCTAATTATATATATATATATATATATATATTTATGTGTGTGTGTGTGTGTGTGTGTGTCTGTGTGTGTGTGTGTGTGTGTGTGTGTGTGTGTGTAAATTGATTGTGTTTAGGAAACCGCTACAATGCAGATGGGCTTGTAAATATTCAGGCAACAAACTTGGTTGAAGAAATAGAAAGATGAAGTTGTGGGGGAGAAGTAGAAGAGAAAAGGATAAATAAAGAACTAGAGATAATGTTACTTTGGAAATATGTATTGGTCCCTATATTTGGGATATACTATCCATTGTGAAAGAAGTCTGAAGGAAACTTTGGAGAATGTTGGAGAAGGCCTTTCTGTATTGGTACACAAGACGTGTAGCAGGACTGCAAACAGAAAAGGTAGACTTTATATTGGCAGATGTACAGTGGTAATTAGTCATAAAAGCACTAGTAAAATAATTTTTTTCTAATATGGCAAAGGCTCCATAGAAGTAGTTGATAGCGCCTGTTACCTGAGTGATGTACTTAGTAGAGGATGTGGTTTCTCTGAGAATATAGTTGCTGGAATAAAAACAGGGTTGAAATAGTTTAGGAAACTACTACTTCTGTTGGCAACAAAGGGGTTCTCTCTCTGAGGGAAGGGTAGATTGTATAATGCCTGTTTGAGAAGTGCTATGGTGTATGGTAGTGAGACATGGGCAATAACCATAGAAGATGTATGAATTCTAAAGAGAAACAAAGTGAGTATGCTCTGATGAATGTGCAATATTAGTGCATCAATGAAAGTAGCACGAATGAGCTAAGGATAAGAGGAATCTGATGTTGCGTGCAGGAGAGAAGATTACACTAATATGGACATGTAATGGATGATGATCATAAGTACAGGTAGAAAAAAATCTGACTTTCAAGAGACTACACCTCAGAGAAGACAAAGTAAAGAAACAAATAGAAAGATGATGTATTAGAGAAGACACATCTAACTCATGCAACCATGGAAACAAACATGGTGATGATGATGATGTTGATAGATGCATACATATATATGACAGGCATCCACACAGTTTCTGTCTAACATATTTCATTTACAAGATATATTATAAGACTTGGCACAAAACTAAATGGTTGCAAAGCAAACTTCTTAAAGGCAAGCATGCTTGCATCCTATACATTTATACACATACACAAAGAAACTTACACAAATAAACATATACATACATATATGCTTATATAAATGTACACATTAGTATTGGTAGAGGGTCAGACGCCATGCTTTGATGCATAGAGTTATGGTTCTTGCCATTCTGAGTTCAAATCCCGCCGAGGTTAACTTTGCCTTTCATCCTTACGGGGTCGATAAAAAAAGTACTAGTAATACACTGGGATAATTGCTGGCCTTGTGCCAAAAGTAGAAACAATTATTTATAACTACACAAAGAATTACACAACCTCATACATACACATATACAAACAAAACACACTGCATATCTACCCATGCACATATCTACATACAAACATAACATACACACTCTATTTCTACACACAAAACACAGCAAGTTACCCAAGCACACATCTACACACAAACATACACACTACATATCTACACAAATACACAAAAAAAACACACTGCATATTTACCCATGCACACACAAACACACACACTCCACATTAACTAGATAATACAGCAGTAATTCTTATTATCAAATGCTCATCTTAGTTTCATTTCCAACAACTTTTCACAACTGTTGGTCTGTGATCACTCATTGTCCAATGTGATTATATTCAACAACACACTGACTTAGTGTTTGTATATATATATATAAAGAGAGAGAGACATAAATATATGTATATACTATATATATATACAAATACATACATATGTATGAATGTATATATATATATATATATATATATATATATATATATATATTCACACACATACAAACCAATTGATATTTTAAAAACCAATCCATCATGATGACAAACAAAATACTTTGGGCAATTTTCTTTACATCTTTTATGTTTCAAATTAATTTACCATGGTGAAAACTATGGTGTTATGGTGGTGGTGGTGGTGGTTGAGGAGGTTGTGATGGTAGTGCTATTAGTGATTGTTAATGTTGTGTTGCTGTTATTGTTGTCGTTGTATGTTGTGATTGTTTTATTTATAGTAATATTTTCAATTACTGTTATTATTATTATTATTCCATTCTGAGTTCAAATCCCGCCGAGGCCAACTTTGCCTTTCATCCTTATGGGGTCGATAAAATAAAGTACCAGTAATGCACTGGATAATTGCTGACCTTGTGCCAAAAGTAGAAACAATTATTATTATTATTATCCTTTAGCCGGGAAGGGCAGGCAGTTTTTATCTGTCTGGTGGCCATGGCGAAAGAGATAGTATGGTGGACACGTTTGAAAGGGCTGAAGACGAGCACTTACCTCTTCGGTGATGCCCTGATTAACTTTTTCCAATTTCATTTGTAAAGGAAAATCAGGGTAGAGAGGGAAGTGCTCTCTTCTCAGCTTTTTGTTGAAAGAGGGGTGAGAGAAGCAAGAATGGCCCGAGTGAATGGACCTACTCTGAGTATGTGTCTGTAAATTGAAGGTGGAAAACTGGGAGAGGACAATTGCCCTGGTGGTCAAGGTCACCGTGGCTTTTTTAACGGGCTTTCTCCATGATGGCCCTCTGAAGTCTCCTCCCTATTGGGGAATTTTTTCATTGTTCTATTACATCCTCTGTTTTTTTTTGTTTTTTACACGCAGAAATCCCCATCTGTACTGTCCTGTATTGTCCTGTACTGTCCTTAATGTCTACTTTGTGTAAACCCTTGTGGTTAATAAAGAAAGCATTTTTATTATTATTATTATTATTATTATTATGGCAGTATCAGTAGAGGGTTGGATGCCATGCGTCGCAGCACAGTTACGTCCCTTTACGGATTGAGTTCAAATCCCGCCGAGGTTAACTTTGCCTTTCATCCTTACGGGGTCGATAAAATAAAGTACCAGTAAAATACTGGGATAATTTCTGGCCTTGTGCCAAAGGTAGAAACAATTATTATAGTTGTTGCGGTTGTTAGAGTAATAGTTGTTGATATTGTATGTTATGGTTGTTACAGTTGTTGTTGTTGTTATACTTGTGGCTGTTGTTGTTGTTATAGTTATGACTGTTGTAGTTGCTGTTGATGTTACAGTTGTTATAGTTATGACTGTTGTAGTTGTTACTGTTTTGTAGTCAGTCTTACAAGTAAGGACTGATGTGACATGGAATTCTACAGTAATATAGAAAAAGAAAAAGAAAAGAGTCACACACACACACAGACACACAGACACACACACACACACACACACACACACACACACGCGCGCGCACGCGCGCACGCGGTGGCATCTGTTTAAGATTTTGTTACCAAACAATAGTTGCCATTCTCTCTCTCACTTTCTCTTTCTCACTCTCTTCTTTCCTTCATCCTCACCTCTCTCTCTTCCTCTTATCTCATTCTCACTTTTCTCAATCCTCTCTCTTTCTCTCTCTCTCTTCCTCTTCTTTCACTCTCTCCTTTCTCCCCCTCCCCCTCTCTCTTCCTCTTCTCTCACACTTTCCCTCCCTCCCCCTCTCTCTTCTTCTCTCACTCTCTCCTTTCCCTCCCTCACTCCACCCCTCTATTTCCCCCTTCTAAGATGTCCACCAATGGGTAATAAATCAGGTCAGAAAGACTTGCAGGCCAAGAAGAAATACTTTCTATAGAAGCCGGTAGGAACGATGATTCATTGTTACATTAAATATTGGAGCCAATATCGCTATATAATGGTTGTGGCAGTGGTGGTGGTAGTGATGGTGGAAGTGGAAGGTGTTTTTGTGGTGTTGGTCGTAGCTGGGGGGAGGGGGGTGTCTTTTGTAGCCAATCTATTGGCTTAATAACATAAAATCCTTTCTTAATAACAAATATAGCACAAGCTACCACCCCACTTACCCCACCACTGCTACCTCCCCTCAGTTGTCTAGAAGATAGAAATTACATGAGTTTAGTGATGGACTTTTTATGTAGCTGCTTGACCTGCTAAATGAAGTAGCCAAATACCTGGCCACAAACACCACCACATCTTTAAACCTTTTGACAGCCCAAAATGTCCTGCTATGTCCTTTACCTCCCAACCGATGTGTGCCAAAGACAAACTTGTACATTTTAGTTTAGTTTGTGAAATCCAGACATTAGATAAAACTAATTTTATAAAAATATCTCTTATATTTGTGATAATTTATTAAAAATTTCAAAAACTAACGTATAAGCCTGTGCTGGAGCAACAAAATACTAAAAAAAACAACAAAAAGAAACGGCACTGACACCATGCCTATACCAAGGAAGGGAGTGCCCTGGATAACACTGTTACCCTACTTTTCCATGGTGCACTCCAGGTTTAGAAATATTTACAGTGCTATGCTTATTTTGAAACACCACCTTAGAATTATTGGGAAATAGTGTCCAACACAATGTTCTGAGGCCCCAACCCACCCATACCTGAACACTGAAAACTGGCAACGCACCTGACAGGTACACAAAGAGTTAATATGAGAAATTTGTACTACTATGGTAGAAATGTTTTATGGTTGTGTGGTTAAGAATTTCAGTTTGTTTTCAAGTCATTAGTGTTCATATTTCAAATACAATGTATGGTACCATGAAACCATGAATAAGTAGGTTTGGTTGTTCAATGTTTTATGAAGGAAATTTGATTGGTATATATACATATATAGGTGGTTTGTTACAACAATAACGTCAAATTGTGGGCCATCTCCAAATCAAGTTTATTCTCTGTTTATGTTTTGTGTCATCCTGTAATTGATTAGTCAATCTTTGCAATTTACACCTGATGACATCATCAAAGTCTTACACTATAATCTGATGATGTAACTAGGCCATAGAAATACGTATTGGGATTTTGCAACTTTAAAAGAATAGTTGTAATCTGGCTTTATGTTGTCTTTTATATAAATTTATATAAATTAGGGCATTATCTGACTTTCCTGATCATTTCATATGAATGAAACAGTTCTAGTCCCGTAGAAATCATTTTTATATAAAATAAAAAAATAAAAAATGCCTATACTCTACCAATGTATTGAATACCATTTTTAACCATTGATCCCCCCTCCCCCACCACACAACTCAGGAATCTACATATCATATATATATATATATATATAAGGAAATTCATCAAAGTCACACATGCACAAAGGCAGCACAATGATACAAGAAATGAATCCTTTGTTGCAGAGTGGCAACTCATTAGATTTATAAAGAAATGAATGCACGCAATCCATGTTGGTTGTGTGTTTACCCTATATAGAAGACAACAATAACAACAAATACCCAGGGAAAAACATATTTACCTGGACCATAGTGGTTTCTAATCATCTGTATGTGCAGATTCAATTACAACTGCACATTAACATCAATTGTGTAAGCAACTGAGATTAGATACATCATCCTCAGCAGATTATTCGTCCCCTGAACTCTGATCAAACTAGCTAACTTTGATGTCTCTTGTCAACTGAAGGAATTCGGTGACATAATAGTGGAATCATTTGAACATAGAGGATGGTCATTCTCCAAGTTTTGAATTAGGTAATCAAAATATTTATTCAGACGTCATTAATCTCTCAAACCAGTTTCAGGAATATATCTATGACTAAAAGTGGATCATCATCATTTTGCGTCTGCTTGCAAGGGATATATATATATATATATCTATGACTAAAAGTGTATATATATATATCTACGACTAAAATGGATATATATATATATAGGGAGGCTGTCACATGTGTGTGTGTATATATATATATATATATTTTTTTTTTTTTGTCATATGTAGACTGGACACTTTCTTGTTCACAAGTGTTTTTAGGCCTCATATCATGTTACCTTATTTTATCTGATGAGAACACAATTGTTGTCCCAGGATGATGTTGTTTTCGAAATGCGCATAATAAAATATATGGAACTTTTTTAACCATCTTTTAATTTCTTCTTTATATATATATATATATATATATATATATATATATATATATATATATATATATATATATATATATGTGTGTGTGTGTGTGTATATATATATATATATATATATATATGTGTGTGTGTGTATATATGTATATATATATATACATATTTACACACACACACACATGACAGTCTCCCTAGTGCTGGTAATCTACACAATAAAACCACCAAGTACACACTATAAAGTGGTTGGTGTTAGGAAGAGCATCCCGCCATAGAAAGCTTGTCAAACAAAGGGTTAAGAAGACCTTTCAGTTTGTGTCAAAAGATATGACAACTCCTCTGTATTCGATATGACTGTATGTAAGGAAGATATAGATCTGTCTGGAAGGTTAGTAGCCCTGCTTCAGTACTGACTTCATCTATGCAGACCCGTCTAACCCTTGCTAGCAGGGAAAGCAGATGTTAAGTGATGATGATGATGATACAGACACAAACAGTTATCAGTGGTGATCAGTGTTGGAGTGAAGTGTCCATCAACAAACTTTGTCTTTAAATTAAGAACATTAGAAATATTGAGGAATATTGTATGTAATTACTTGATCTATTCTAAATGTAGTAGCTATGGAATAGAGGCCATTTTATCCACATACATCCATTCAATCCTCATACTTCCCTACGAGAAATACTGTTCAAATGTCTTTAAAATGAGGACCATTTATAGCAGTAAGCAGGCTTGTATTAACTGTCTTAAAAAGAAAAAAAATACAATAGTAATATGGCCTAACTCATAACACAAAATATGAAAGCCATAGCTGAAATGCTTTTGATCATAAATTTTCTCGATCAATGTCAATTAGAGGTTAAACAATTAACAACAATAATGAAAAAAAAACTTATTCCCACATTATTTCACAAACAAAATATTAACACTAAACCCTTTATAGATGCCCACCAATACTACCACTATCACTAGAGTGATTGAGGGGTCTATATCTTGCTTACATACTGTCATATTGAGTGCAGAGGAGAAGCTGTAATGTCTTCTGGAGTTTCACAATGTCTGTATTTATGTGACTAACACCAACCTTGAGCAGTTCAAACTCATTCTCAACTACATTGTCTGCAACAATCTAAAGAGGCCTTCAAAGCTCATAGGCAGCCCCCTGCAAAGCTGACAATGGGGCCAGATTAGATGTGAAATGTAAGCCTTCAAAGCTGGTAACAGGCTCGAGCAGGTTGTGAAATGTTGGCATGACTGGATTAACTACTAAGGAAGATAAGCACATGTTTAAAGCATCAACAGAAGAAGGGTGCCATTTTATTCAAATTAAATGTATTTATCATTGCAAAAAATGTGTTTTGCACACTTTATATATGTAAGCAGGGCACCATAACCTTTTTAGTGCTTAGAGCTTCAAGGAGACTTAATCTAGTCCTGGATGTAGTCCTCCAAAGCTGATGGTAAGCCCAGGTCAGATGTGAAATATCGACTCCATTTTAAACTGCTTTTTATGTTTGGTAATCAGTGCTAAATACTTTATATATGTGTTACAAGTATATGGATGTACATTTAATGTACATGATATACTTATAAGTAACAGAACACAATAAAAGAACCATAACTTGATGTTAGTTGCTCTACTTTACCCTGCTTCCTTTTAATCAAAGTCCCTTGCCAAATGGCATACCTATCATCACTTCTGTTTTAGAATTTTAGAGAGGTCAGAGAACTCAGCTCTTCTCAGATGGAATAAGTAAGGGGCACATAAAAAGCCAATAGCTATAATATAAAACAGTCATTAATATTTCTGTATCCATCAAGACAAATCTAAAATATGTATCCCCCCTCGTGTTTCTTAACTCTGCTGGAGGATCTGCAGGAGGTAAAAGTGAAAATTTATCAAACCAAGCCTTTCTTCTATCACTAAACACACATCAGGTTAAAATGAACCAATTTTAGAACCTTTATAGTGTCACTCAACCTGTTAGATGTAGCAGTCAATTCTCCACAGGTGACATCCTATTGTCTTTATATGTGTGTGTGTGTGTGTGTGTATGAAACAATAAATGAAACCTCTACATGGTAATTAAAACTGCAAGATATAGCAACTATATCTTCTTCAATCCCTTTAGCATTTAAACCGGCTGTATACGGCCAGCTTTCTCACACCTCTCAAATCGGCTGTAACCAGCCACTCATACTGCTGTTACGGTATTGTTCTCAAAATAAATACCATCAAAATCTCATAGATTCGATATTATGAGAGGTAATTATGTGAGGTAAAGCATTTACCATGAAAATATAATGGTAAATATAGAGTAATTGTTTCTACGTTAGGCACAAGGCCAGCAATTACCCAGTGCATTACTGGTACTTTATTTTATCGACCCCGTAAAATAAAATGGTAAATATAGAGTAATGTAAACGCTAAAGGGTTAAATTACATTCAAACATTTTATGTCTATATATATGTATATGTATGAGCCAAACAGGAAGCCTGCTATAAGGTAGCAAAACCTGCTAGAAATAGCAGCCAAATATCTCATGAATTATGCCCTACAGTTTTGAGAAAGGGAAGTACACATTGGATAATACAGTACTAAATACCCAAAACAAGATGGGATGGTTATAGCTGTAATTCATTTGATAATGTCTTCTCAATGAGGGTTGACCTAGGGCTAAACAACACAACAATAAATCATGTTGTTAAAAAGAGCTTTGAAATATAACATATTCAGCATTGAGGCTGGTTGTAGTAGAGTGCAGTTGGCTGCATTGACAACAATGCATGGTGCATGATGCATGTTCTCACACAGAAATGATCAGAGCAACATAGATTTTTCTATCTCTCTTACTTCTTCTTCCTCTCTCTCTCTCTCTCTCTCTCTCTCTCTCTCTCTCTCTCTCTCTTTCTCTCTCTCTTTCTATCTATCTATCTCTCTTTATTCCTCTCTCTCTCTCTTTACTTCCCTCTCTCTTTCTACATTTTCCTCTCTCCTCCTCATCCTTCCAACAGCTGCATCTCTACGGGTGATGTGTTCTGTTCCTTCATCACGAAGATAAAGGCTTTTGCATGCATGTCTATATATCTAGGTGTGAATACATATATGTGTGCTATATATATATATATATATATATATATATATGTGTGTCTGTATGTATGTATGTGTGTGTGCATGTGTATGTGTGTGCGTGTGTGTATGTGTGGTGCGTGTAGAAGTGTAAAAACATTGCTGAAGGTTGATAAATAATTTCATTTTTCTCCATTTGGCTTTTCAACATCTTCCAAAGTTCTAAATATTTGTGGATAGTGGAGAAAAATTTAGAGGAAAAGAATTTATGAAAATTTTTGAAAATTGTTTTCAAGTTGTTTTTGCTGAACCAAAAGCTTTTAGCAGACACACTTATATATATGTATTATAAGTATATATGTACATGCATAACACACACACACATATATATATATATTATATATATATATATATATATATATATATATATATATATATATATATATATATATATATATATATATATATATATATATATATATATATATATATGTATATATATATAAATGAACACACACATACACATATATATATATATATATATATATAAATGAATGTATATTTAAGCATATATATATATATATCATCATATACATATGCATCTATGTATATCATCATCATCACCAACATCATCTTAACGTCAGCTTTCCCTGGTGTGTGTATGTGTGTGTGTGTATATACATATATATATATAAAAGTATATGCATATATATATATACATTCATGTATATATATATATATACACACACACATGTATGCAGATATATGTGTGCGCATATATATATATATATATATAAAAGTATATGCATATATATATATATACATACATACATACATACATACATTCACTGGTCTGTTGGAGATGCAGGACATGGCAGCGATAATGAGGGACAGGGACCGCTGGAGAGAACTTGTCCATGGATCTCGGGAATTTTACCCGCCCTAGATAGATAGATACATACATTCATGTATATATATATATAAAAGTATATGCATATATATATATATATACATACGTTCATGTATATATATATACACATGTATGCAGATATATGTGTATCATCATCATCATCATCATCATCATTTTACGTCCGCTTTTCCCTGCTTGCAAGGGTGGGACGGGAACTGATTCTGGCTTGATTTCTACAGCTGGATGCCCTTCCTAACACCAACCTCATTTACAGTGAGTGCTGGGTACTTTTTTGCTGTGGCACCTCCACGACCACTTTGCAGTGGAATGATAGGGACCCCAGTCCCTATCATCTCATTTCTACAGCTGAGTAAACTGGAGCAATGTGAAATAAAGTGTCTTGCTCAAGGAAACAACACATCACCCGGTCTGAGAATTGAACTCACAACCTTTCGATTGCAAGGCCAATGCTCTAACCACTAAGCCATGTGTATGCATATGTAAATATTTATTATTGTAAATATGGAATGTGATATATTTATAAATTACTTTTTAAGTATTGTTTATAAATGTATAGCAAATAATGTACAAATACATGTATGTATTTATATAAATATATATATATAATAATATATATATACATATATATATATATACATATATTATATATGTATTTATATAAATATATATATATAATAATATATATATACATATATATACATATGTTATATGTATGTATATAATAAATATATATATATATGTACATATATATATGTATATATATATATATATATATATATATATATATATATATATATATATATACACATGCACAGACCCTCCCTCACAGAAATATACATCACACACACACAAACATATTGTTCTGTAATTATATGCTACAACACTTTCAATAAGATAACTCACTGATGTACTGCATACATCAAACTTTGTTCATATGCTTCCCATTGTCGTTCTTCGGTGCAATAAGTGCAGCATAGCTGCGTGTGAATGTTACGTTTACTTTCAGGTGTTGCTTTATTCCTAATTTGATCCAGTTGACGATAACAGACATTTTCTTTTTTTTTTTTTAAGATACAAAAAGAATATATATATTCGCTCTAAAATTTCTTTTTCTTTTTCTATCTACTATTTTGTTTTATTGGTTTCCCATGCTCATCTTCCCAAACCCTCTAGCCACCATTCTCTATGACATCCACCTTCTCCCCTGCAACATTTAGCACTTGCTCACCCATTGCATGACTATTGGACCTTAACTAATGTTCACCGCTCTTCCCAGCATGTTGTTATCATCTGAAGTTATGATGAAATTTTGTCATGTTTGGTTATATGTATGTATGAACCCGTCATTTCTGATGCAGTCATAGGGGCACTGTCGTGACATATGGCATGTCTTGGGCACTTTAAACCTAGTATGGCCCATCCCATCTCCAGCTCTGAACACAGCTGCTTTCTTTCAAAGAGAGAGAGAGAGAGAGAGTAAGAGTGTGAGAGAGAGAGGGAGTGTGAGAGAGAGGAAGTAAGAAGGAGATATAGAGGAAAAATCCAGTTTGGTTATATAAAGAGCAGTATTAGATATAAGTATAAAAATACGTGGCTGTGTTTGTAGACTTAATACATCACTGTTTACCCCACCCTCAATTTGGCCCTATGTTTATCTTTGCCAGCATCCACTCTGTTACTATGGATGTGGTTTATCATTTATTATATTGGGCTCATATTCATAGGGACACAGGTTTAGTTCTCAGATCAAATGTCATATTGTATCCTTGAGCAAGATACTTCGTTTCTTGTTGCTCCGGTCTACACAGCTGAAAAAAATGAGTATCAGCAGCAACAGCTGTGAGTTAACCCAACGATAGTTTCCTGGCTTGTAGGCCAAATAACTTAAGGCCAGTGACACCAGGATAAGATCTGGCCTGATGTGCCTCTTGGCTTCAGAGAGAAACTATTAACTCCATTGTAAGCATTCTTTAGCAGATTCCACTGTTAGATATATAAATATAATTATCAAAATTTGGAGGCTCAGATGATAGCCAAGAGGTAAAATGAAGAAAGACTGTGAATATGAGTGTGAAGGAAAAAAGAAAATTGTAGCTACATGCTGGAGGAAGGGTGAATAATAGGAGTTTATCATAGTGAGATAAAGGTTTGTGGCTTTGTGGCTTTGTGGTTAGAGCATCAGGCTTACAATCATAAGGTTGTGAGTTTGGTTCCTAGACCGGGATGTGTGTTCTGTTCTTTCCAGTTTATTTGGCTGTAGAAATTAGTTGTGACATCAGTGATACCAAGCTGTATCAGACATTGCCTTTCCCATGGACAATATCAGCAGCATGGAGAGACTGGTATGCATGGATGACTGTTGGTCTTCACAAACAACTTAGCCTGGACTTATGTCTTGGAAAGGAAACTTTCTAGGCACAAATTTTATGGTCATTTATGAAGAGAGTCTTTAACCATTACCCTATCATAGTTAGAGAAAGAGCTAATGGTGGATAGCAACATAGGTGTGATGGTAAGAGAAGTGGATAAACAACTAAGTGTATGAATATGTGTATGAATGGTACAAAGGGTGATGAAATGGTAGTGGAGGAAGAACAGTGGTAGCTACATGCTGGTTGTTGGTAAGAGATTTAGCAATAGGGTGTGTGGTGGTTGGAGAGAGCTAATGCTGGACAGGTGTGATGGTAAGAGTAGTGAATAACATCTACATGTCTTGTGAAGGGGAACATAAAAAAGTCTGAGTATGAATATGAATGTGAAGAGAGTAACACTGATGGGATAGTAGAGAGGAGAAGAGAGACAGTGTTAACTATATTCTAGTTGTTGTTGGTGGTGGTCTTGTTGATAGGCGGAATGTTAAACAATAAAGGTATATCATAGTTGATGAGAACTAGGGCTGGATAGCAACAGAGAAGCTGTAGATGTGAGATTAGTGAGAGGTGTATTGAACAGTTCAGTGTCTTATGAGGGAGAAAGTCAGAATATGAATATGCTTATGAAGGGTAAACATGAGTAATCATCATCATTCGTCGACTACTGTCGAGATGATGGATCTCACTCTCATGCCCCAGAATTCCCTGTCCCCCATCGCTGCCCCCAGGTCCCGTCTACTGATTCCCGTATCCCTAGAGATAACGTCAAGGAATGACAGCTTCCTACTCCTAGTCAGGCTGGAGTCAGGGTTCCAGAGCAAGAGAGCGGATATGATTTCATTGCTGGCATGGTGACAGTGGCCTGCAAATTGAGCTCTCCGGGATTTTAGAAGGGCAGAGGCTCGAGGGAGTTTGCCATAGATTTCAAACAAGGTGGGATGAGTAATAGAGTGGTAGTGGAGGTGGTGGGTGGACAGTGGCAGCTTCATGTTGGTTGTTGGTAGGAGATTAAGTAATAGAGACGAGTCATGGTGGGAGAGAGCCAGTGATGGGTACAACCAGAGAAATATGATGGCAACAGTTGTGGATGACATCTATGTGTCCCATGGAAGAGAGAGAATGATGGTTAATGGTTAGGGGGCAAATGGTATTGTATATGGGCACATGTAGATGGTTAGATATCAACAAAGAAACAAAGAGTCTCGATGTAATTAAATAAGAGAGGGAGAGAGAAAGGGACAGAGAGAGAGGAGGGGGAGGGATGGAGGATCAACGATACCCAATACAGAGAGATAGCCGATGCGATCTCTCATCCAACAGGCATTGTCCTGCGGAAATAGATGTAGGGTAGAAGAGTTGATGGTGACAGAGAGGAAGTGATAACCATTCTGGGTGAGATAGTAGTAGTAGTAATAGTGGTAGTAGTAGTAGTAGTAGTAGTAGCAGCAGTAGTAGTGGTGGTGGTGGTGGTGGTGATAGTGGTGGTGGTGGTGGTGGCGGCGGTGGTGGTGGTGGTGGTAGTAGTAGTAGTAGTTTTGGTGGTGTTGGCGGTGGTGGTGGTGGTGGTGGTGGTGGTAGTAGTAGTGGTAGTAGTTATGGCGGTGGTGGTGGTAGTAGTAGTAGTAGTAGTAGTAGTAGTAGTTGTGGTGATGGTGGTTTTGGTGGTGGTAGTAGTAGTAGTAGTGGTGGTGGTGGTGGTGGTGGTGGTGGTGGTGGTGGTATTTGTAGTAGTAGTAGTTGTGGTGGTGGTGGTTTTGGTGGAGTAGTAGTAGTAGTGATGGTGGTGGTGGTGGTGGTGGTGGTAGTAGTTGTAGTTGTAGTAGTAGTAGTAGTGGTGGTGGTGGTAGTAGTAGTAGTAGTAGTAGTAGTAGTAGTAGTAGTAGTAGAAGTAGTAGTAGTAGAAGTAGTAGTAGAGTAGTAGTAGTAGTAGCCACAGCAGCAGCAGCAGCAGAAAAAGAGAGAGTAGTAGTGTGATAATAGTAGAAGACCAGGTAGAAATCATCATCATCATCATCATCATCATCATAATTATCATCAACCTGTGACCTCAACCAAAATCATCATCTCATCATCATCATCTTCATTTAACGTCCATCTTCCACGCTAGCATGGGTTAGACGGAAATAGACTCAACAATAGATCTCCACGTAGGTCTATGGCTCATTGTATTACCTAGATTCTGAACATCAATACCATAGTCTCTGGGTGCGAGAGCTTGTGACCTCTTTGGCTTTTAACAGATGCTGGTTTCCATAGCACTAAAAGAAATGCAGCTTCATTTGAGGTGCAATAGCCTGCAAATATCACAGCCTTATCTTTCACTCAATATCAGAAATAGGAGGGAAACCATTGTATCTTTCTATAAGAGTTTTATGTTGCCTCCAGCTTATCTTTTGAGCACAACAAAACAAAGATGTATATGTGTATATATTCCATTGAGGTACATTTCTTGTTTGTTAGTAAGTGTCACTACCAGAAAGTAAGATTGGTTGTATTAATCGGTAGAGAGTCGGACGCCATGCTTTCCAGCATAGTTACGTCCCTTTACGATCTGAGTTCAAATCCCGCCGAGGTTGACTTTGCCTTTCATCTTTACGGGGGTCGATAAAATAAAGTACCAGTAATGCACTGGGTAATTGCTGGCCTTGTGCCTAAAGTAGAAACAATTATGACATGGAAGAGAGAGGGCGGTGGATTGGCAGTATCGGTAGAGCATCAGACAACATGCTTAGTTGCGGCCCTTTATGTTCTGAGTTCAAATTCTACCGTGGTTAGCTTTGCCTTTCATCCTTACAGGGTTGATAAAATAAAGTACCAGTAATGCACTGGGGTAAAATTAACCAACTTTCCTCTCACCCAAATTATTGTCTTTGTACCTAAATCAGAAACCATTTAAAAGGGCAGTGGATTGGCAGTATTGGTAGAGTGTCAGATATCATGCTTTGCAGCATATAAATATGGCCCTTTATGTTCTGAGTCCTAATCACACCAAGGTTGGCTTTGCCTTTCATCCTTACGGGGTTGATAAAATAAAGTACCAGTAATGCACTGGAGTTGATTTAATAGACTTTCCCCTGCCCCAAAATATTTCGCCTTGTACCAAAATTAGGAATCATCATGACGGTGGATTGGCAGTATCGGTAGAGGGTCGGACGCCATGCTTTCCAGCATAGTTACGTCCCTTTACGGTCTGAGTTCAAATCCCGCTGAGGTTGACTTTGCCTTTCATCCTTACGGGGTCGATAAAATAAAGTACCAGTAATGTACTGGATAATTGCTGGCCTTGTGCCTAAAGTAGAGACAATTATGACATGGAAGTGTCTTACTTTGGAGGAATTTGGTAAATATGATGGGTGATTCACAACAAAGGTACACAAAGGGCAGGTTTCAGGATATTCCAGTTGGGCACTCTACTTCTCAATAATTCTAACGATAACTTTCAGTATAAGTATATCAAGGCAAATTTTTCTAAATTTTGACTGTGCAACATTAAAAAGTAGAGTTGGGTGGGGCAATGTCCTCTTCCCACCTCCAACTTCACCATCTTTATTTTAATAATTGTTTTGCCAGGTTTGCACTGGTAACGGGGTGGGTGGCTCATCTGCTGCACAGGACATCACTATTGATGAGGTTCAGCTTCCTCCCATATAGTTCTTGGGTCTTCCTTTTCTTTTCTTTTACGGGAGGATAAGGAGGAGAGGGAGGGGAGAAAAGAAGGAAAAGAAGTTGAAAAATAAAAATAAGAACAATACAGAATTAGTAGTAGTAGTAGTAGTAGTAGTAGTAGTAGTAGTAGTAGGAGGAGGAGGAGGAGGAGGAGGAGGAGGAGGAGGAGGAAGGGGAGGAGGAGGGGAGGGAGATTACTATATTCACATATGATGAGTTAAGATTTATCTTAGTAATTTTAAGTCTTAAATCCCATTAAGAATTTTCTAGATTAAGTATGGCTGTCAAAAAGAGATTATGGCGCCAGATACAATAGCAATAAAACAGACAATAATGGCACCACTTAAAAATCAGAAACTTATGGGCAATGAAGGATAATTCAATTTAGATTATAGCAGTTTCTTCTTCTTTTTCTCTAAAACCACCTCGAATTTTGGCCATTATCCTTTCACGTTTCCCTGTGATAGCCATACTAGATCCCAATTTTATGCACCAAGAGTACACACACATACAGACGTTTGTGTATGTGTATGGATATATATGTATATATTTGTAGATATATGTATGTATGCGTGTATGTATGTACATGCATATATCACCACCATCATCATTTAACAGCCATGTTCCCTGCTGGCATGGGTTGGTCATACACAAACAAACACATGCACCCACGCTCACACTCATGTACACATACGTTTGTGTAGTATGTGTGGGCATGTGTGTATGTGTGTGCCTGTGTCTGTATGTCCAACCCATGCCAACATGGAAAACGAACATAAAATGGTGTTGATAATTATATATATATATATATATATATATATATATATATATATATATATATATATATATATATATATATATATATATATACATGGTGTTCCCCAAAAATGTATACACACTTCAACAGCATTCTAATCAAAGTATATATACATTTTTGGAAGACACCAGTATGTATATGTGTGTATATATATATATATATATATATATATATATATATATATATATATATATACATATATATAAGGAGGAAATTATATATATATATACATATACATATATATATATATATATATATATATATACATACAAACATAAATATAGACTTATGTGGTAGTATGGTTGATAAAGTGAAATTTAAATTTACCAAATCCATTAGCACCAATTTGTTGGAAGACAATGAACAAATACCTCAATATTCACTAATGGTAATCTTTTCAAATAAATAACTGAAGCATTCAGCATCAGCCAACCTGTCTTTTGAATAGAGGGGTTGAAAACCTTCTTTGAATGGACTATCATTTGGATATCAACACCTTGGAGACCAATTAAGTATCTATCAAATTCATCTATTTTACTGGCTCACACAGTTAGAAATAACAGCCTAGATTTCCCTCGATTCACACTCCACTCTACTAAAAATGGCAAGTATTCTTTATATAATGTAGTTCTAGATATCTTTAAAATACAAGATAGTCATAGCTGGAATTCCTTTGAGCATAATTCTGCCCAGTCAGGTATGATCTGGATCTAAACAACAAGAGCAACAACAGCAACAATAACAAGAGCTACAATAACAACAACAGTCTTCAGAAACTGTTCACCTCAAATATATACACGCAACAACTGATGTAATCCTGTGTATGATATAAATTCCAAATACAACCTTGCTAGACAGTCTGCCTACAAGTTCTAGCCAGATAGTTTATCAGTTATATATCCAGTTAGTTTATCAGTTATATATCCAGTTAGTTTATCAGTTATATATCCAGTTAGTTTATCAGTTATATATCCAGTTAGTTTATCAGTTATATATCCAGTTAGTTTATCAGTTATATATCCAGTTAGTTTATCAGTTATATATTCAGCTAGTTTATCAGTTATATATCCAGTTAGTTTATCAGTTATATATCCAGTTAGTTTATCAGTTATATATCCAGCTAGTTTTTCAGTTATATATCCAGTTAGTTTATCAGTTAAATAGTCAACAAACAACAATGTATAAACAATATATTGGAGATACATTCTAAAATAACACATCTTAGACAAACATCAGTTGGCACTTAGAAAGATTCTTCCAAGGCACGAGCATGTGCAAGGTGATTTTGTGTAAGACCATCCACTGCCCATGCATACCAGTCTCTTTTTTCCATGCCATCGATGTTGTCCAAGGGAAAAACAAACAACAGTAG
>OZ024741.1:240942606-240990106 GCA_964016885.1 Eledone cirrhosa | reverse complement strand
ACTACCACAGACATAACCACCACGACCACCACTACCACTACCACTACCACAGACATAACAACCACCACCACCACCACCACTACCACAGACATAACCACCACCACCACCACCACCACTACCACATACATAACCACCACCACCACCAACACCACTACCATCATCACCACTACCACAGACATAACCACCACCACCAACACCACTACCACAGACATAACCACCAACACAAACACCTCTACCACAGACATAACCACCACCACCAACACCTCTACCACAGACATAACCACCACCACCACCACCACCAACACCACTACCACATACATAACCACCACCACCAACACCACTACCACAGACATAACCACCACCACCACCACTACCACAGACATAACCACCACCACCACCACCAACACCACTACCACAGACATAACCACCACCACCGACACCACTACCACAGACATAACCACCACCACCAACACCACTACCACAGACATAACCACCACCACCACCACTACCACAGACATAACCACCAACACCACCACCACTACCACAGACATAACCACCACCACCAACACCTCTACCACAGACATAACCACCACCACCAACACCTCTACCACAGACATAACCACCACCACCACCACTACTACAGACATAACCACCACCACCACCACCACTACCACAGACATAACCACCAACACCACCACCACTACCACAGACATAACCACCACCACCAACACCTCTACCACAGACATAACCACCACCACCAACACCTCTACCACAGACATAACCACCACCACAACCACTACCACAGACATAACCACCAGCACCACCACCACTACCACAGACATAACCACCAACACCACCACCACTACCACAGACATAACCACCACCACCAACACCACAGACATAACCACCACCACCAACACCACTACCACAGACATAACCACCACCACCAACACCACTACCACAGACATAACCACTACCACCAACACCACTACCACAGACATAAACACCACCACCAACACCACTACCACAGACATAACCACCACCACCAACACCACTACCACAGACATAACCACCACCACCAACACCACTACCACAGACATAACCACTACCACCAACACCACTACCACAGACATAAACACCACCACCAACACCACTACCACAGACATAACCACCACCACCAACACCATTAACACAGACATAACCACTACCACCAACACCACTACCACAGACATAACCACCACCACCAACACCACTACCACAGACATAACCACCACCACCAACACCATTACCACAGACATAACCACTACCACCAACACCACTACCACAGACATAACCACCACCACCAACACCACTACCACAGACATAACCACCACCACCAACACCACTACCACAGACATAACCACCACCACCACCAACACCACTGCCACAGACGTAACCACCACCACCACCTCCACTACCACAGACATCACCACCACCACCACTACCACTACCACAGACATAACCACCACCACCACTACCACAGACATAACCACCACCACCACTATCACTACCACAGACATAACCACCACCACCAACACCACTACCAGAGACATAACCACCACCACCAACACCACTACCACAGACATAACCACCACCACCACCACCAACACCACTACCACAGACATAACCACCACCACCACTACCACTACCACAGACATAACCACTACCACCAACACCACTACCACAGACATAACCACCACCACCAACACCACTACCACAGACATAACCACCACCACCAACACCACTACCACAGACATAACCACCACCACCAACACCACTAATACAGACATAACCACCACCACCAACACCACTACCACATACATAACCACCACCACCAACACCACTACCACAGACATAACCACCACCACCAACACCACTACCACATACATAACCACCACCACCACCACCAACACCATTACCACAGACATAGCCACCACCACCACCACTACCACAGACATAACCACCACCAACACCACTACCACAGACATAACCACCACCACCACTACCACAGACATAACCACTACCACCAACACCACTACCACATACATAACCACCACCACCAACACCACTACCACAGACATAACCACCACCACCAACACCACTACCACAGACATAACCACCACCACCAACACCACTACCACAGACATAACCACCACCACCAACACCACTACCACATACATAACCACCACCACCAACACCACTACCACAGACATAACCACCACCACCAACACCACTACCACATACATAACCACCACCACCACCAACACCATTACCACAGACATAGCCACCACCACCACCACTACCACTACCACAGACATAACCACCACCACCACCACCACCACCACCACTACTACAGACATAACCACCACCACCACCACTACCACAGACATAACCACCACCACCACCACTACCACAGACATAACCACCACCACCACCACTACCACAGACATAACCACCACCACCACCACCTCTACCACAGACATAACCACCACCACCAACACCACTACCACCATCACCACTACTACAGACATAACCACCACCACCAACACCTCTACCACAGACATAACCACCACCACCAACACCACTACCACCATCACCACTACCACAGACATAACCACCACCACCACTACCACAGACATAACCACCACCACCAACACCACTACCACAGACATAACCACCACCACCACCACTAACACAGACATAACCACCACCACACCACTACCACAGACATAACCACCACCACCACCACTACCACAGACATAACCACCACCACCAACACCACTACCATCATCACCACTACCACAGACATAACCACCACCACCAACACCACTACCACAGACATAACCACCACCACAAACACCTCTACCACAGACATAACCACCACCACCAACACCTCTACCACAGACATAACCACCACCACCACCACCACCAACACCACTACCACATACATAACCACCACCACCAACACCACTACCACAGACATAACCACCACCACCACCACTACCACAGACATAACCACCACCACCACCACCAACACCACTACCACAGACATAACCACCACCACCGACACCACTACCACAGACATAACCACCACCACCAACACCACTACCACAGACATAACCACCACCACCACCACTACCACAGACATAACCACCACCACCACCACTACCACAGACATAACCACCAACACCACCACCACTACCACAGACATAACCACCACCACCAACACCTCTACCACAGACATAACCACCACCACCAACACCTCTACCACAGACATAACCACCACCACCACCACTACCACAGACATAACCACCACCACCACCACCACTACCACAGACATAACCACCAACACCACCACCACTACCACAGACATAACCACCACCACCAACACCTCTACCACAGACATAACCAACACCACCAACACCTCTACCACAGACATAACCACCACCACCACCACTATTACAGACATAACCACCACCACCACCACCACTACCACAGACATAACCACCAACACCACCACCACTACCACAGACATAACCACCACCACCAACACCTCTACCACAGACATAACCACCACCACCAACACCTCTACCACAGACATAACCACCACCACAACCACTACCACAGACATAACCACCACCACCACCACCACTACCACAGACATAACCACCAACACCACCACCACTACCACAGACATAACCACCACCACCAACACCACAGACATAACCACCACCACCAACACCACTACCACAGACATAACCACCACCACCAACACCACTACCACAGACATAACGACCACCACCAACACCACTACCACATACATAACTACCACCACCAACACCACTACCACAGACATAACCACTACCACCAACACCACTACCACAGACATAACCACCACCACCAACACCACTACCACAGACATAACCACCACCACCAACACCACTACCACAGACATAACCACCACCACCAACACCACTACCACAGACATAACCACCACCACCAACACCACTACCACAGACATAACCACTACCACCAACACCACTACCACAGACATAACCACCACCACCAACACCACTACCACAGACATAACCACCACCACCAACACCATTAACACAGACATAACCACTACCACCAACACCACTACCACAGACATAACCACCACCACCAACACCACTACCACAGACATAACCACCACCACCAACACCATTACCACAGACATAACCACTACCACCAACACCACTACCACAGACATAACCACCACCACCAACACCACTACCACAGACATAAGCACCACCACCAACACCACTACCACAGACATAACCACCACCACCACCACCAACACCACTGCCACAGACGTAACCACCACCACCACCTCCACTACCACAGACATCACCACCACCACCACTACCACTACCACAGACATAACCACCACCACCACTACCACAGACATAACCACCACCACCACCACCAACACCACTACCACAGACAACCACCACCACCAACACCACTACCACAGACATAACCACCACCACCAACACCACTACCACATACATAACCACCACCACCAACACCACTACCACATACATAACCACCACCACCAACACCACTACCACTTACATAACCACCACCACCAACACCACCACCACAGACATAACCACCACCACCAACACCGCTACCACAACATAACCACCACCACCAACACCACTACCACAGATATAACCACCACCACCACCAACACCACCACAGACAAAACCACCACCACCACCACCACTACCACAGACATAACCACCACCACCATCACCATTACCACAGACATAACCACCACCACCACCACCAACACCACTACCACAGACATAACCACCACCACCACCACCACCGCTACCACAACATAACCACCACCACCAACACCACTACCACAGACAACCACCACCACCACCACCACTACCACAGACATAACACCCACCACTACCACCACCACCACTGCCACAGACGTAACCACCACCACCACTACCACAGACATAACCACTACCACCAACACCACTACCACAGACATAACCACCACTACCACCAGCACCACCACAGACATAACCACCACCACCAACACCACAGACATAACCACCACCACCAACACCACTACCACAGACATAACCACCACCACCAACACCACTACCACAGACATAACCACCACCACCAACACCACTACCACATACATAACCACCACCACCAACACCACTACCACAGACATAACCACTACCACCAACACCACTACCACAGACATAACCACCACCACCAACACCACTACCACAGACATAACCACCACCACCAACACCACTACCACAGACATAACCACCACCACCAACACCACTACCACAGACATAACCACCACCACCAACACCACTACCACAGACATAACCACCACCACCAACACCACTACCACAGACATAACCACCACCACCAACACCACTACCACAGACATAAACACCACCACCACCACCACTACCACAGATATAACCACCACCACCAACACCATTACCACAGACATAACCACCACCAACACCACTACCACAGACATAACCACCACCAACACCACTACCACAGACATAACCACCACCACCACCACCAACACCACTACCACAGATATAACCACCACCACCAACAACACTACCACAGACATAACCACCACCACCACCACCACTACCACAGATATAACCACCACCACCAACACCATTACCACAGACATAACCACCACCAACACCACTACCACAGACATAACCACCACCAACACCACTACCACAGACATAACCACCACCAACACCACTACCACAGACATAACCACCACCACCAACACCACTACCACAGACATAACCACCACCACCAACACCACTACCACAGACATAACCACCACCACCAACACCACTACCACAGACATAACCACCACCACCAACACCACTACCACAGACATAAACACCACCACCACCACCACTACCACAGATATAACCACCACCACCAACACCATTACCACAGACATAACCACCACCAACACCACTACCACAGACATAAACACCACCAACACCACTACCACAGACATAACCACCACCACCACCACCAACACCACTACCACAGATATAACCACCACCACCAACAACACTACCACAGACATAACCACCACCACCACCACCACTACCACAGATATAACCACCACCACCAACACCATTACCACAGACATAACCACCACCAACACCACTACCACAGACATAACCACCACCAACACCACTACCACAGACATAACCACCACCACCAACACCACTACCACAGACATAACCACCACCACCAACACCACTACCACAGACATAACCACCACCACCAACACCACTACCACAGACATAACCACCACCACCAACACCACTACCACCACCACTACCACAGACATAACCACTACCACCAACACCACTACCACAGACATAACCACCACCACCAACACCACTACCACAGACATAACCACCACCACCACCACCAACACGACTACCACAGACAACAACCACCACCAACACCACTACCACAGACATAACCACCACCACCAACACCTCTACCACAGACATAACCACCACCACCAACACCACTACCACATACATAACCACCACCACCAACACCACTACCACTTACATAACCACCACCACCAACACCACTACCACAGACATAACCACCACCACCAACATCTCTACCACAGACATAACCACCACCACCAACACCACTACCACAGACATAACCACCACCACCACCACCAACACGACTACCACAGACAACAACCACCACCAACACCACTACCACAGACATAACCACCACCACCAACACCTCTACCACAGACATAACCACCACCACCAACACCACTACCACATACATAACCACCACCACCAACACCACTACCACTTACATAACCACCACCACCAACACCACTACCACAGACATAACCACCACCACCAACATCTCTACCACAGACATAACCACCACCACCAACACCACTACCACAGACATAACCACCACCACCACCACCAACACCACTACCACAGACAACAACCACCACCAACACCACTACCACAGACATAACCACCACCACCAACACCTCTACCACAGACATAACCACCACCACCAACACCACTACCACATACATAACCACCACCACCAACACCACTACCACTTACATAACCACCACCACCAACACCACTACCACTTACATAACCACCACCACCAACACCTCTACCACAGACATAACCACCACCACCACCACCACTACCACAGACATAACCACCACCACCAACACCACTACCACAGACATAACCACCACCACCAACACCACAGACATAACCACCACCACCAACACCACTACCACAGACATAACCACCACCACCAACACCACTACCACAGACATAACCACCACCACCAACACCACTACCACAGACATAACCACCACCACCACCACCACTACCACAGATATAACCACCACCACCAACACCATTACCACAGATATAACCACCACCAACACCACTACTACAGACATAACCACCACCAACACCACTACCACAGTATAACCACCACCACCAACACCACTACCACAGACATAACCACCACCACCAACACCACTACCACAGACATAACCACCACCACCAACACCACTACCACAGACATAACCACCACCACCACCACCACTACCACAGACATAACCACCACCACCAACACCATTACCACAGACATAACCACCACCAACACCACTACCACAGACATAACCACCACCAACACCACTACCACAGACATAACCACCACCACCAACACTACTACCACATACATAACCACCACCACCAACAGCACTACCACAGACAAAACCACCAACACCACCACCACCACTACCACAGACATAACCACTACCACCAACACCACTACCACAGACATAACCACCACCACTAACACCACTACCACAGACATAACCACCACCACCACCACCACCACCAACACCACTACCACATACATAACCACCACCACCAACACCACTACCACAGACATAACCACCACCACCAACACCACTACCACAGACATAACCACCACCACCAACACCATTACCACAGACATAACCACCACCACCAACAGCACTACCACAGACAAAACCACCAACACCACCACCACCACTACCACAGACATAACCACCACCACCAACACCACTACCACAGACATAACCACCACCACCAACACCACTACCACCAACACCACCACCACTACCACAGGCATAACCACCACCACCAACACCACTACCACAGGCATAACCACCACCACCACAACCACCACCACTGCCACAGACATAAGCACTACCGCCACCACCACTACCACAGACATCCCCACCATCATCACCATCACCTCCATCACCACCATCATCACCACCACCATCATCACTACCATTATCACCATATCCACCACCACCACCACCACCATCATCATCAGCATCCCACTAGCTCCGCCATCACCACCTCCATCATCAGCATCACATCACCACCACCGCCATCACCACCACCATCATCAGCATCACATCACCACCACCATCATCAGCATCACATCACCACGACCATTATCACCATCACCACTACCACCACCACCACCAACATCAACATCCCACCACCACTGCCGCCATCACCACTACCACGACCACCACCATCACCACCACCACCACCACCATCATCAGCATCACATCACCACCACCATCATCAGCATCACATCACCACGACCATTATCACCATCACCACTACCACCACCACCACCAACATCAACATCCCACCACCACTGCCGCCATCACCACTACCACGACCACCACCATCACCACCACCACCACCACCATCATCAGCATCACATCACCACCACCATCATCAGCATCACATCACCACGACCATTATCACCATCACCACTACCACCATCACCACCAACATCAACATCCCACCACCACTGCCGCCATCACCACTACCACGACCACCACCATCCACACCACCACCACCACCATCATCAGCATCACATCACCACCACCAACATCAACATCCCACCACCGCCACCATTACCACTACCACCACAACCACCATGAACCACCACCACCACCACCATCATCAGCATCCCACCACCACCGCCGCCATCACCACTACCACCACCACCATCACCACCACCACCATCATCAGCATCCCACCACCACCACCACCGCCATCACCACCACCGCCACCACCATCACCACCACCATGATCAGCATCCCACTACCACCACCGCCACCACCATCACCACCACCATCATCAGCATCCCACTACCACCACCGCCATCACCACCACCATGATCAGCATCACATCACCATCACCACCACCAACACCACCACCACCATCACCACCACCACCATCATCAGCATCCCATTACCACCACCACCACCACCACCACCACCACCACCACCACCACCACCATCACCACCATCATCATCATCATCATCATCTCTAATTATAATCATTTCTGTTTTCAAATGTTACTTCATACCTCAATCCTGTTACTATAATCTCTCTCAGCTTTTTTCTTCAATCTTGCTTCTTAAATTTCTTTGCTTTTGTTTAACAATTCAAATAAATATTGCTGTTGTTGTTACTGTTGTTGTTGTTGTTGTTGTTGTTGTGGTGTTGTAGTTGGTGGTGGTGGTGGTGATAGTGGTGGTGGTGGTATTGGTTGTTGGTGGTGGTGGTGGTGTTGTTGTTGGTGGTGGTGGTGGTGTTAGTGGTGGTGGTATTGGTTGTTGGTGGTGGTGGTGGTGGTGTTGTTGGTGGTGGTGGTGGTGGTGATAGTGGTGGTGATAGTGATGTTGTTGGTGGTGGTGGTGGTGATAGTGTTGGTGGTATTGTTGTTGGTGGTGGTGGTGATACTGGTGGTGGTATTGGTTGTTGTTGGTGGTGGTGGTGTTGTTGTTGTTGGTGGTGGTGGTGTTGGTGTTGATGGTGTTGGTGGTGGTGATAGAGGTGGTGTTGGTGGTAGTGATTGTGGTTGGTGGTGGTGATAGTGGTGGTGGTGATAGTGGTGGTGGTATTGCTGTTGTTGTTGGTGTTGTGGATATTGTGGCTTTAGTTTTTGTTACTGTTGTTGTTGTTGTTGTGGCGGTGGTTGTCGTGCTGGTGTTGTTGTTGTGGCGGTGGTTGTGGTTGTGTTGGTGTTGTTGTTGTTGTTGAGGTGGTGGTACTGGTGGTGGTTGTGCTGGTGTTGTTGTTGTTGTTGAGGTGGTGGTACTGGTGGTGGTTGTGCTGGTGTTGTTGTGGTGGTGGTTGTGCTGGTGGTGCTGGTGTTGTTGTTGTTGTTGAGGTGGTGGTACTGGTGGTGGTTGTGCTGGTGTTGTTGTGGTGGTGGTTGTGCTGGTGTTGTTGTTGTGGTGCTGGTGGTGGTGTTGTTGTTGTGGTTGTGCTGGTGTTGTTGTTGTTGTTGAGGTGGTGGTACTGGTGGTGGTTGTGCTGGTGTTGTTGTGGTGGTGGTTGTGCTGGTGTTGTTGTTGTGGTGCTGGTGGTGGTGCTGGTGTTGTTGTTGTGGTGTTGGTTGTGGCTGTGTTGGTGTTGTTGTTGTTGTTGAGGTGGTGGTGCTGGTGGCAGTTGTGCTGTTATTGTGGTGGTACTGATGGTGGTTGTGTTGGTGGTGGTTGTTGTGCTGGTGTTGTTATTGTTGCGGTGTTGGTGATGGTTGTGTTGGTGTTGTTGTTGTTGTTGGGGTGGTGGTACTGGTGGTGGTTGTGCTGGTGTTGTTGTTGTGGTGTTGGTTGTGGTTGTGCTGGTGTTGTTGTTGTGGTGTTGGTTGTGGTTGTGCTGGTGTTGTGAATGTAGCTATAGTTGGTTCTAGTTGTTACCTATACTAGGTATCATTGTGACTGTTGTTGTTACTGTTAAAGTTATTGTCACCTGCTTTTGTTGCTGATGTTGTCAACACACATATGAACACACACACACACACACATATATATATATATAAAAAAAACATGAGAAGAAAGAGGAATACTGCGTGGTTGCACATGGGTTACATATTATAAAATTAGTCCCTCGTCAGTGATTTGCCAGCCATCATTGGTATTTCATCGCATTAAAAATCATATACCTCAGGTTGGTGCAAGCAATAACTAAAAGAAGCTATTGGGACAAGTGAAACGCGTAAAGCGAGTGAGATAAGTAAACAACATAGAAGGATAAAAGCAAACCGAAGATAGGAAAAAAAGAAGCAACATGGTTATCCGGTCAGCATAAGCTGGGTGAATTTCATGAGCAATCAAAATACAGACCGTCCGACATGAGTGAGATGTGAGCAAGAAAGGACCCCACTATTAACCAAACAGGAGAAAGTGAGAAGGGGAGAAACAGAGAGTGAGTGAGTGGAAGTGCGAGGAAGAGATCAGTCGAGAGAAAGTGTAACTGACAGAGGGGGAGAAAGAAGGTGAGAGAAACAGAGAGAACGGGGGAGCAGTAAGAGAGAAAGAGAGAAACAGACAAACGCAGCCAAGGTAAATATGTATAAAAAACATGAGAAAAAAGAGGAATACTGCGTGGTTGCACATGGGTTACATATTATAAAATTAGTCCATTGTCAGTGCATATTATAAAATTAGTCCCTCGTCAGTGAATATATATATATATATATATAAATGAAAAGTATAGAAATTATTGTGAGCAAGAAGCCAACAGTATTTCATAATATATAAGTGACTATAGCATCAAAATGGAAAAATAGTTAACGTAAGATGTGGGAAAATAATTCAAACTCAATTCAAAAAGAATCAGGACATAGATTCATCCACAGAATTTACTGAAATCCAGGGAAAAATCAATAGAGCCTTAACTCAGAATAAAATAAAGTTTAAAATACTTATCCTTCAATTTGGAAAAACTACAAATGCTCTGTATAGTCTTAAAAAAGACTATTTCACGAAACTTTCAGTGGGGAGGGTCACGGTTGGAATCGATCATCAGCAGAGCTCAAAGACACGATAACCAAAGTACCACTGTTTATAATATGTCAAAAAGGGAATTTAAAAGCAGGCTAGTTCAACATCATGCGTAATTATGAAAATAAACGCACATGTAGAGACAGGGCTGGTGACGTCAGAATGAGACGTATGTCTGTTTACATGAAACAACAGTAAAAAATATATATATATATATATATATATATATATATATAGTGAAAAATGGAACGGAAACAAAACAGAGAGGCAGTACGAACAAAGGTTTATTAGTTTCACGCTCTTGAGGGGGGGACGTTTCGGGCATAAGCCCTTCTTCAGGCGAAAAGTGTGTGTGGGAAGAGAGTTCCAAGGGTGTGTAGGGGAGTGGGGGAGTGGGGGAGAGACATTTAGTAAAAAGGGGCGACGATGGAAGGGGTACAATTAAAATTAAGTGGTGGAAGGGTGTGGGGCGTGTAGGGATGGTGGCGGGTGGAGTGGGGAGAGGAAGGCGGGGTGTCCGAGCGGGGAGGGCTGAAGGTGGTGTATGTGTGTAGGTGTACGTATGTGTGTGTGTATGTGAATGTGAGAGTTGGGGGAAGAATGAGGTTCCATGTTCAGGAAAAGGTGTGTGTGTGGGATGGGGTGTAGGTCGGTGTGTGTGCGCGTGTGGATGGGGAGGGGTCAGAGGGGTGGGGGGAAAGGATTCCGGAGGCTGAGTGTGTATATATGTGGGGGTACGCACGTGTGTGTGGTGTTTATACGTATTGTGGATGTATGTGGCGTGGTGGGAAAAAATTGTTTGTGAGTGTATGTCCGTGGGTCAGTTCCTAAGGTAGTTCCGTAGAGGGTTTGGTGAGTTGCCGGATATTTTCCTTGTGATGGAGTTGATGGTGGGAACGATGGTCGATGTGGGTAATCCGTGGTTGTGTTGGTCGGAAGAGGGGAGATGTGGGGTGCACGCGCAACAGGAAGTGGTCAGAGGGTCAAGGCAGGAGGAGGGTAGAGGAGAATGACAGGTGGAGAGGGCTGTGTGTCTGTGAGTGCGGAGAAGTGGTCGGAGGGTCAAGGCGTAGCAGCAGTAGGGGAGAATGGCAGGTGGAGAAAGTCGGTGTGTCAGTGTGTGCGGAGGTGCGGTGGAGAGGGGAGAGGATGGGTAGGTGTCATGCGGGGGGAGGGTGTGTGTGTTCGTGTGCGTGGGGTTCGGGGGGATGTTAGTGGTATTAGTTGTGGGATGGTGGGAGTGGATGTGTGGGTGAGGGCTAGTGGTGCTAGTAGAGTGTGTGGATAGTGTGAGTGCATGTATATATGTACCGGCGGGTGTGTGCGTGATAGGGGGGAGGGGTGTGGGAGGGGGAGGAAGGGGGGGGGGGGGGGGGGTATTGTTAGTTATGGGGGTCGGCGGTGAAAAGGAGGAGTGTATTAGTGGTGTTAGTGGGGGATATGTAGGGGGCAGGAACAGAGCGATCGAAGGCTAAAGGAATAGGGGTGGGGAGTTCAGGCTGGGGGCGGGGGAGTGTGGGTCTGTAGGGTGAAGATGGTGCATCGTTCGACCCTGAGGAGGGTTGCTGGTGTTCCGTGGCATTGGAGTAGGCCACAGACTGTATATATATATATATATATACATACACATACATACATCATACATACATACTTATATGCACACACATATACATACATATATGTACATATACAGATATACATACATACATATATATATATATACATATATACATACAAATATGTACATATACAGATATGTACATATACAGATATACATACATATATGTACATATACAGATATACATACATATATGTACATATACAGATATACATACATATATGTACATATACATATATACATACATACATATATACAGAGATGCATACACACATACAGACACATACATACATATAATGTTTTTATTGTATTAATATAATTTTTATTACTGTTGACAGTCGTTATTTATTATTACTGTGTACATATGCGTATATATATATACATGTGTGTGTGTGTGTGTGCATTGCGTGTGTGTGTGAGTGTGTTGTGTTGTGTGTGTGTGTGTACATCTCTTTGTTTTCTACTACTTCTTTTGTATTGTTTAACAGAAAACAAAAGCATCAGAAATGTAATTCATAACATTTTTCACAGCTCTCGCATTCCACCACCACCACTACCACCCCAGCACACTACACTACACACCACTACCACTACCATCACTACCACGCCAAAACACTACACTACACAACACAGTACACTACACACTACCACCGCTACCACCCACAACACAGTACACTACACACTACCACCACTACCACCACTACCACCACCAGCTTTGCAACCACTACACACTTACATCACCACAATTACCACCTCTACAATCACTACACACATCACCACCACTACAGCACCAAGACTATCATTACCATCTCCCCACAACATCAACACACTACATATCGCTCTACCACCACCACCACCACTGCTACCACTACATGGTGGGGTCTCTACATGCTGCTAGTGTGTAGTGACGGTTAAGGTAGTGTTGTAGTTTACTCGAAGCAGTACAGATTATCCAAATAGTATGCTAGAAGACTATAGAAATACTGTTGGAAGATTAAGCATCAATAAAAACAAGAACAAAGATATTGAATATTTAGTGGTTCTGATATTTTAGGTAAAATAACCCTTATCGAAGGTTTTAAGTACAAGAGTCAATATAATCAATTTTTTCCCCTCCTCTAAATTGCTGGCCTTGCGCTAATATTAGAAAGAAAAATAATTGTTTCTATTTTTGGCACAAGGCCAGCAAATACCCAGTGTATTACTGGTACTTTATTTTATCAACCCCATAAGGATGAAAGGCAAAGTTAACCTCGGCGGGATTTGAACTCAGAATGGCAAGGGCCGTAATGACTTCTCTATGGCTTTAATGGTGATTTTGTTGTTCATATTTACATTCTTGTAATTATCAAGATGTTTTTTGAGTAATGATGTATATCTGTGAAGATGTTGATTAAAATATGTAAGGGCCAGATTCTGCTGCCAATGTAATATTTGTAGCATTTAGTGCACTCTATCTGGCACATGATATGAGTTTGTGAGCAGCTGGTGTTACAAATGGGATAGTGGGCTTCTGCTACATAAGCTTCGGCCATTGGGAAGTCATTTCTTTGATAGGTATTTCCCTAGTGATGTTCCCAAGTGCATCAGCTGTATATCTAGCCCTTACCCACCTCCTGCCACAATTCAGATTATAACAATATTAGCTCCCCCTCCTCCTACACTATTTCAGGATATTAGTCTTTACTCCTTCTCCTCCTTGACTGTGGAATACTCAGCCACTTACATGTTAATTTCATGAGCAAGCTGTTCTGTTGATCAAACCACTGGGACATTCATTGTGGAAACCAGTGGAGGCCTATTCCATTCCTGTCTTACTATATCTGTAATCCATATTCATGATATCCCAAACCCCACACAGCTCCCCCACCAATGTCCCCAGCCCACACTGTAAATTGGTTGTGAAGGTGTCACAACAAAAAACGCCCAGCCCACACTGTATAGTGGTCATGTAGGTGTCACAACAAAAAGCACGCAACCCATACAGTAAAGTGATTATGTAGGTGTCACAACAAAAGGCACCCAGCCCACACTGTAAAGTGGTCGTGTAGGTGTCATGACAAAAAGCACCTAGTACACTCTGTAAATGTGGTTGGCATTAGCAAGGGAATCCAGTCGTAGAAACCAAGCTAAAATCAGTTCTGAATGCGCAAGATGTGGTTATCTGACTTGTTTTATCTCAGGGCAACTCGTCTAACTCATGCTAGCATGAAAAAAATGGAGATTAAACAGTGATGATGAAAAGTTTATTTCCCTGAGAATGTTGGCTCAAATTATCCCATAAAATGCTTACAGGTGTATTTGGGCATGTTCGTTTCCAGTGCATATGACTGATAGAGACTGATATGCCTTATAGGGTGGGTTTTCACCTATGAATGGGTGGGTCTTCACCCATGTATAGGTGGGTTACTCTAAGTTTTATTATGTATGTTTTAAGTATATATATATATATCTTTTAATTATTATGCATTTTTATATAATTATCTATTTTTCTGTGTATTTGATTTATAATAAATATTCAACAGATTATATATTACATCTTATTTATATTATATAATATTACATCTTATTTATATTATATGATATTGTATCTTATTATATGGTATTATATCTTATTATCTAATATTCTATTCTATTTATATTACATAACATTATTCCCCTATCCCATTATTATATTATATACTGTTATATCTTCCTCCCATTTTTATATATTTTTTTTTGCCCCCATCCCATCACATTTGTAAACTCTATGTCTACATTTTATATTGTGAGATTGAATGGGCCCTTGATGGCAAATAAATAAAGTATTAGAAGCAGAACCATTAAAGCATCAGACGAAATGCCTTGGAGCATTTCTTCCAACTCTTTACATTCTAAATTCAAACCTACCGACGTCAAATTTGCCTTTCATCCTTCTAAGGTCGATAAAATAAAAAAAAACAACTATTAAGTACTGGGGTTGATTTAATCAACTTTCCCTTCTCCAGCATTGCTAGCCTTGTGCAAATGTTAGAAATCATCATCATCATCGTTTCAGGTGGTAATGACGGTGGTGTTTGATGAGGTGGGGAGTTTATAATTAGGTTATCTAGAACTCTAAAACTATGACTACCAACATTGCTCCTCATATTGAGAGAGAGAGAGAGAGAGAGAGAGAGAGAGAGAGAGAGAGAGAGAGAGAGAGAGAGAGAGAGAGAGAGAGAGAGAGAGAGAGAGAGAGTGCAGAAAGATAGAAGAAGAATGCTGGAACCTTCTACGTCTGTTTTATTGGTATGCACAGCTCTGCAGTGAAAATCCAATTTTCCCTCTTAACCTTATCTCTGCAGACTTCGTTTTGCAGTCAGTTCTGATACATTAACATCTAAGTGCGACATTGTACTGAATACAGATGCTGATGTAAATGTCATCTCTATAAACTGAACAAGAATATTTGGTCAGTTTATAATATGGAACCATTTAGAAAGAAAACAAAAAGCCACAACAAAAGGCTCCTAATCCACTGTGTAGTGCTGGTTCAACAACAAAAATACACCCAATCCACCCTGTAAGATGGTAGTGCTGGTTCAATAACAAAATACACCTAGTCCATCTAGTAAGGAGGTAATGATGGTTCCACAACAAAAAGCATCCAATCCACCTTCTAAGGGAGGTAATGCTGGTTCCACAACAAAAAGCACTCAATCCACCCTCTAAGGTGGTAGTGCTGGCTACATAAGAAAAAGCACCCAATCCACCCGGTAAGGTGGTAATGATGGTTGTACAACAAAAAGCACCCAACCACCAGGTAAGGTGGTAGTGCTGGTTACATTACAAAAAGCACCCAATCCACCAGGTAAGGTGGTAATGCTGGTTACACAACAAAAAGCACCCAATCCACCATATAAGGTGTTAGTGGTAACAACTAAAAACACCCAGCCCACCCTGCAAGGTGATAGCGGTCATGCTCTGACAAAAAGTACCCACTCCACCCTGTAAGCTGGTACTGTTGTTGCCACAACAAAATACACCCAGTCTGTACTCTAGGGCTGTAGTGCTGGTGCCACAATGAAAAGTAGTCAGTTCACCCTTTCATATGGTAGCGTTGGTTCTAGAATAAAATGCACTCAGTACATATTCTAAAGTGGTTAGTGTTAGGAAGAGCATCCAACTGTAAATACAAAGCCAATATTGGAATATATGAGCAAGATGTGATCATCTGACCATTCTAGCT
The DNA here is from genome assembly GCA_964016885.1 of Eledone cirrhosa. Lineage (NCBI taxonomy): Eukaryota > Metazoa > Mollusca > Cephalopoda > Octopoda > Eledonidae > Eledone > Eledone cirrhosa. Next base: position 240,972,268 of record OZ024741.1, on the reverse strand, counting down.
TCACAATATGACAACTCATGCAAGCTTGGAATAATGATGATGATGATGATGATGGTGATGAATAGAAAGTTTTGTCCTCACAAATTGCATTGCATCTTTGAAATAGAATATACACACATGGTAATGAAATATGGGCATTGTGGACAGGGTATGTGTAAAGGTTGAGAAAAGAATTGTAGCAATAATGCTTTGTTGGATGTATGATATTAGTATGCATGAATGGCGGAGCACAAATAAATTGAGAGAAAAATGTGTACAAGTTGGATGTTAAATGCAAAAGAGTAGACTGCACTGGTATAGACATGCAATGCACATGGAGGATGACTGTGAGATGAATAAGTGCCAAGGTGGAAGGAAGCTGTGGTTGAGAGAGAATGAGGAATACACAAACGATGGAGGTGAAAGCTGATCCCAGGATGCTGATCCACACAAGCTAAATGACAAAGGAACACAATTGAAGATGAATTGTCCAACTAATGCAAGCATTAAAAACAGGTGTAAAAGTGGTGATGGCCATGATACAAATATCTTGGATTGTGTATCTTCTACACACTCAAATATACAGCTGTATATACAAAAGTTGGATTGTACATCAACACACAGAAATATATAACTAGATATCCAGAAGCTAGATTCTAAATCTAAGCCCTCAAATATGCAACTGGATATACAGAAGTGGATTGTAAAAATACACCCTCAAATAAGCAACTGTCTATACAAAGAATGGATTCTACACCTTCATATACACAATTGTATACATATCTAGGTTGCATTCCTCATCTTTGAAAGTTTCAAGCACACAGATTCGGGATCAGATTCACAAAACACATATTTATTTGATTAGAAAGCCCCTACAAGTTGGCAAGAGATAAGGTCAGACATGAAATGTAAGCCTGTGCAGAGCTGATAATAGGCACAAGTTCGAATGAAACACATGGATGTATACAATAAATATATATATAATTAGGGGCTGTAACATCCAGTTACTGTAGGTTCACCAGAGTGAGCACTCGATGTGTAGTTTCTAGAAGGTAAATTGGTGTAGCAATAAGCAGAATCTGATACTAATAATGATAAAAAGGATGAAGTGTTAGGTATTTGTTATGTTTATTGAGTAGTGACGCGTGTTTTACTATTGATCAGCTCATGGTTCGATCTGTATCGATCTGGCCCAACTTTGGAATAAAAAGTTCATCAGACTTCTGTTATGGTAATAACTTATATATATCCTTATCATCATCATCATCGTGGTTCAACGTCTGTTTTTCTACAATTTCATGGGTAAGACTGGTCATCCATGTTGTCAGGCTAGTTGGCCATGATGTATCTTGCTCAAACGGAACTGTATTATGGCTGGGGTTTTTTTTCAGCTGGATGCTCTTCTTAACAACAATCATGTTTACAGTGTGGAACTGGGTTGTCCTACTTATGAGGCAAGTCTGGCCAGTTAGCCGTGCTGTACCTTGCTCATAGCAAGACCTTTTTTGGGGAGCTAGGTGGTCTCATTATGAGGGAGGTCTGGCCAGTTGGTCATGCCATACCTTGCTTATAGTGGGGCCGTGTTTTTGGTTAAATTTTGCAGTTGCTGGATTCACTTCCTAGCACCAACCTCATTTATAGTGTGGAAGCTGGGTAGATTCATTATACCGGAGGTTAGGCCAGATGGCCACACCATACGTTGCTCAAACAGAATATGTATATATATGTGTGTGTGTATGTGTGTGTGTGTCTGTGTGCATGTCTGTGTATAGGAATAAAAAAAAAAGAGAGTACACAAGATAAAGACAAGAGAAAAACTTCTAGAAATCTTTATAGTTTTGGTGCATTCAAGTTGAGATTATATATATATTATAATTATATATATATGTCTGATGAGCAGATCGTTACTGGAGTCAGGTCTATCATACAGATTAAGAATCCCGTGCCAATAATCTGTGAAACATATGTCACATTCAATATGGAGTAAAACATCTTAAAGTGAAACTTCATTATACTGAAACTTCATTATATATAACATATATTGACAACACAATTACTCACTTGTTTCACCATCTCAGATACACACATCATCTGTGGAATACTCAGCCACTTGCATACTAATTCCATTAGTGAACAGTTCAGGTAATCAAATACCTAGAATACTCATTATCAAAGCCAATGGAGAACCATTTCTTATTTTTTATTCAGAAGAATAGATACACACATATACACAAACCCATATGTACATAACCACCCATATACATCCACCCACATATCCATACACATATATGCAAAGACATGTGCATACGATCTAAAATTCTCTCTCACTCTCTCTCTCTATCTCTTTTCTCTCCCTATCTTCCCCTTTCTTTCTATCGCTCCCTCTTCTCTATCTCTCTCACTCTTTGTCTGTCCTTCTTATATCTCTATCCCTCTCCCTTCTCCATGTATCTATCTATCTTTCTTCCAATCAATCTATCTACCTATCTACTGTCACTATCCCCAGTTAATTGTAACTCCCCAATCTCCACCTTCAAACAATAGTCTATATTCTTCAACAATTCTCTCAGCAGAGACAAACCAGACTCTCAGGAATTGGTTAGTTACCTGTGCAATCTTTGGCAGCAATATCACAAGGGAATAACTGACTTTTCTAAAGATGGCTTTTAGGCAAGGGAAGCCTTATACAATCGATACAAAATACACATACATACACACAAACAAATTCCTACAAACACATGCTCACACACAAGTAAACATATATACATGCAGCACATACACATATCCAAACACATGCATACACACTCACATACACACACACACACACACTCACATGTACACATACCAGTATACACACACCATCACACACACACACAAGCATTCATGTACACATATGGACAATCACACATGCACAAGCACACAAATGCGCACTCACACAAGCAGACCCATACAGACACAGACACACATACATTCACACACACATCGAAACATACGTATCTGTATAATGTTCCTGTGTTTTGTTCCTGAGAACAAGGTTTACTGATACAAACTAAAGTACTCAATACTTCAGAAGAGAGTGCAATGTATTTTATTCATATACTAGATTTACAGAATTAAATTCTATAAATCATGATTGAATTAATACTGTAAAAGTAGTTTATTAATAAAGTACATACATGATGGCTGCAACTTGATTTCAAATAATTGTTCCTACTTTTGGCACAAGGCCAGCAATTACCCAGTACATTACTGGTACTTTATTTTATCGACCCTGTAAGGATGAAAGGCAACGTTGACCTCGGCGGGATTTGAACTCAGAATGGAAAGGGCCGTAACTCTATGCGTCAAAGCATGACGTCCGACCCTTGATTTCAAATAATGCCATTGTTTGATACTTAAGGATGAGCATCATGGACGAGGCTTTTTAGTTCTGCTAGGGACTTGCCTATGGCCAGCAATACCATGCATCGCAAAAAATGTCACATATCAAGCGATGTTTGTGCTGGAAGCATTTATAAGTGAGGAAAGACCTTGCGCAGGACTAATCCCACTCTCTGAACACCGAATGCATTTACCCCAAAAGAATAACTGGTCTACATTATTGGATGTAAACAAAGTTGCAGGTTTTATATGAGTGACCTTCTCCTAGAGAGATGTCTTAATGAAGACTAGGAATCTCTCGCTCTATAAAAACAAAATACTTTATTGGATGGGCATTGACTCTCGTGAGTTCCTCTACTCTTTGATGGATTTATTTTTCATCCCGCAGGGTGTCCAAATTCACCGTCCTCACCAAACAAGCTTGGTGGGGTTGCCGATTTAATCGCCGACGACCCAACCATGCAGAGGTTGTACTGGGTTACATGTTACCAGTAGCACTGAAGAGCAACCAGACACGTCATACATACATACGCATACACACACATATATATGTATGTGCATGTGTGTGTATGTGTGAGTGCGGGTGTAGGTGAGCAAGTGTGCATAGCTCAGGTACAGAGCTTATCAGTCCAGATCTTTGGCTCATTATCATAAGGTCATAAGTTCAATTCCCAGCAGAATGTTGTGTCCTTGAGCAAGACACTTTACTTTTTGATGCTCCATTTCACTTAGCTTGTAACTGAGTTGTAACTATAATTCAAAGAGCCAGACTTGTCCCACATTGTATAATGCTGAGAATTATGTTGAGGTTACACATGCCTGTAGAATGCTCAGCCACTTGCACATTAATCATTATCATCAGGATTATCATTATCATCATAATTTTCTATGTCCCCTTCTTCATAATTGCAGGGGTTAGACAGGTCTTTTGTAGTACAGCTTCCCTCCATTTGTTACATTCCTCTGCCATATATACACACATATATACACACCCACACATATACATACATATATGTATTATAAACACACACACACACACATATAGCAATTTGTTTAGATTTCCTTTACTGTACTATGTTGTTAACTTCCAGTGTTTTTCCCTAAGTACTTATGTTGCAGCCCTCAAATATTTGTTTCTCTCACCATAATTACCATCAGAAATTTTGCTTGTACTAAAGTATGGCCCATCCAACACTCTCAAATATATAAGGACTTGACATTACAGATATTTGCAAATGATTATGCAATCCATCATGTGCCAAATTCTAGATCTTGGATGCATTCATGTCATTGTGTGTTCACCTTTGTACATTAAGTGAGTGCTGGCAATATAAAGACCAAATTCTTCACAAAATTCTGGAAGCATAAGACCATTGTTATTCATTCTTCTTACTGTTATGACCAAAAGTGTTCCCCGTTTGCCAATCTATTCCAACCCTGGTATGAAGATCCTCTGTAACATTACCAAGGGAATTTTCATGAGTACAGCTCTCTGTATACATACATTCATGCATTTGTGTGTGTATATATATATATATATTTTTTTTACATTCATTTAATTTATTAATTTATTGATATTTTATTTGAGTGACCCGAATCTTCCTGGTCGTTCTTTTTCGGCTGCACGGGTGATTTTAGGCATGATCTCTATGTGTTGGTATTTTAACGATAGTTATAGCTCTGATTTTTCCAAATTATTGAGCCCTCTGCCACATATATCGGATATTGTTTATCGTGATTTCGTGGGCTGATATTCCGATTCTCGATTATTCTACTATATATATATATATATATATATATAGATATATATATATATATATATATATATATATATATACATAGTTGTCTCCTGATATATTGTTATCAATAATTTAGCGTTAAAAAGCATGAAAAAAGCCATTCAAAAATCATGGAAGATATTTACAATTCCGTGAATATGCGGTGGTTTCCATAAATAATTATTAGTTAGGTTCCACAAATAACCAGGACAGCAAATACTGAACCGCGAATATGCGAGGGTACATTGTATATATAGATATATATATATATATATATATATATATATATATATATATATATATATATATATATATATATATATATATACGAGTGTTTCAGCTTACGAGTGTTTCGACATACGAGTGTTTTGACTTACGAGTGTTTCGACTTACGGATGTTTCGACTTACGAGTGTTTCGACTTACGAGTGTTTCGACTTACGAGTGTTATGACTTACGAGTGTTCTGACTTACGAGTGTTCTGACTTACGAGTGTTCTGACTTACGAGTGCTTTGACTTACGAGTGTTTCGACTTACGAGTGTTTCGACTTACGAGTGTTTTGACCTACGGTGTTTCGGCTTACGAGTGTTTCGACTTACGAGTGTTTTGACTTACGAGTGTTTCGATACGAGTGTTTCGACTTACGAGTGTTCTGACTTACGAGTATTCTGACTTACGAGTATTCTGACTTACGAGTGTTCTGACTTACGAGTGTTCTGACTTACGAGTGTTCTGACTTACGAGTGTTCTCACTTACGAGTGTTCCGACTTACGAGTGTTCCGACTTACGAGTGTTTCGGCTTACGAGTGTTTCGACTTACGAAAATATCAAATAGACGCGGTTTCAAATCTCTATGCTTTTCAAATTCATTACATTAATCTTTATTTATACATTTCGCTTTACGAGTGTTTCGGCGTACGAGTGTTTCGACTTACGAGTGTTTCGACTTACTAATGTTTTTACTTACGAGTGTTTCGGCGTACGAGTGTTTCGACTTACGAGTGTTTCGACTTACGGGTGTTTTGACTTACGGGTGTTTCGGCTTACGAGTGTTTCGACTTACGAGTATTTCGGCTTACGAGTGTTTCGACTTACGAGTGTTTCGGCTTACGAGTGTTTCGACTTACTAATGTTTTTACTTACGAGTGTTTCGGAGTACGAGTGTTTCGAATGTTCTGACTTACGAGTGTTCCGACTTACGAGTGTTTCGGCTTACGAGTGTTTCGGCTTACGAGTGTTTCGGCTTACGAGTGTTTCGGCTTACGAGTGTTTCGACTTACGAGTGTTTCGGCTTAAGAGTGTTTCGACTTACGAGTGTTTCGGCTTAAGAGTGTTTTGACTTACGTGTGTTTCGGCTTACGAGTGTTTCGACTTACGAGTGTTCTGACTTACGAGTGTTCCGACTTACGAGTGTTTCGGCTTAAGAGTGTTTCGACTTACGAAAATAACAAATAGACGCGGTTTCAAATCTCTATGCTTTTCAAATTCATTACATTAATCTTTATTTATACGTTTCGCTTTACGAGTGTTTCGGCGTACGAACGTTTCGACTTACGAGTATTTCGACTTACGAGTGTTTTGACTTACGTGTGTTTCGGCTTACGAGTGTTTCGACTTACGAGTGTTTTGACTTACGAGTGTTTCGACTTACGAGTGGTTCGACTTACGAGTGTTTCGACTTACGAGTGTTTCGACTTACGGGTGTTTCGGCTTACGAGTGTTCTGACTTACGAGTGTTCTGACTTACGAGTGTTCTGACTTACGAGTGTTCCGACTTACGAGTGTTTCGGCTTACGAGTGTTTCGGCTTACGAGTGTTTCGATTTACGAGTGTTTTGACTTACGAGTGTTCCGACTTACGAGTGTTCCGACTTACGAGTGTTTCGGCTTACAAGTGTTTCGACTTACGAGTGTTTCGACTTACGAGTGTTTCGACTTACGAGTGTTTCGACTTACGAGTGTTTCGGCTTACGAGTGTTTCGGCTTACGAGTGTTTCGACATACGAAAATAACAAATAGACGCGGTTTCAAATATCTATGCTTTTCAAATTCATTACATTAATCTTTATTTATACGTTTCGCTTTACGAGTGTTTCGGCGTACGAGTGTTTCGACTTACGAGTGTTTCGACTTACTAATGTTTTTACTTACGAGTGTTTCGGCGTACGAGTGTTTCGACTGACGAGTGTTTCGACTTACGGGTGTTTTGACTTACGGGTGTTTCGGCTTACGAGTGTTTCGACTTACGAGTGTTTCGGCTTACGAGTGTTTCGACTTACGAGTGTTTCGGCTTACGAGTGTTTCGACTTACTAATGTTTTTACTTACGAGTGTTTCGGCGTACGAGTGTTTCGAATGTTCTGACTTACGAGTGTTCCGACTTACGAGTGTTTCGGCTTACGAGTGTTTCGGCTTACGAGTGTTTTGGCTTACGAGTGTTTCGGCTTACGAAAATAACAAATAGACGCGGTTTCAAATCTCTATGCTTTTCAAATTCATTACATTAATCTTTATTTATACGTTTCGCTTTACGAGTGTTTCGGCGTACGAGTGTTTCGACTTACGAGTGTTTCGACTTACGAGTGTTTTGACTTACGTGTGTTTCGGCTTACGAGTGTTTCGACTTACGAGTGTTCTGACTTACGAGTGTTCCGACTTACGAGTGTTTCGGCTTAAGAGTGTTTCGACTTACGAAAATAACAAATAGACGCGGTTTCAAATCTCTATGCTTTTCAAATTCATTACATTAATCTTTATTTATACGTTTCACTTTACGAGTGTTTCGGCGTACGAGCGTTTCGACTTACGAGTATTTCGACTTACGAGTGTTTTGACTTACGTGTGTTTCGGCTTACGAGTGTTTCGACTTACGAGTGTTTTGACTTACGAGTGTTTCGACTTACGAGTGGTTCGACTTACGAGTGTTTCGACTTACGAGTGTTTCGACTTACGGGTGTTTCGGCTTACGAGTGTTCTGACTTACGAGTGTTCTGACTTACGAGTGTTCTGACTTACGAGTGTTCCGACTTACGAGTGTTTCGGCTTACGAGTGTTTCGGCTTACGAGTGTTTCGGCTTACGAAAATAACAAATAGACGCGGTTTCAAATATCTATGCTTTTCAAATTCATTACATTAATCTTTATTTATATGTTTTGCTTTACGAGTGTTTCGGCGTACGAGTGTTTCGACTTACGAGTGTTTTGACTTACGAGTGTTTCGACTTACGAGTGGTTCGACTTACGAGTGTTTCGACTTATGAGTGTTTCGACTTACGGGTGTTTCGGCTTACGAATGTTCTGACTTACGAGTGTTCTGACTTACGGTTGTTCTGACTTACGAGTGTTCCGACTTACGAGCGTTTCGGCTTATGAGTGTTTCGACTTACGAGTGTTTCGGCTTACGAGTGTTTCGACTTACGAGTGTTTCGGCTTACGAGTGTTTCGACTTACTAATGTTTTTACTTACGAGTGTTTCGGCGTACGAGTGTTTCGACTTACGAGTGTTTCGACTTACGAGTGTTTCGACTTACTAATGTTTTTACTTACGAGTGTTTCGGCGTACGAGTGTTTCGACTTACGAGTGTTTTGACTTAAGGATGTTTCGACTTACGAGTGTTTCGACTTACGAGTGTTTCGACTTACGAGTGTTTCGACTTACGCGTGTTCTGACTTACGAGTGTTCTGACTTACGGTTGTTCTGACTTACGAGTGTTCCGACTTACGAGCGTTTCGGCTTATGAGTGTTTCGACTTACGAGTGTTTCGGCTTACGAGTGTTTCGACTTACGAGTGTTTCGACTTACGAGTGTTTGGACTTACGAGTGTTTTGACTTACGGTGTTTCGGCTTACGAGTGTTTCGACTTACGAGTGTTTCGACTTACGAGTGTTTCGGCTTACGAGTGTTTCGACTTACGAGTGTTTTGACTTACGAGTGTTTCGGCTTACGAGTGTTCTGACTTACGAGTGTTCTGACTTACGGGTGTTCTGACTTACGAGTGTTTCGGCTTACGAGTGTTTCGACTTACGAGTGTTTCGGCTTACGAGTGTTCTGACTTACGAGTGTTCTGACTTACGGGTGTTCTGACTTACGAGTGTTTCGGCTTACGAGTGTTTCGACTTATGAGTGTTTCGACTTACGGCTGTTTCGGCTTACGAGTGTTTCGACTTACGAGTGTTTCGGCTTACGAGTGTTTCGGCTTACGAGTGTTTCGACTTACGAGTGTTTCGGCTTACGAGTGTTTCAGTGTTTCGGCTTACGCGTGTTTCGACTTACGAGTGTTTCGACTTACGAGTGTTTCGGCTTACGAGTGTTTCGGCTTACGAGTGTTTCGGCTTACGAGTGTTTCGGCTTACGAGTGTTTCGGCTTATCATTATATATAAACGTTTCTATTTCCATCGTTTTATCGTAAACGTTTATATATTTCCATCGTTATATCATAACGTTTATATTTCCGTCACTAATCTCTTTTTTCTCCTTTTTCGTTTTAACATATATTTATTTCAAAGATTTCACCGTATAGATAACATATATATTTATACATGCATAAAAGACACACCGAGAGACGGTGAACATGTGGTGCCAAAAACATTTCTCATCCAAATCTCAACAATATCAGTATATACACTAGATTTGCTAGCAGAAAACCGCCCACCGGGTGGTTTTCTGCTAGTCTATATATATAAAACTGAGGATGTCTGTCTGTGTGTGAGTTTGAATCCCTAAAACTCGAGAACCACCCAACCGACTGTTTTCAAACTTTACACATGTAATACTTATGTTTCAGGGAGTGTTCTGAGCAAAAAATATTTCAAATTTTCAATGCCCTAGAGACCACATTAGGCGATTTAGCGATCTCTCTCTATAATTCTTAGTCTTTCTCTTTTTAGATAGATACATACATATAACGTCGTGCCCTTATAATATCTGTCTGTATGTCTGGCTGTCTGCATTACGTCACTTCCCTGAGGATGTCTGACTGTGTGTGTGTGTGTCTGTGAGTTTGAATCCCTAAAATGCGATAAGTACCCAACCGATTTTTTTCAAACTTTACATGTGTATTACTTATGTTTCAGGGAGTGTTTGTTATGCACATAAAATTCAACCTTTTGATCTCCTAGTGAAAAACTGCGTTTTTTAAGCTTTTTAGGGGATTTTTGAGGCGTTACGTCAGACCGATTTCCTTGAAATTGTAACTATGTATAAGTCAGTCTCTTCTTCTTACCGTGAGCAAAGAAAATCCAACTTTTTTATGGCCCTTCTAAATTTGTAAGCTAATTCACCTCTAGGGATTGTATCGATGAACATTAGACTCTGGTATTTATTGCTATCATACCATGAGTTTATTCTATTGGCCTTGTTCCTAGTTCTTTCTATTCTATTCCAAAATTTGCTCCTATACAAGGGGCAGGTCCCATTTATGTCATTATTTACCATTTTTTCCCATTTGGTTCTGGCTCCTTTATACACTCTGATTCTATCTCTCTGATTGTAGCCAGAGAACTGCATACGGTGGATGAAGTGTTGTATGTGTCTCTCTAGTTCTTCGGGGTTGCACATGCGGGACACATTTCTCATCACCCGTACCAAATCTGCAATCAGTATGTTGATTTTGGTATGGTCCGAAATGGCCGAGTTTCGGTGGATCAGATGTTTGGAAGTCATGGGTTTGGCATAATGGGAATGGAGGATTTGTTTTTGGTTGTTAATGGTATCTAACCAGAGCTCTGTGTCTAGTACAGGTAATCGATGGTTGGGGTGTCTACTTGGGTAGTCTATAGTAACTCTAATGCTCTGGTGGATGGAGTTTGCTATTTGCTGGATGCTTTCCATTGTATTTTTCTCTAGTTCCTGGCTGTTCTTTAGTGGGGGTGTCTTAACTACGATGTTTATATCATCTACGTAGCGGGAGTACATTATCAGGGTTAAGCTGTCTTCTAATTGTTCTTTAAGTTTTTGTTTAAGTTTTTGTTTAAGTTTTGTTTAAGTCTACACATATATATATAATTATATATATGTTTAAGTCTACATATATATATATATATATATCCATATATATATATATATATATATATATATAAATGGAGGCACATGGCTTAGTGGTTAGAGCATTGGCCTTGCAATCGAAAAGTTGTGAGTTCAATTCTCAGACCAGGTGATGTGTTGTTTCCTTGAGCAAGACACTTTATTTCACATTGTAGAAATGGTGCCTAAATCTTTGAAATCTCCAGTTGACAGGGTGGGACGGGAACTGATTCTGGCTTGATTTCTACAGCTGGATGCCCTTCCTAACACCAACCTCATTTACAGTGAGTGCTGGGTGCTTTTTTGCAGTGGCACCTCCACGACCACTTTGCAGTGGAATGATAGGGACCCCAGTCCCTATCATCTCATTTCTACAGATGAGTAAACTGGAGCAATGTGAAATAAAGTGTCTTGCTCAAGGAAACAACACATCACCCGGTCTGAGAATTGAACTCACAACCTTTCGATTGCAAGGCCAATGCTCTAACCACTAAGCCATGTGTGTATATATATATATATATATATATGTGTTGTGTGTATATACACACGTCTGTGTGTTTGTTCTTCTCTTGCATTTTTTCCTCTTCTATTTGCAGGCTGTGGTAAACAGAGACCACACTACTCACTGGTTAGACATGCACAGATCCATACTTTACTTTAAAAAATTAATAAAAGGATAAATATGTATGTTGGCATCTAGAAGTATATTGAGGCATAGTATTGTTTAAAAAACTCCCGTCTAAACCACATGAAACTGTTGATGATGATATAGTGTTAGTGGTGGCAATGGTGAAGGTGATGGTGGTGGTATTGATGTTGATGGGGATGATGATGATGGTGGTAGTGATTATGGTAGTGGAGGTGGTGGTGGTGGTGGTGATGATGAGAAGGTGGTGATGGTGGTGGTGGTGATGATGATGATGGTCATGAGAAGTAAGAGGATGGTGATGATAGTGTTAATTATGATACTGATGATGATGTTGATAGTGGCGGTGGTTGTGGTGGTGGTGGTGGTGGTGATGGTGGTGGCGGCGGTGGTGGTGGCGGTTTTGTGGTGTTGGTGGTGGTGGTGGTAATGATGATGATGGTGTTGGTGATGATGGCAGTGGTGGTGGTGGTGGTGGTGGTGATGGTGATAATAGTGATAATCATGATACTGAGGTGGTAATGGTGGTGCTGATGATGGTGATGATGGTGGTGGTGATGGCAGTGGTGGTGGTGGTGGCGGTGTTGGTGATGATGATGAGAAGGAGGAGGAGAAGTATAATAAATAAATGTGAGAAAACATGAGTGAATTCTCATCATTGTGATTGTCTCGTGAAATGAGGTGTCTGTATGTCTCTGGAAGAAATCAATAATTGTATAATATAATAATATGATATAATATAATATAATATAATATAATATCAGAGAGGAACTAACTGTAAACCACCGAATGGCAGGGAATTCACAGAGCAGAGGAACAATACGAGCTGTACAATCGCTATGTTGAGATGATAATATGTAGATGTACACTTGGGATAAAATATTTTTTGTTTGATATATTACTTATTCTTTTGTATGTTGTTTCCCGCCAAAGTATTCACTCGGGATAATATCAAAAATGGGTTAATGTTGGATTACAGAAGAGAGTGGAGAATTAAACATAAAAACGAACAATATTCAGCTTAAATTAATAAAATAATATAATATAAATGAATAAAAAATATTGATGCTTCAAAGAGTTAATTAGCTAATATTGCTGGGTCAGACTTACGACTCCTGAAAACAGTCATGTGACTGATTTGGGGGAATTTTGTACCATTATTTAGTTTTATTCTGGAACTGAGAGAAAAAAAAAATCTATTTTAAACAGATATCATTCAACTGGGGTCAGATTAGTTAGAGTGAAAATTGGATGTTTCATACAGTTAATTACTAAATATTCAAGGGTCATAAATAAGAATTAAGACTACCAGAAATGTCTATGGGACTTACTTTTGTTCTTTTATTCTTTTGTTGTTGTCAGTCATTAGACGGCGGCCATACTGGAGCACCACTTTAAAGGGATTTAGTTGATCATGTTTGCCAGACGGCTTATTTTAGCAATTCCTTTTTGTCAAACTGCTAAATTTTCAATGCATAAACACTAACAGAGACACCAACATAAACAAAGACATGGATGCATGTATGAGTTGTTAGCTGATGAGACACTGCATCCTTTAAAACCTCCATGCTTCCTGAAATTCTCCAACACTACACCTGATACCCCCCTCCACACACACACACACACACACATGTATATCATGACTCATACACTGTTCACTTTCCTGACATTTGTGGTGGATTGGCAGTATCGGTAGAGGGTCAGACGCCATGTTTTGCAGCAGAGTTACGGTCCTTTATGATCTGAGTTCAAATCCCGCCGAGGTTAACTTTGCCTTTCATCCTTACAGGGTCGATAAAATAAAGTACCAGTAATGTGCTGGGTAATTGCTGGCCTTGTGCCAAAAGTAGAAACAATTATTCTATGTACTATACAGGCAGCTTTGGTGAGTTGTAGTGCACCTGAGCACTGTACACGATAATTTCATTATTATTATCATTGTGACATATATTAAAATATATGGCAATATATAGGGCGATCAAAATTGATGGTAGATACGGAGTAGGTAGACCCAGAAAAACCTGGGATGATCTGATAAATTCCGACCTTACACACTTACATCTCTCTAAGACAATGTCTCTGGACCGAGATCTTTGGCGCTACACAGTAATACAGAAGACCCGCCTTGCCTATGTACAAAGCAAAACCTACAGTCAGTAGGCACCTCTTAACCAAATATACACCTCAATCCACTACCCCTACCCTATCCTCCCACTCCCACCAACAGCACGAAATAATGAGATCGAGATTGTGTAGGTGTCACAACAAAAAACACATACAGTCCACGCTGTAATGTGGCCGTGTAGGTAGCACCGTAAAAAGTTCCCAGTTCCACACTGGAAATGTGGTTGGTGTTAGGAAGGGCATCCAGCCGTAGAAAACCTGCCAGATAGTCCTATATGAGCGAGACACGGTCACCCGACCAACCTTGCCTCAAGTGGGACAACTCCCGTCTAACCCATGCTAGCGCGGAAAATGGACGTTAAACGAAGATGATGATGATGATGGCAACTAAGACTCTTTTCATCGGTACTCAGAGTTTCATGATGGCATCTGATTAATCATCATATTAATCTCACACTCCTCATCAATCATCAGCTTTTATGAAAAACCCATGCAGTAAGCAAGAAAATATATCATGAAAATTGTCACCTAAAATCAAGTGCCCAGTAGAATTTTAAGCAGATCTACTAAATATAATCACAAATCTTTCAAAGCATCATGAACATATATATATATATATATATATATATATATTTATATATATATACACCCTTTCTTTACACCTGTTGATAAGCCCTGAGAAGGTATCGAACCAGCACTTTGGCGAAACATTCTCTTTTTTGGGAATGTCCAGGTGTGTATAGTTATAAAGGTGGGTGTTTTACATTTCAATTTTACCGCTTAATTATTATGTATTTTCTCCACTTTTCATAGACCTTATATCCTTCACTATAATGGTTCTCTACCCCTTGTAAATGAAAAGTGTTTTCTTCTCTATATACTGTATTATATATATATATATATATATATATATATATATATAGAGAGAGGAGGAGGAGGTTATAGTTCACTTGAAGCATTGTGTAATGAGGTATAAACGTTTGTATATGTATAATAAAGCCAAAACAATGCAGGTATGGACATAGAATAAAGAATGCAAATGCAAAAGATATTGTTGACAATTAGTCTTTTACCTTAGATTTATTTAAATGTCCTTAATTTTCGAGATAATATCTCTTCTTCAGAGGGAAGTAAAGCTCTCAAACCAGTGTTCTAAATAGCTTGCTATTTAGAACACTGGTTTGAGAGCTTTACTTCCCTCTGAAGAAGAGATATTATCTCGAAAATTAAGGACATTTAAATAAATCTAAGGTAAAAGACTAATTGTCAACAATATCTTTTGCATTTGCATTCTTTATTCTATGTCCATACCTGCATTGTTTTGGCTTTATTATACATATACAAACGTTTATACCATATATATATATATATATATATATATATATATATGTCAGGTCACTCTTGAGTACTACTGGTAACATGTAAACCAGTATAACCTGTCGCATGGTCGGGTCATTGGCAACTAAACTGGCAACCCCACCAAGTTTACTTGGTGAGGAGGGTGATTTTGGACACCCTGCAGCACAAAAAACAAAACCTGACAAAGGGCAGAACTGATAAGAGTCAATGGCCTTCCAAAAATGTGTAAATATGTATATACACATGTATATATGTATGTGTATGTATATACGTGTCTATATGCCTGGAGTGTCAGGGAGGGGCATGTACCTCTGTAGGGGGGGGGGGGGCTAGCCATGCCCTTTTCAGGACAGCTCGTCCTGCATTGAGTCCCACCTGACACTCAGCTCTCACCTGTGGCCCCAAGAAGCTGTAGCATGCGACACCAGCCACACCCCACCCCGGTAAACCGCCTTGGTTGGCGGGCTGAACCTGGTTGAGGGTAGCCAGATTGGTCTGAAACTCCCTGGTGAGTTAGATAGGGGATGCCTGCCCCTGCATGCGAAGACTGGACCCGGCGGAGTGAGTGGAGGAAACAACATCGTCCCAACAGTCACAAAGGTGGCAACAGTAAGCGGTGTGGAGTGCTAGGGCATGGCAAGGCACTACAGACGTCATGGCCATCCACTGCAGCCAAGGAAGTACCTGGTCGTGACGGTCCTCCGCACCACCGGATTCTGGCTTCTGCGGCCGAGTGATTGGATCCGTCAATACTTTTCCCGCACAGGTTTCTTCTCTAGCGTGCACTCCCACAGCCCTGTGGCGCTGGGCGAGAGGCGGTGGTAACAGGTGGAGGTAACCTCTGGGAGTTGTCAGTCTCAAACCCACACGTGGGCGGCCTGGATACGTAAGTCATTCTCCTCCTGACCCTGGGATGACAGACTTTCCTTGCCCCCACTGTCCCCAGACCTGCAAGTCAAGGATCAGCCTCCACAGCCACCTTCGTGCCCATGGCAGACGGGAACTAATATAAAGAAGATGTCATCATCGTTTACGATGGACAACCAAGAAGATATATATACACACACATATGCGCATATATATATATATATATATATATATATATATATGATGACTTGATATCTCTCTGTTGCTTTCCTTTGTTTTTCTTATTCCTTCCTTTTCTTTCTTTTTTATTTCCTCCTATCTATATCTATCTCTTTCTTTTCTCCATACATTTCTCTCTCTCTCCGATATTTCTCCAGGTTTTCTTTCTCTTTTCTTTCTCTCTCTCTGTCTTTGTTCTTTTCTCTTTCTTTCTCTCCGTCTTTTTCTAATTGTGCTTAACACTATGACTTATTATATAAACAAATCACTATCCAGACAGCCTCCAAAAGTAATGGTTGTATTTTAAAGGGTACGTCAAACCTATTTGTAAAACTGTTATATATTGTATTTTGTCTGATGAAGGCATACCATAATTTAATGTGGTATCCCTGAAATATGTATAATGAAATAAATATGGTTTTATAAATATAGTTTCCATTTATTAATATCGTATATATATATATATATATATATATTTATATATATATATATTTATATATATATATATATATATATATATATATATATATATATATATATATATATATAGGGAAATAATTAGTCAGATTTGCAGCTTGTGTAGAAACTTATTTACATATTACATATTACAAGTGTTTCAATATAGTTGAAAAGGGGCTAAAGTCCTATACAAAACGAAGGTTATAGAAACAATGTAAGAATGGAAACAGCACAGACGTATAAAAAAGGAGAAAAGATTTTTTGGAATAAAAAGGGGTTTTATAAATGTGTGTGTGTGTGTGTGTGTGTGTGTGTGTGTGTCTGCATGTGTGTGTAAAATTTACACTTTGAATTTACTAATATATAACTTTTATGATTAATTGCATATACAGCATGTATGTTTTATAATACTTTACAATATAGTGTATACGTTATATGAATACAGTATGACAATGATAATGATGATATCATGTATTTCCTTTAATGTACTGAATAGTTTTTCAAGTGTTTATAAATTTATCGAACCCTTCTTCTATCTATTTTGTAATGCCATTTACAACTGGACTTGCAGAAAAATCTTGCCAGTATGTTTTTCACGCACCAACCTCTGGTCTCTTGTGAACATAAATCCCCCTTCTTACACCACTCACTGACCCAAGTGACATTAATGTGTTTCAGAATAAAACAGCTTCTGATCATCATTCACAGACATGTGTTATGGAAGGCAAAATTTTAATCCCATCAGTAAACAGAGAGGAAATTCAGCTGTGAACATCTGAAAAATAACTGTTTGAACTGAAGATTAATAAATTAGGTTTTCACAAGCAGCTTCAACTAACTTCTGTTAATTAACGAATGAGCAACACAGAAAAACAACAATACTCGCAGCCTTCTCAATTAAACCTTAATTTTTATTTCGTTACAGGCTTTCTGAAGCGTTGTTATCTGATGGAAAACATACTTTACTTCTTCCCCAGAACATTTCCAGCATTCCTCAAAATTAATCGAAATGCAATTTAGAAATTAAACTCTTATTTCCTTACATTTCTTTTTTTTTTCCCCCAAGTCAGCAAAGCACTATGTTTAAGTTAACAGACACACACATATGCTCCCCAATTGGTGACAAGACAATAAGTCTTCAATTTAGTACCCACTGAATGAATTTGAAATAACATAAAATCATTTTATAATCAAGAAATGTAATAATTCTATGATTGTTTCAAATATTTACATATATTTTTATAATTTAAAACAAAAAATGACAATGTGGCTAAGGAGAATTTTTTGCAATCATGTAGTTTGAGGATTCAATCCCACTGTGTGACATCTTGGAAAAGTGTCTTCCAGTGTAACAGTGACCAGGAAACTTTTCAATCTAAAAAGTTATTTATTAGTTAAAAATAACATTTTGATTAACACTTGTGTTTATTTGCGCCAGAACGCTCTCTCTCTCTTCTCTCTTTGTTTCTTTCTAAATAGCAAAAGAAAGATTGCTCTTCTTTCTACTTGATGATGCATGCTCATCCAACCTCCATTCTCTAACACTTAATCTTTCTTTCACTATTTAGGCTCAAGAGTCTATATATATATTTCTCTCCTTCCTGTGTTACCACTTACACAAATTACCATCAACATAGCTTGTCCTGTTCCAGCCATAAGATATTTTATTATTATTATCATTAGGGTGGTGGATTGGCAGAATTGGTAGAGTGTCAGACACCTTGCTTCACAGTATAGAGTTATGGCCATTATATTTTGAGTTCAAATCCCTCTGAGGTTAGCTTTGCCTTTCATCCTTACGGAGTCGATAAAATAAAGCACCAGTAATGCACTGGAGTCGATATAATCAACTTTCCCCTTCCCCCAAATTGCTGGCCTTGTGCAATTATTATCATTTAAGTTCTCTCTTTGCTGGTCTATTCAAAAGACACTCCACACTTTTCATTTGTCTCTATGTGGCTTTTATATGCATTTTTTAGTGGCCTTTTTGGGCAATCTTACAACCTGGACATATTAAGTCCACCCATTGGGTGACTAATGAGGAACGTGGAAGTTTTTGCATGCTTGTTCTACATTCTTGCAGGGGGGAGGGGGGTTATTTGTGGGCAACTTTGCTATTTTTGTATTGTGATTTTTTAATTGTTAGCTGATGAAAATGAATGTTTTTTTTTGTTTTATTTCTGTTGTCTGTCCTTGTTATGTGTGCTCATATATATATATATATATAAAGGTGCTGAAAAGTTCCTGGCTTTAGGGTTTCATGAAAGGGTAAAGCTGTTAGTTTTACAGGAGAGGTAGGACCACTTGCAATAAGTGTGTGAATCTGAGATGGGAATATGTTGTAAAATCATAACTAACTGAACCTCCTGTACTTCCTTTTACCCAAAGCTAGGAACTCTTCAGCACCCTGGTATATATATATATATAAATATATATATATATATATATATATATATATATATATATATATATATATATATATATATATATATATATATAGAGAGAGAGAGAGAGAGAGAGAGAAAGTGAATCAAAAAACAATTTGAGACATAAATATATATTTTATCACAGTAATTCATGATTTTGCAAACTAACTAACTAAATAAATAGTTAATATAATATATATATAGATAAATATTTATGGTTAACTTCAAAAACTGAAGTTTATGAACAATTTTCAATCATTACTCAACACTCAAAAATGGCGATATTTTATATTCTGGGTGATGTGAAGTACTAGGGAAGTCATCCTTGTTAGGTAAATATATGTTGCCATAACACAGAACAGCACTCAGTGAGCTGGCAAAATTCACTAAGGAAAAGAAGCTTAATGAGGAAAAAACACACAAAAAAAAAAACACAACCAAAACAGCAACAAATAATAATAAAAATAATAATAATAGTAATGATAATAATGATGATGACGATGATGATGATGGTAATGATAATAATAATAACAAAATAAACGAAAGAGTAAAGCTGTGGAAGTGGGGTCTGGGAGCGAGAATAAAGCTGTAACTATTGATTTGAGAGGAAGCAAATATATATATTCTAAAAAATGGTGAAAAGCAAAAAATAATAATAATAATAATAATAATAATAATAATAATAATAATAATAATAATAAGCTGATGATGATGATAGTAATAATGATAATAATGAGGATAATAATGATAATTAAGTAAGCGACGACGGTAAATTGAAGTGTGTATCTTTACAGTATGTAGTCATTGCAATGCTTCTAATTATGGCAATTGTGATAGAACATTAAAAAGTAAAATTCCACCTACCCCAAACATTGTTACTAACACACACACACACACACACACACACACACACATATATATATATATATGTGTGTGTGTGTGTGTGTGTGTGTATGTATATATATTCACACACATATGTGTGTGTGTTTATATATATATATATATATATATATATATATATATATATATATATATATATATATACTGTATATATATACTGATTTATATATATATGTGATTGTTCATCATTGTTTTCTATTATTACATCATGTGTATGTGTATAATATATACATATATATATATATATATATATATATATATATATATATATATATATATATATATATATATATATATATGGTGGAGGGAGAGATAGAGAACATACATATATATATATATATATATATATATATATATACACACATTATATATATATACACACATTATATATATATATACACACATTATATATATATATATATATATATAAACATCCATATGTTTAGAAGAAGTTCCACTTAACTGTTTGTTACTAATACAATAATACCATTTCAATCACTCAAATAATATTTCCTCATCAACTTCTCTTCATTTTCCCTTTTTTCCCTTTCTTCCCCTCGCTGTTTTGTTGTTGCTGTAGTTGTTGTTATTTTCTTCTTTTTATACCCCCCCCCCCCCCGCCTCTAAGCCTTCCTCTTCTTCTTCTTCTTCTTCTTCTTCTTCTTCTTCTTCCTCAGTCTATCTTTACTTCTAATGTTTCTCCTGCCACTACTTGGTGTTCTCTATCTCAGCCTCCACCTCTCACCCACCCCCGTCATACAGATTCTTCAGGCCATCTCTCTCTATCATTGTTACTCTTTCTGCTCATTGGCTTTTTATTTCCCTCTCTATTCATCTTTCTCTAAATCTCACCCCTCCCTCTCTCCCTCTCTCTCCCTCTCACTCTCTCTCTCTATCCATCTATTTATCTATCTATCTATCTATCTTTCTACCTCTTGATTCATCTCTTCTCTTCTCTCTCTCTCTCTCTCTCTCTCTCTCTCTCTCTCTCTCTCTCTCTCTCTCTCTATCTATCTATCTATCTTTCTATCTCTTGCTTCATCTCTTCTCTCTCTCTCTCTCTCTCTCTCTCTCTCTCTACCTATCTTCCCCCCTCTCTACCTATCTTCCCCCCTCTCTACCTCTCTCTCTCTCACTTTCACTCTCTCTCTCTCTCTCTCTCTCTCTCTCTCTCTCTCTCTATCTATCAATCTATCTATCTTTCTATCTCTTTCACACACTTCACCCCTCCCTGTTTCTCTACCTCTCACTCATCTCTTTCACTCTCTACCTTTCTACTTCTCTCCGTTTCTTGCCCCCCCCCCCTCTCTCTTCAATGACTTCTTCCTTCTGATCATTGCCCTGCCCAAGACAACAACAACAACAACATTAATATAAGTGAACTTCAGAAGAACAATGACTTCTACATATAGTCCATTCCATTATAGTTCCCTGGTACAGTTTGTAGTAGTAGTAGTAGTAGTAGTAGTAGTAGTAGTAGTAATTGCTGTGGTAGTTCTTATTTATTTATCCACCCCACCCGACCCCGTCCCCACCCCACACCACCCCACGCCATGTTTTATATTTTACTCCAATTTTGAAATTAGCTTTTAAAAAATCTTCATTCCTCACTTTCAATTAGATTGTCACTGATTTAATGCTGGTGGTAGTTGAGGTAGTAGTGGTGGTGGGGGTAGTGTGGTGGTGGTAGTGGTGGTGGTAGTGTGGTAGTGATAGTGTGGTGGTAGTATGGTGGTGAAATTGGATGTGTTTCATGATGATCATGATGGTGATGGAATACATTGAAAAAGAAGACAAAAAACAATAAAAACAACAGCGAACTGGTAAAAGTCCTTAGAGTGTCCTATAGAATTCTTTACAGTATTTTTATGGGTCCTTGCACTCTGAGTTCAAATCCCATGAAAGTCAAGTTTGTCTTTCAGAGGAGATAAATAAGTCCAGATGGAAGTCAAGGATTGACAAATATGTTAGAGTTTTGTCTAAGATACATTGCGCTACCTCTTTTCACCCTTTACATTATGATTCTTCCAGAAACATCACTGGTGCCAAACAGCATTGGCCCATGTCTTTCTCTTAACCCTCTAGCATTCACATTACCCTATATTTACTATTGTATTTTAACCCTTTAGCATTTAAACTGGCCATATCCAGCCAGAATTCTCTAACGTCTTTCTGTTCAAACCAGCTGTAACTGGCCACTCATACTGACATTAAGGTATTGTTCTCAAAATAAATAATATCAAAATCTTGTAGATTCGATATTATGTGAGATAATTATGTAAGATAAAACCTTTACCACAAAAATACAATAGTATATATAGAGTAATGTAAATGCTAAAGGGTTAACAGAAAAAGCTTTCTGGCCGGATAAGATCAGTTTAGATGCTAAAGGGTTAAACAATATCAGTGATATCAAAAGAGGAGATTTGTTACATGGGCAAGTGCTGGCCTCGCAAAAGCTTTCCCAAGCCTGTCAGATGGTTAAATTTCAGATGCTGATGGTAGTAATTCTCATTTTTTTTCTCTCAGCTAAGTGAACTAGAGTACCACAAAATTACTTGTCATTTTTTGTCTGAGAAATGGGCAAAATCCAAACTCCATTTATAAGCCAAGATAGCTAAACAACACATTGTTTAGAAAGTGTATATAAGCCAAAACCCCTCCCATTTTTGGTCATATTCCTCAGCTTATATTTGAGTATATACGGTAAGCACCTTGAAGTATACATGAAACTGCCTGCTTCAGAAATCACACTCTTTCCCTCATAAGTATGAGCCCAACACTTGAACCATTAAGCCATATAGCTTCTTTAGTCTTTTACATGTTTATTTATTTTATTTATAACTTTTGAAGATGGTGGACTGGCAGTATCAGTAGAGCATCGAACAACATGCTTTGTGTTACAGACCTTTACATTCTGAGTTCAAATACCACCGAGTTTAGCTTTACCTTTCATTCTTATGAGGTCAATAAATAAAGTACAGGTAATACACTGAGGTCAATTTAATCAACTTTTCCCATTCCTTCAAATTGTTGGCCTTGTGCCAAAAGTAGAAATAATTATTTACAAGAGTTACAGAAGAAAGCTCAAATCATTTGTTAGTTATATCTTGGACTGTATCAGCTTCACATTTGAAAACGGGATAATAAACCTGAAATATCCCATAATGCACTGGATAAAACATTACTTTACTTTGTTTTATTTTATTCATTATCATTTGTCCTTTTTATTTTCTACTGCATTGTACCAGTTTTTAAAAAAACTTATCGGTCATTTACTATATATCTCACAATGCTTTGTATTAACTACACTACTCAATTATTTACTAATAATTTTTTTCTTTTTATATACTTATTTCACCCCAACTCCCATCATATACAACTAGCAAGTCTTAGTTATGTCCATTCTTTTGATAGCTCTGATGTAATTGATTTAGTTTAACTTTGTTTTGTAATAACTCCCTGTTTAACCCTTTAGCATTTACATTACTCTGTATATACTATTGTATTTTCACAGTAAAGACTTTATCTCACATAAACTCGAATCTATGAGATTTTGATATTATTTGTTTTGAGAACAATACCTTAACATCAGTATGAGTGGCCAGTTATGGCCAATTTGAACAGAAAGAGGTGACAGAATTCTGGCTGGATATGGCCAGCTTAAATGCTAAAGAGTTAAGTGTGTGTATTTTTAAAGCTATTCTGTTGTTTATTCATTTTTTTTAACTTCCTTCAACCCTTTCATTACCCTTATTTTTAATGAAAACCACTCTCTATGATTTTCAATTAATTTTGAAAATATTCAAGGATTTGTAGAGATTTGGTAATATAAGTGACTCTCTCATTAACATGGTGACTGGAACATAATTTAACAATTTGTTATATAAAATTATGATGGATATGTGATGATGGTAGTGAGACATGGGCAGCAGCTGTGGAGGATATGCGAGAGAAATGAAGCAAGCATGCTCCTTTGGATGTGTAATGTCAATGTGCGTGAACGACCAAGCATAGACGAGTTGAGAGAGAAACTGTGTATAAGAGGGATAGGCTGTAGAATGCGGGAGAGAAGACTGCATTGGTATAGATATGTGATGCACATGGAGGATGACCGCTGGGTAAAGAAGTGCCAAGAAATCCCAGTAGAAGGAAGACACAGTCGAGGAAGACCACGCAAAGCATGGGCGGAGGTGGTGAGAGCAGACCTCAGATCGCTGAATTCACGGAGGAGATGACAAAGGGCCGTGATGAATGGAGAGATGCCGTGCTTAATAGGACCTGTCCCACCCTTGCAAGCAGGGAAAAGTGGACGTAAAATGATGATGATGATGATGGAAAGTTTTCATATAAATATAAATATTTTAAAATAAAGGGCAGTTTAGTATCAAAAGGGTTAATTTAACAATATTTTTACTTCTATAGCTTTAATATCTATAATCTAATGAACACCATTACATTCTTTAATAATCTAACTGGGCGGCGTCAGAAATTATACTAATATGTATTAATATATACTGTTTTAATATCAATCTGAAAGAAATAATTTCTTTCTCAGAACTTCTTTAAATGACTGTATTTCTAATGAAATGGGCTGTGTTTCAATTAATTACTTAAGTATTTAGTGGGGGGTCACTAAAAATATCAATCGTTTCATTGTGAAAATATTTGTAACATAATTTAGAAAAATGTTTCTTATATCAAATTATGTTAGAAAATGTTCATTTTAATAGGAACTCTTTTTTTTCATAGATTGAGAAGCAGCTTTAGACAGGTTGTTATAAAAATGGTTAACAAGTTTAAAACTATTTTTCTATCTAAATATCCTATATCTTTTCGTTCAGCCTTACAATTTCATAACTTCAACATTTTTTATTATTTCAACTAAATTTTATAAGGCATTAAGCAGTCGAAATACCCAACCTTTGCCAAAAAATTTAGTGGTTTAATATAACTAAAATCTATTGAAATTTAGTTGCCTATTTGTATATTTAGAAATATATAGTGCTTTAAACTTTGATCTATATGTATACCAAGATAGTCTGTCCCAAGCCTAGTAGCTCTTTAGGTGCTTATCCCAGTTTCCTTCCCATTAACTGACTGAGAGTACAAGACTTCCCCTGGATGAGATGCCAGTCCATCGCAGGGTTAAACCGTAAGGTATTGCTAGTACTCCCTTTCAACTGAGTATGCTAGAGCAATGTGAAATGAAGAACATAACACACAACCCAGCCAAGGAATTAAAATTATGACATTATGATTGTCCAACACATTAACAATTAAATCTGAAGTTATAGGGGTATGTGGTGATTTGGCAGGGCAATGAGTAAGGGGTTGGGGTGGCTGATTAGTGCATGGGGAGAGGAGATTTACTGGTGTGGGTGATGTGGTCGATAGAGTGCAGTGATGGAGAGATAGGTAAGGGGTGGTTGTGTGGGGGGAATCCACAAGGGGTAGAGAAAGTAGCTACTAGAGTACAATAGTGTTGAGGATAGCTGCAGGAACTGCTAGTAGAAGGGAAGTGGAGGGGAGGGGGAATGGCAGGTATAAGACCTGTTCAACCTGTGCAGACATGGAAAAGCAGCTGTAAAAATGATCATGATCATGATGGTGATATATATGTGTATATACATATATATATATACATATATATATACATATATATATGGTGGCTGCCAACTCGTTTTCGAGTACGGCCACTACTTTATATCCATGTAGGAGAACCCCTCCCTACCGATGCACTGAACGAGTGTGACTTTTTAGTCCAGCCAGCGACTTGAAAACTCTGGTACAAACACTACACTTGTGACAATTATTGACACATAGTGCTGGGCCCATGGTACCATGTGATGACAAGGGCAGAGAGATCTCCAGATATAAAGCAATGCCGCGAAGCTTTTATAGTGAGCAAAGGCACTGCACAAAGCCAGTCCCACTCTCTTAACCAAGATGATATTTACCAAAAAGAAGAACAAGTCAACATCATTGGATACCATCAGGGTTGCAGGTGTTATATCAGAGTTTTCCTTCTCCTAGAATTCTGCCTTGACAAAGGCTAAGGGGTCATCTCTCCCAGTGATTTTGGATGGCCATTGACTCTTAAGAGCTCCTTTGCCCTTTGACAGGTTTTGTTTTTAGTCCTGCAGGATGTCCAAAGTCACCCTCCTCACCAAGAAACCTTGGTGGGGTTGCCAGTTTAGTCGCCAACGACCCGACCATGAGACAGGTTGTACTTGGATACATGTTACCAGTAGCACCAACTGGTGACCTGACAAATATATATACCTGACATATATATATACATATGCAAGCGTGGAACACGGACGTTAAACGATGATGATGATGATGATGATGATATATATAAATATATATGTACATGTATGTATTTGTGTATATATTATATATATACATATTATATATATATATATACATATTATATATATCAGACAGGGTGTGGTAAAATATCAGGTGGACCATAACCCACCAGAGTACCCGATACTTGGGGTAGTAGAGTGGGTAACATGAAAAGATTCAGGACCCCGACAGCTGAGCTCCGGCCGTTTCGACAACTAGATCTGAACTAAAAATTATCAAACTTTTAAGATTTTTTGTTTTGACTGTATGCCCATATACGGACTGTACTCCTTAATAAAGTTCAGCTAGATTACCGTTGTTCAAATACTCGCACTTTAGTTCGGATCTAGCTGTCGAAATGGCCGGAGCTCAACTGTCAGAGTCCTGAATCTTTTCATACATATATATATATATATATATATATATATATATATATATATATATATATATATATATATATATATATATATATATATATATATATATATATATATATATATATATATATATATATATACATATATATATATATATATATACACATATATATATATATATATACATATATTATATATATATATATACACAGTGGTGGACTGGCCAGCTTGTCACATTACCCAATGAAAAGTGGGCCCCAGGGGGCCCACGGTAGTATTTTAGGGGCCAATGTTTTGCTTTCAAAAGATGTTTTTCAAAAAAGTCCTAGAGAAAGTATAACATTTTTTAAAAAAATAAATAAACAAAGAAGCAAAGCATTTGGTCAAACAATTCCCTAGGGAATTAATAGAAACCAAAATATATGATAGTGTTAACAGTTGGAATCACTGGTTGTCTGAATTTATAGCTTACTGTATTCATTCATGCATACCAACGCCTTTCATCCTTATGGGGTCGATAAAATAAAGTACCAGTAATACACTGAGTAATTGCTGGCCTTGTGCCAAAAAGTAGAAACAATTATATATACATACATATGCATATATATATATATAATAAATGAAACAAACATATATATATATATATATATATATATAAGGCAGCTGTTTAAAGGCTAAAACTAGCAAAAGAAGGAAAGAATACACATGCCTGCATGCACACACACATGTATGGATGTAGTTATGTATGTATACATGCATGCAAGTATATATATATATATATATATATATATATACACATATGTATAAGTCCCCAGTCCATCCTGTAAGGTGGTCATATTGGTAACACAATAAGATGCACCCACTCCACACTGTTAGGTGGTCATGCTGCTGACACGATAAAAAGCATCCAGTCCATGCTGTAGCATGGTTGGTTTTAGGAAGGACATCCAGCCATAGGAATTAAGCCAAAATACAACAGATCCATATGAACAAGACATGGTCTCCAGATCTGACCTGTCTCATAATGTGACAACCCATCTAACCCATAGGAAATATGGACATTAAACAATGATGGTGATGATATATATATATATACACACCATATACATTTTGTTATGCATTTAGCTAGCATCCCAACCCAGACAGTTGCTATGTTATCATTGTTACATTTATATATACACATACACACACATACATACACCCATAGACATTTATACATATACAGAAACTGCAGTCTAAACACAGAACCACAGTCACTGTTACATGTGGCATATATACATTCACAGAAACTCACACACTCACGTAAACAGACATACACAGAGACACGCACATTCACATACTCTCAGCTGCACACAGACACACACACAAGGACACACGCACCAACACTCATTCATAGTCACAAATGTAGACATACACAAATACACAGATACAAACATACAGAAAAACACACCGACATACACACACTCACTGATACACTCTCATATACACACAGATGTACAGACACACAGACACACAAGCCTACAGAAACACACCAACATACACACATACACATAGACATACAATATAGTTTGAACACAAAACCATTGTCACAGCATCTACCTGCAGTGTAACATTTAGAGAGTAGGAAAAAGAGAGAGAGAGGGAGAGATAGAGAGAGAGAGAGAGAGAGAGAGAGAGAGAGAGAGAGAAACATAGATATGGAGGAAGAGAGAAAGTGAGGGAGAAAGAGAGAGAGAGACTGAGCAGAACTTCTGCAGCATCAGTCAGTTCTAAACACTCCAGCAGGATACATGTGTATAGTTACAGCTCGTGTATAAGACATACGTATACAGTCACATCGGCGGAGCAAAAGCCGGTACAATACAGTCACATCAACAGAGCCACTGGTGCAGTACACTGAAGCTAGTACTTATAGGATACCTGTGTATCGTCACGCATTGTGTATAACACATACGTATATAGTCACACCAACAGAGCCAGTTCAATACTCTGAGACAGATACTTGTGTACTATCACACCTCGTGTATAAGACATGTGTATAGTCACACCAACAGAACCAGTATAGTACAGTGAAAACAGTGCATTTTACAACAGGATATATGCTTACAGTCACATCTCAACAATAACACATACTGATACAGTCACACCAACAGAGCTACAAGTTCTATATAGTGAAGCAGGATATATGCTTACAGTCACATCTCAACAATAACACATACTGATACAGTCACACCAACAGAACTACACATTCTATATAGTGAAGCAGGATATATGCTTACAGTCACATCTCAACAATAACACATACTGATACAGTCACACCAACAGAGCTACACGTTCTATATAGTGAAGCAGGATATATGTTTACACACAATACCACGCTAACACGTACTGATATAGTCACATTAAGAGCTACAAGTTCTATATAGTGAAGCAGGATATATGTTTACAGTCACAGTACCACACTAACACATACTGATATAGTCACATTAAGAGCTACAAGTTCTATATAGTGAAGCAGGATATATGTTTACAGTCACAGTACCACACTAACACATACTGATATAGTCACACCAACAGAGCTACAAGTTCTATATAGTGAAGCAGGATATATGTTTACAGTCACAATACCACGCTAACACATACTGATATAGTCACATTAAGAGCTACAAGTTCTATATAGTGAAGCAGGATATATGTTTACAGTCACAATACCACGCTAACACATACTGATATAGTCACATTAAGAGCTACAAGTTCTATATAGTGAAGC
>OZ024741.1:240922606-240927606 GCA_964016885.1 Eledone cirrhosa | reverse complement strand
ACAGTGAGTGTGTTCTGTTATTAATTCTGGCAATATTATTACACAAATATGACCCTCCCCAAGTATAACAATATATTTATATACATATTTATATACATATTGTCTGTAAAATTAGTGTGACAGACAAAATACCTTTTGCTATTATTTTACAAAGCTTTATGTTCTGAGTTCAAATATATATATATATATACACACACACATATATATATACACACACACACACATACACACACA
This sequence comes from Eledone cirrhosa, assembly GCA_964016885.1. Lineage (NCBI taxonomy): Eukaryota > Metazoa > Mollusca > Cephalopoda > Octopoda > Eledonidae > Eledone > Eledone cirrhosa. The sequence continues at coordinate 240,927,372 of OZ024741.1, read as the reverse complement.
CACACACACACATATATATATATATATATATATATATATATATAAATATACTAGCCTATATATAATTCGAATGCTTTCATAAATATATGTATAAATACATATATTCTTACCTGCAAGGATATACACATTGATATGTATATGTATATACACACACACACATATATATATATATTTATGTAATGTGCGTGCATGTGCATATGTATATATAGGAGAGACATATTTATATGTATATTCATATATTCATTTTCACACACAAAATTCACTAAATTCTAAATCATGTACACAACACACAAAGGGGACTAACATATTTATATATTCCAGTTTATATATTCACAAATCTCTAAATTCAATTCATTCACATATAAATTCAAAATTTAGATCGACCCAATGGTTTGACCAATGAATACTCATTTGAAAAAGAACAAACAGCAAAAAGAATGAACTTGATGCTTATAAAACAATATATTAAATTTATTCATTATCTTCTTAAAAGAAGTCCCTTTGTTTCAGCTGTGCTGCTCTTCAAAATTAACCAATGTTAACAGTTTGAAATACTCGTTATTCTTTAAGTATTTTACTGGTTTCTATCGGTAGTTAACTTTCCTGACATTTGTACATTATTCTATGGACTATAGTTGCACCTTTGATGAGTTGTTGTGCACCTGAGCACTGTACACAATAATTTTCATTATTCTATTTTAGTAGACTGCAGCCATGTTGTGTGTGGAACTGCCTTCATGGAATTTTGTTGATCATTTTCATATCGTATATATTTTATTGATCTCTATTTGTTGAACAGCAAAGTTATATAATCAAACAGTAAACATAAATATTGACATGGGCACATACGAAGACACTCACTCACAATGGGCTTGCATCGATGAAATCACATTCATAAGCCTTGTATATAGCAGAAGACACCAAAGTATGTGAGACTGAATTTTAAACTATAGATGCAAAATTAAATTCTGAACGACACAGCTGTGCCTATATATACATATATATATATATATATGAAAAGATTCAAGACCTCGATGGCTGAGCTCCAGCCATTCTGACAGCTAGATCCGAAGTGTGTTTGGATCTAGCTGTCAAAAACAGCTGGAGCTCAGCCATTGGGGTCCTCAATCTTTTCATATTACCCACTCTACTACCCCAAGTATCGAGTACTCTGGAGGGTTATCGTCTAGCTGGTTTTTACCACACCCTCTCTGATATATATGTATATAAATTTATATATATATATATGTTTATATATATTATATATTCATATGTATATATATATATATATATAATATATATACACAATATATTCATATATATATGATATATATATTATATAATATATATAATATATTTATATATATAGGATATATATATATATTATATAATATATATAATATATTTATATATATAGGATATATATATATATATATATATATATATATATATAATATATATAATACATTTATATATACATGATATATATATAATATATATATGATTTTTATATATAATATATATTATATATATATCATCATCATCATCACTCGTCGACTACTGTCGAGATGATGGATCTCACTCTCATGCCCCAGAATCCCCTGTCCCCCAGGTCCTGTCTGCTGATTCCCGTATCCCTAGACATGTAATATATATTAATATATAATATATATAAGATACCTATTTTTATATATATGATATATGTATATAATATATATATATCCAAACCCATCCAAGCGTGGAAGATGGACGTTAAACGATGATGATGATGATGATATATATATGATATAAATATAGAACCTTACGTCCTGTTCAAATATAATATAATATATATATATATACATGTATATATATATATATATATATATATATATATATATATATATATATATATATACATGTATATATATATATAATATGAGGTGATAAAAGCTGAGCTTGCTCAATTGCAACTCTCACAGGACCGAGACTTCTGATGTTATGCAGTAATACAGAAGACCCAACTTCTCATGGATACAAGCCAAAGCTGAAGCATATAGACAGTATGACCCCCCACACCCACCAACTGTAAAGGGGTTGTGTAGGTGTCACGATAAAAAAGAACCCAGTCCACACTGCAAAGTGGTCATGTAGGCGCCACAGTAAAAAGCACTAAATACTCACTGTATATGAGGTTGATGTTAGGAAGGGCATCCAGCTGTAGAAATCAAGCCGAAATCAGTCCTGCATGAGCAAGACTTGGTCACCTGACCTGCCATTGCCAACAACAGGATAACACGTCTAACGTGGAAGAATGGACATAAAACAGTGATGATGATGATGATGATATAATATTCATGTATGACATATATTACATATACATATTTATATATATACTTATATTATATATATATATATGATACATATATGCATATATATAATATATAGGAAAATGTATGACCCCGACGGAAGAGCTCAAGCCATTTCGATGGCTATTTCTGGACTCTGCCGTCGGGGTCATACATTTTCCTTTTACCCACTCTACTACCCTAAGTATTGAGTACTCTGGTGCATTATGGTCCATCTGGTTCCTTACCACAACTCCTTCGTTATATAATATATATATATACATATGTATTATATATATATATATTCTTCTTTATCCACTTATTCATGGCAGCAGAATCCTCAAACACTCCTTCCAGCAGGTCTTGTCACAAGCAACCACCTCCAATTGATTTGGTTGGATCTCCAAATAAGACTAGCCAAGCTCATGGATGTTATCCAACCATCTTACTTCAGATCTATCCCTTGGTCTCCTGCTGGTTGATTATGCCCATAAAATCTGTCCAGTGATTCTTTCCTCTGACATTTTAACTATATGCCAATAATATCAGAGCTGTGATCTCTCAATTAAGAGAAGTAGCGGCTCTATCTGGAACGACACTCTGAGTGACTTCTACTATTGAGTAATGTTTCTCCAAGGAGGACCCTTTGCAGGAACCACATTTCAGCCAATTGTATTTGTGATTATTTCTTTCGGTCATTAGCCAAGATTCATGACCATACATGAGTGTTGGCACAAATAGCGAATTGAAGATAGTGAGTTTGGCTTTTACACCTACCTCCTTCTTCTGATTACTTAATGGTGAAGCTAGTTCATTACTGCACCAGCTTCTGCAATTCTTCCACTCAATTCATTCTCCTGCCTTCCATTATTCGTCAACACAACCCTAAGATACTGGAACTTCTGTTCACAAGTAGAGTGCACCGAGCAGGCTTCCTTGAGAGGACAATTTTCATTGCAGCACTCAGCATCAAACCTATCAAGTGCATATTGGAAATCACCTACTGATGAGTTAAGTAATACCCCCATATCGTCTGCAAATTCCAGCTGATTAATCTTAAACCATGAGTGTATATACACACAAATATATATATATATATATATATATATACACAGACATACAGACACACATATATGAGAACAAAGCTTACAAATACAAATTGAAGAGAGCGTGTAATTTACTGTATTCTTATAAAAGTTTTACGAACAACGTTTATGATCAGAGTCCATCCTTAAGAACCAAATTGGTATTAATTCTGTGAAAGTAATACACGCACGCACGCACACACACACACACACATATATATATATATATATATATATATATATATATAACCCATGCTAGTGTGGAAAATGGACAATAAATGACGATGATGATGATGATGATATATATATATATATACCTGAAATTAAATAATACATTTATTCCTGTTCAGGGTTGAATTAAACATTAAGCAAAATATGCAGATGTTTAATGCATCAAGGGAAGAGGAACACCATTTTATTCAAAAATATTTGTCATTCAATAATAAAAAATAAATAATAAATAAGTAAATAAATAAATATTCTTTTGCAGACTCTATATATGGGGAGCACCATAATCTTTTAAGTACTTAGGGCCTCAAAAGGGATTAATCTGGCCCAGAGTATGTGAACTATGATAGAAAAACAGAGACAGAAGCACCTATGGGAAATGAAATATGTATCTGTTGTATACTGGATAACTGTATAGACTACAATATTAAGACGACCTGAAGGATTTTCAGTATGAAATTTAGCATATTTAAATGTGTAACTTGACAAACTGCAATTGTTTTGTGCCAGTCATATTGCTTGATTATGACTGATAAGAGAGTACACAATACAAATGGCTAAGATTTAAATCATTATCACTGTTTAATATCTATTTTCCATGCTTGCATAGATTAGACTGTTATAACATATTGAGGCCAAATTAGTAAGGTGACTATGTCCTGCTCATATGCTTCGTTTTGGCTTCCTGTCTGTAGATGGATACCCTTCGTTATGCCAACCACTTTACAGTCTGCACTGGGAGTGTTTCATTGTGACTCCAGCACTACCATCTTACAAGATCGACTGGGTGTTTTTTGACACAACACCAGCATTACTACCTTACAAGGTGGATTGAATGCTTTTGTCATGGCACCAGCATCACCTAATTGCAACACTAGCATGTTCAGTGTCCTTGGTCTGTCTGGAGAGGTATTGGTGGGAGTTGGGACTGGGGTACAGACAGTGCACTGTGTAAGGGAAAGGTCAGGTCAAGGAGGTGGGCTTGAAGCAAGTGAATTGTGTCTGACTTATTGTGGGGTGAGTCTGGCTTCCCCTGATGGTGAAGATGTGTGTGAGTGTTGCAGTGGTGGGGCGTTTATATGCTATGTGTAGTGCAGAGGTGGGTAGAGTTGCTGAAAGGCCATTG
>OZ024741.1:240897606-240917606 GCA_964016885.1 Eledone cirrhosa | reverse complement strand
TCACCATTATTCCCATCGCCACCACAACTACCACCACCACCATCATTATCATCACCATTATTCCCATCGCTGCCACCACTGCCACCACCACCACCACCACCACCATCATTATCATCACCATTATTCCCATCGCTGCCACCACCACCACCACCACCACCACCGCCACCACCACCGCCACCACCACCGCCACCACCATTGTGAGGAAGATCAGCAAGGAACTGTCATTGCCATCACCTTCTCTAAACTTCCTATCCTTAAAGCCATTACTATCACTTTCCAATGTGGCACTACAAACATCATTATCACCATCTTTACTAATACTCTCGCCATCATCATCATCATCATTACCACAACCATCATCATTATCATGATCACCGTCATCATCATGATCACCGCCATCATTATCACCATCAGCATCACCACCACCATCATCATCATCACCAACAAGACGATATTAATCTTTGGTGAAACACCTGGTATAACATGGCAGGTAATAAAGAGAATCAGTCAGTCTGTTGTGTGTGTATATATATATATATATATGTGTGTGTGTGCACGTGTGTGTTCATGTGTGTTCATATGTGTGTGTGTGTCTTTCCTTTCATATGTCCATTTACCCTCCAGATTTTTATAGACATACAATCCGTACACACACACATATATATATATATATATATATATATATATATACATACACACACATTATATATATATATATGTATAATAAAATTTAATTGATCAAAAGAACATCTATTTTATTAATATTTGTATTTTAATATATATATATATATATATATATATACATATATATATATATGTGTATATATATATACACACAAAGATAGACGGTAGCCACGGAGTAGGCAGACCCAGAAAAACATGGGACGAGCTGATAAATTCCGACCTCACACGCTTACACCTCTCCAAGACAATGTCACTGGACCGAGACCTTTGGCGGTACTCAGTAATAGAGAAGACCCGCCTTACCTAAATACAAAGTAAAAACCTACTACAGTCAGTAGGCACCTCTATCAAAACACACCCCCGTCCCACCACCTCCACCCCACCCACACCGCCCCTTTCAATGTAAAGTTATGTTGGTCCCACAACATCCAGGCCGAAACAAATGAGATCGTGTAGGTGTCACGACAAAAAACACACAGTCCACGCTGTAAATGTGGCCGTGTAGGCAACACGGTAAAAACCTCCCAGCCCCACACTGTAAATGTGGTTGGTGTTAGGAAGGGCATCCAGCTGTAGAAAACCCGCCAGACAGTCCACGCTGTAATGTGGCCGTGTAGGCAACACGGTAAAAACCTCCCAGCCCCACACTGTAAATGTGGTTGGTGTTAGGAAGGGCATCCAACTGTAGAAAACCCGCCAGACAGTCCTATGCGAGCAAGACAACCACTCTTGCCTCAAGTGGGAAAACCCCCGTCCAAACCCATGCAAGCGTGGAACACGGACGCTAAACCTGATGATGATGATGATGATGACGATATATATATATATATATATATATATATACATACACACACATTATATATATATATATATATATATATATTAAAGAGTTAAACAAGATTCAATGAGTACATCAAAGAATGAGTTTTACATCTCAGGGTATGTCATGTATCATTATATTTTGTCTGATGAGGACGTACTGTTGTACCTCTGAAATATGTATAATAAAATTTAATTGATCAAAAGAACATCTATTTTATTAATATTTGTATTTTAATATATATATATATATATATATATACATATATATATATATGTGTATATATATATACACACAATGTGTGTGTCCCCAAAAATAGACACACTTTTCAACAGCATTCTAAGAAATAGGTATACATTTTTTGGGGAGCATCCCGCATATATATATGTATATATATATGTATATATACAAAGTTAGTGGTGCAGAAACCAGGAGAAACAAATCAATGTAGTACACTATACATCAGAAAGAACTGAGTGGATATAAAGAAAGGTAAAAACCTGACCACGGCTTTTTACCTTCCTTTATATATATATATATATATATATATATATATATATATATATATATATATATATATATAGTTATGTAATAAACAACATAGGGCAATTATTTCATTTACCAGTGGTTTCTTAAACGCAAAAAAATTTTGCTTTCAATCATCAAAATGAAAAAATCCTGGTGTATTTATTGGCGTTGGATTTTAAAAACCTAGGATTTTAAAATCCAACGCCAATAAATACACCAGGATTTTTTCATTCTGATGATTGAAAGCAACATTTTTTTGCTTTTAAGAAACCATTGGTAAATGAAATAATTGCGTTATGTTGTTTATTACATAACTATTAAGCTCTGTTACCTACATAGAGCACTCTTTTTTCCTGGACTTTTCCGATGGAATTACTTCATTTACACAACATATATATATATATATATATATATTAAAATGCAAATATTAATAAAATAGATGTGCTTTTGATCAATTAAATTTTATATATATATATATAGTGCTCTACCACTACGGATATTACCTTCCAGTGTTCCACCACTATATATATATATAAGTCATGTGTTTTGATGATGGACGTAGCAAGCAGCATGATAGGTGGCCGTGTGGTGTAGTGCGATCTGCTATAGTGTGGTATAATGTAGTGTAGTGTAGCATGGTGTGATGTGCTATAGCTATAGTGAAGCATAGAGTAGTGTGGTGTAGTGTAACACAGAACAGTATTGTGTGGTGTGGTGTGGTGCAGGTGTATGATGCTGGCAACAGAGCAAGGGACAACAGAGAAAGATGTATTTGAATGTTGTCACTTGAGACTACAAGAACACAGACTTTTATAGTTTGCTGTGTATGTGCCATGAGAATTTGTACTTGGTGTGCTCTGCTGTAATTGTAAAATCTCTTGCTAAAAGAGCTTTTATTGATTTCAATAATTCTCTTTCAACACTCTCATGTATCTTATTTTTCACTAATATCCCTCAATATTAAATCTGCAATACAGTCTGTGATTTGGTGCCGATATTTGGCAACGAGCCTGCTTCTAGCGTTTGATGTTTCTTCTATTGAACTGTTATTGCTTGCTGCTTCGTTTCAATGCTAAACGTCACCACCACCTCCATCACTGGTTCCTTTCTGCCATAAATCATACACACACATTTCTTGAATTCATAACTTCTCTCAGCACTGCTGCTGCCATCACCAACACCATCATATTGTCCATTTTCATATTTGTCAGATACAAAACCAAACTGACCTATATTTTTGCAATGTTGGCTGATATAAAAAAAAAAAAAGCCCACTGGTGTCAATGCCACACCTTTCTAGATTTGGCTTGAACTAAAATGGTTGAAATGGCTGCATGTGAGTCAAGTATGTTGGTTTTGTAACCAAGTAACTTCATGTTCAATCTTGCAAGAATGAGGCACCATGGGGAAGTGTTTTCTGTCATAGCATCGAGTTTACCACCATTACCTTGTGATGTGATTTATATTTGATATTTGATAGAAGAAAATCGGGTCAAAGCCGGTTCTTAATATATATGTCAGCATCGAAAAGCAGACATTAAATGATGTCGCTAAATGTATACACACACACACACACACGTGTGTGTGTGTGTACATATAGATATATGCGTGTGTGTGTGTGTGTGTGTGTGTACATATATATATATATATAGAAGAGCTTCTACTGTACTAGAACTGTTTAATTCGTGAGAAATCATCAGTAAGGTGGCTGTCCAAGTAAGTGGTGGTATTTATATCTTTTCTTTTCTGGTGGTAGGAGAGGGTGGGGATTGGGATGGGCGGAGGTCATTGGTTGAAGGATTTAAAGAAAAGGGAGTTCATTAAAGGCTAATTCTTTAGAAGCTAATTCTTTAAGGCTGAAATAAGGGTGACAAAGGCAGAATGGGTTCCATGAAGTGTTGGACCCTTATTTCATCCTTAAAGATTAGCTTCTAAAGAATTTCCCTTTTCTTTAAATCATTGAACCCCATCCATCCTGTAGACACCTGTCTTACAGGCATTGTTAGTCTAAGTGATAAACAAGGATTGGTATTCCAAATTTGAATTTGTTTACAGTATTCTTTTTGTCTTTGTTAATATTATAGCTATAAAGAATTAGCTTTTAATGAACTCCCTTTTCTTTAAATCCTTCAACCAATGACCTCTGCCCATCCAATCCCCACCCTCTCCTACCACCAGAAAAGAAAAGATATAAATACCACCACTTACTTGGACAGCCACCTTACTGATGATTTCTCATGAATTAAACAGTTCTAGTAATGTAGAAGCTGTTCTATATTAAAACTTTTTATACTCTGCTATGTATTGAGTACCTTACTTACTGTGGTTACCTCCGATTCAACCAGGAATAACTTATATATATATATATATATATATATATATATAAATTAATAAAAGCAATGAATAAAAACAAAGAAAAAGTTCCTTATATTAAAAAATTCATCATTTTACGATCTTTTCTAGGATATATATGTGTGTTGGTATGTATATCATATAGATCTATGTAAAAATATTACAAACTATCAGAGGAAATATACATACCTTCACATATATGTGCTGTCTTCAGAAATGATGAGATTTGTTTATTGAAAAAAACCAACAAAGATTTAATATAATAGGTCTGTTTGGGAACAGGTTTTGAATTGACCAATAGAAAAGTAGTAAGAGGTTGATAGATGAGTAGTAGAAATTTAATTTAGGGGTAGAGGAGTGCATACTTATGTTTTGAATGGAAAGAATACTTTGAATGAAAAGAATACTTTGTGAATGAAAAGAGGTCAAGCCGGTGAAGGATACACGAAAATTTGATGTTATTAAAGAATAATGTTAAAAACGAAGGAAAGTAAAATTTTAGGGTAAGGGTATTAGTGAGAAATACCAATCTTATTTAAACCACAAGGAATCTAGATCTATAACAAGAAATTAAATTAATTGATAGGTATATTTATAGGGATAAATTTATATTAATTCATATGGATGTGATAAATAAGAATTAGATATTATTAAAGAATGTTGTTAAAAACGAAGGAAAATAAAATTTTGGGATAAGGGTAGTAGTGAGAAATACCAATCTTATATAAACTACAAGGAATCTAGATTCATAACAGGAAATTAAATTAATTTATATGTATACTTTTAGGTATTAATTTTAGGAAAAGAGAGCTGTAAAAGGGAAATAAAATTATGAAGTTCTCTGTAGTAAAGTACTAATTATAGGTTAACTAAATTTAAAAAAACTAATTATAATAATATGTAAAATATAAGTGTAAGGTGTATATTAATTAGGTTTATAATATTTGCAGGTTCTTATAATTCTATGATTGCAAGATATAATTAATTCTTGTCACTTATTTAATAGGATATCCTTAGATTTCATTATTTCAAAAAGTTCCTGGGAGCATAATCTACACTCATATCTGTTATTTTGATAAGGGGTGGCCCTTTTGAGCACACTCCAGGTCAGGTTGTCATCGATATTCTTCTTTCTATAATTATTAATTGTTTCAGCCAAGGATGTTGTATTAGCTAATGCGGCATTTTTAAAACTATGTTTGTGGGTATTAAATCTTACTTTAAATTGGTTAGACGTAGTTCCTATATATGAATAAGTGGAGTCCTTAGTGCTAATTTTACATTTATAGACTATGTTATTAATAAGACAATTTCCCTTTAATGGGCAATTTCTTTTGTTTCTACAGTTACAACCATTCGTGAATATTATATCAGGGGAGTTAGTCAAATTTGGTGTGGAATTTACTCGACTTGTTATATGTGAAGGAGATGGTGGTTTGTTGCAGTTTTTTAAGTATTATGGTTGGTTTGATGTGTTGGTGGTATATTCGTGTGTTTTTTTTACATTTATATGCGTTGTACGCACTTATATTTTGTTGTATATTTTTGGTAGTAGAGTAGGAAAATTTGACAGTTGATCTATTTAAAATGTGATGGTATTTATGGTTTGGCGGGAAGTTTTTCTCTAGGATAGTAAAACATTTTTTTTAGGGATATTATCTTTAATTTGTAGATTAAATGGAGCATTATACCAAGTAACCCGTCTATTACGGTTTCGATATTGTTTTTTTATATTTATACGATGAATCAGGATGTTTACTAAGAGAGTTACTATTAGTGAATTTATTATATATAGGTTTAGTTAGATTAACTGATTTAGTGTTTTAGTCTGATTATTAGGAATTTTGTTAGTAATGTTAACATATATTGGAGTATTAGGATGAATGGTTTTTTGAAAGTCATATTTTATGTGAGAAAAGTTAGAGAAATTAAGTTTTAGGTTGGTATTTTGGGGTGTAGTGTGAGTGGCATTTAGGTGTGGGTTTTTCATTTGGTGTTTGTTGGTAATATTGGGTTGTATGTTTGAAGTATTATTGATGCAAGGTATATAGACTAATTTGTTTTTGTGGCCGCTTCTAGCTAAAGTTTCGTTATAAAAGGACGCATTTTTATCGAATATATCCTGGTTAGATGAAAGGCTAGAGATCCTGAGTGAGATTTTATATGCTAGATTTTTAAGGATAGATTTAGGGTGATTGGATTGTGAGTGTATGTAATGTAAGTTTGGGTTAGGTTTATGGTAAGGTTGGTAGATACCCGTAGATAAGTCTAAAGTTATATCTAGGAAATTAACTATTTTACTGGTGTTTTCAAATGTAATAGTGAGATTGTAATAGTCTTTGAGGAAAGTTCTAATAAGTTTTTGTTTTTTTTCAATTTCTGATAGGCTAAGATTAGTGAAAAGAAGAAGACAGTAATCACGATATAAACCACCTTTAAGGTGGAGAAAAGAAGAATTTATGTTAAATAGAAGAAAGAGGCCCACAAGATCGGTAATTTGGGCAGAATCACTAGAGCCCATAGTAATATCGAAGAGATTACTATATGTATTTCTGATCCAGTATTTCTTCTGAAATTCCAGTAGTGTTTGTCTAGCATGCGTGATAATATTAATGTCATCCATAGTTAAGTTTGATCTATTTTTGGCGAATATCAAGGCTTTGTTCAGGAGTATGGGTGATATAGAGAAATAATAAGCATCTTTATCAAATTGAGGAAATGAAGCAGATGATTTATTTCTAATATTAGTAAACCAGTTAATTACTTGGGATGTGTTTTCCCAGAGTGGTAAATTAACGTGTTTTCTTAATTGTGGGATGATTCTATCTAAAATTGTTTTACTAATGATGCCAATGTCAGATTTGGAAGGGCATATAAGTCTTATAGTAGGATTACAGTTAAAGTTAGATTTGTGATCTTTCAGGTTAAAATGTGGTTTTTTCAGTGCCAAAGGTTCAGTTCTGTCTTCAATATTGAGTTTATTTACTATGTTGAATGTTTTGTTGTTGATATTGGTAAGAGCCGCATTATTTGTTTTTTTATAATTTTTCCTGAGTTCTTTATAAATGAACTCATTGTAATTATCAATATCCATGTGGTACAGATTTCCAGTTTTGTCTGAGTGGACGTGGACTTTGCTAGATATTTTTAGATCCTGTAGGGTAGAGTCGAGATCCTTTTGAAAATTAGATTTATATTTCTTAAAATGGAGGTTAAACGGTGATGATGATGATATATATATCATCATCATCACCGTTTAACCTCCATTTTCCCACAACAGCATGGGTTAGATGAGTTGTCCAGATGTGAGCCAAGCCAGCGCAGATAACCCTCTCCAGTTTACACTGGAACTATTTTGGCTTGGTTTCCATGGCTAGATGCCTTCCTAACTTCAACCACATTTATATATATATATATGTGTGTGTATACATGTATATGTATATATATAGAGGTTTCAACTGCTTCAACACAGGTTATGACCATGTAAATAATTGGAGTTGAGTGTACAAGCCCGTAGAGATGAAGAAATGTGGACAGTAGTATCTAGAGGACATTGAGTCATACCTCGGTATGCTGAGCAGCTTCACTACCCATTACACCAAAGTGGGCTGACAAAGTTTTCCATGATTTTAAGCTTTATCTATTAGACATTAGAGGGAAAGCATTGAGTGAATTTTGAATTTTAAAAGTTTGTTAGCTTAAAGTTAACTGCTTCAAAGCAGGTTTTGTTTTACTATAAAGCTAGTTGAACAAGTTAGGGATATAACTGTTTTCATAGTCGAAAACTTGTGTTGAAGCAGTTAAGTTAACATACTTTCAATATATATATATTAAGAAAAACGACAAAGTTTCATTTACATGAATTTAGTTTTTTTTTATTGTGCATCAACCTGTTACATGCTTCTCACACATGATTTGCTCAATATGTGTGTGTGTATATCTATATGTAGTGCCACGGTTTTTGTAGAATAGATAAACAACAAAGAGTACTCTATGTTATGTACAGAGCCAGATATTTTCTAACACCAGCCACATTACAGAGTATACTGAATGCATTTTATCATGGCACCAACACTAGGGAGGTTGTTGGTCACTGACTAAAGTGAAGAGCTCTCTTCACCCTTTGTGGGGTAAGGTGACAGAAGATAAAATCTATGTGTGTGTATGTATGTATATATATGTATCTGTGTGTGTATGTATATATATATATATATATATATATATATATATATATATATATATATATATATATATATATATATCATATTTTCCTGAGTCAGTTTTCTCGTTGCTTTGGTCCCTGCAGCTTGCTTACCGGTCACTATCTTCAATTTGCAAAGCTGTCTAAACGTAATGTCATCACTCTAAGGTAAAATACCGTATTGAGTGCTTAGCTGCACATTCTGATTGCATTCGTTAGCTTAACTGTAGCCAGAGCTTCGATTATGGTGTACTTCCATTTGTGTATATATATATATATATATATATATATATATATATATATATATATATATATATATATATATATATATATATATATATATATATATATATATATAAAAATGTATATATGTATGTATGCATATACACAGTCACACATATATATGTAATGTATGATAAACTTATAACAATATAAATACCAAGCCAGTGATTGAAATTGCAACATGTATAAATATATACACATATCTGATTTGAAGGCATGTAAACATACCTGAAAATATTAATTTCCTTATATACTGAAAAAATGATAAACATATATATTCATCATATTTTATACATATTCATGCATGTGTTTGGAAAATGAACTACCCTAAACCACAATCAGTTACATAATAACCTGACAATATCCACCTCAACACGAGAGTTTCACCTATGAACTCATGGTACCATCAGATAGGATTTAACTTAAAGGTATCAAGATTTTGTAGGTAATTCCCACCATTTGTATTTTGGGGGGGTAAATGTGGATGTTTGAAGATGAGGTGAATTATCATTAGGGTTTTACTCAATGTAGCAGGTAGAATAAATGATCACAATTATATGGTTAATTTATTGGTGCATGACCAAGTATGATTAATTAATCTATTGCAAGTATTCCATGGAGTTATAAATAGAGAATTGTTGAAAAAAGACTGAGGCAGATATGTTGGTGTTTGTCATTATATAATCCTTTCATAATAATCCATTATTTCAAACTCAAAGTATTAAATTTCAAGAATCTCTTCAGAGAAAAGATCTAATCATCTTTTTTTGAAACTTTTCTCTGAAGATATTCTTGGAAATTAATACCCACAGTATGGAATAATGGATTATGCAACAATTCAGATTCCATAGGCTATCATGTAGCACATTGAAACATATGTCAGAATCACCTATAGTGGATAAATGAATTAAACAGCACCAACATATTTGCAGCAGTGTTTTTCCAACAACTATACATATATATATATATACATATATATACAAATATATATATCGATGGATATATATATAGATCGATGGATGTGTAATAGTAATATACGCGAATGGCAAAGCATAAATGAATTGAGAGAGAGAGACTGAGCATCAGAGGAATCAAATGCTGTGTGCAGGAGAGGCGGATGCGTTGGTATGGACATGTGATGCGTATGAAGGATGACAGCTGCATAGAAAGGTGCAGAGCACTAGAAGTCAATGGAAGCCGCGGAGTGGGGAGACCCAAGATGACCTGGGATGAGGTGATAGGGGCCAACCTTACCCAATTACACCTCTCAAAGGCGATGACACACGACCGTGACCTCTGGCGTCACGCAGTAATACAGAGTACCCGACCTCCCATGGGTACAAGCTGAAACATATAGACAATATGCTTCCACACCCTCCCACTGCAAAGTGGTCGTGGAGGTGCCACGACAAAAAAGCACCCAGCCCACACTGTAAAGTGGATGTGTAGGCTCCACGAAAAAGCACCCAGCACTCACTGTAAATGAGTTTGATGTTAGGAAGGGCATCCAACTGTAGAAACCAAGCCAAAATCAGTTCCTGTATGAGCAAGGCATGATCAGCCGACCAGACACTGCCCACAACAGGACAACCCGTCTAACCCATGCTAGCATGGAAGAACGGACGTAAAATGGTGATGATGATGATGATATATGATAGCTGGCCCCTCGTTATCAAGTATGGCCTTTGCATGATATACCATTATTAGTAATTATCAATTAATGTTATCATGCAATGCCTGTGTGTGAAGATTTTTTTAAGTGAGGAAAGACTGTGCACTGAGCCAATCCCACTCTCCGAGCGACAGTAGCTATAACCTGAAAAAAAGAAAAGATCAACATCACGGTAACTACTGAGACATAGGTTTTATGTCGGAGTTATCCCAGTTTCCTGAGTTGCCTTCTCCTAGAAGAATGCTCTAACAAAGGCTAGGGTTCCTTCACTCCTACATATATATATACATATATATATATATAAATACATATATATATATAAATACATATATATATATATAAATACATATATATATATATATAAATACATATATATATATATAAAACCCATGCTAGCGTGGAAGAACGGACGTAAAACGGTGATGATGATGATGATGATGATGATGATAAGTTAGTGTTCATCAGGGCTCTGTCCTTAGCCCCCTCCTATTTATTATTGCCCTTCAGGCTATAACAGTGGAGTTCAAGAGCGGCAGCCCATGGGAACTTCTATATGCAGATGATCTCACGCTTATAGCTGAATCAATGGCTGAACTAGAGAAGGAATTCCAAACATGGAGCATGGCCTAGAATCAAAAGCCTTAAAATTAACTTGTCTAAGACTAAAGTTCTAGTATGTAGGAAGGAAAATAGGGCCCTGGTCCCTCTGGGAAATGGCCATGCTCAGTATGTAGGAAAGGAGTAGGCAGAAACTCCATTTTATGTCCCAAATGCAAAGTATGGGTGCATAAAAGATGGAGTGGGATCAGAGGTAAGCTAACTAAGAATATAGATTTTATATGTGGCCGGTGCTCAGGTGCAATAAGTAGTAGCAAGTGACCACAGGATACTAGCTCATTCCATTGCACAGATGGTTCTATAGAAATAGTGGACACCTTCCGTTACCTGGGTGACAAAATCAGTGGAGGGTGCTCTGAAAGTACAGTAACCAGAGTCAGAACTGGATGGAAAAAGTTCAGAGAGCCTATACCGCTGTTGGCCACTAAAGGTTTCTCTCTAAAAATGAAAGGCAGGCTGTATGATGCCTGTATACGAACAGCAATGTTACATGGCAGTGAGACATGGGCATTGTGTGCGGGGGATCTACGCAGACAGGAGAGGAACGAAGCTTGCATGCTCCGATGGATGTGTAATAGTAATATACGCAAACGGCAAAGCATAAATGAACTAAGTGAGAAATTAGGAATAAGAGGGATCAGATGCTGTTTACTCAAGAGAAGACTACGTTGGTATGGTCACGTGATGCGCATGAAAGACGACAGCTGTATAAAAAAGTGCAGGGCGATCAAAATAGATGGTAGCTACGGAGTAGGCAGACCCAGAAAAACCTGGGACGACTTGATAAATTCCGACCTCACACACTGACACCTCTCCAAGACAATGTCACTGGACCGAGATATTTGGCGTTACGCAGTAATACAGAAGACCCGCCTTGCCTAAGTACAAAGCGAAACCTACAGTCAGTAGGCACCTCTTAACAAAATACACCCCCGTCCCACTACCCCTACCCCCACCCCCATCTACACCACCCCTTTTGATGTAAAGTTATGTTGGTACCACAACATGCAGTCCTAAATATATGAGGTCGTGTAGGTGTCACAACAACAAAAAAAACACAGTCCACCACTGCAAAGTGGTCGTGGAGGCGCCACGGCAAAACAGCACCCAGCCTACACTGTAAAGTGGACATGTAGACGCCAAGGAAAAATAGCACCCAGCACTCACTGTAAATGAGGTTGGTGTTAGGAAGGGCATCCAGCTGTAGAAATCAAGCCAGAATCAGTTCCCGTATGAGCAAGACAAGGTCAGCCAACTGGACACTGCCCACAACAGGACAACCCGTCTAACCCATGCTAGCGTGGAAGAACGGACGCAAAACGGTGATGATGATGATGATGATATATATATATATAACTTTCATAACTTTGATAGGTTTCGGCCAGTATTGGCCCAGGCCATGTCTAACTTAATAACACCACCTGGCGAAGTCTTTCGAATCAGGATTTAGACACCATGGCCCAATCAAGAAGGGAGTTATTGTTTGTGGAAACATATCTGGGTGTAGAAGGTTTATCCGGGATTTCTTGAAGGAATTTGTCCCGAGACTTCTTGATCTTTATGGGGTCTGTTTCTGTTTTAATGCGTTTTGGTATAATGTTAATAGTGGGGCCAATCGAGGTGAAATAATTATGCTGTATTGTTGTTATGAGATGCGAGTTTGTTTTTTAGCACAGGGCCCAAGCCTTGGGTGTAGTTTAAAGGTGATGCCAACATCATTATGGCAATGGTGAAATATTTTCCACATCATACAGATAATGTAGTGCGCACGGCGGCATCAGAGAGAATAAAGTTTGAGTTTTTCTAGTCAACCCCAATAGTCAAGGCCTGACATGCCATCTATCTTTTTCGTGATTGACCTTTGAGCAGCTTCAATTTTCATGATATTTTGTTTTGTGTGGGGAGACCATATATATATACATATATCATCATCATCATCATTGTTTAACGTCCATCTTCCACATTAGCATGGGTTAGACAGGATTGTCCCATTTGAGGCAAGATTGGTCGGGTGACCGTGTCTTGCTTGTATAGAACTGTATCTGGCAGGTTTTCTACGGCTGGATGCCCTTCCTAACACCAACCACATTTACAGAGAAAGGCTGGTGTAGGTGAAAGTGGGAGGATGAAGTATATACATATACATATATATATATGTATATAAATATATATATATACATAAATATATATATAAATATATATATAGTAATTGTTTCTACTTTTTTGGCACAAGGCCAGCAATTACCAGTACATTACTGGTACTTTATTTTATCGATCCCGTAAGGATGAAAGGCAAAGTTGACCTCGGCGGGATTTGAACTCAGAATGGCAATATATATAGTAATAATAATAAATTTGAAGACTAAAATTTGGGTGAAAGCAGCGATTTTTTGCTTAAACTTTAATCTGTTATTTTAATAAATATAAATATATATATATATATATTTATATATATAAATATATATATATAAGTATATCTATTTTTAAAAAATATATATATATAAATATATATATGTGTGTGTGTGTGTAATTTATTTATGTTTATACACATGTATGAACATAAATAAATTATATAATATATCACCTCTCATCCCTGATTGAAAACTGTTTTCCTTTTGCCTTTTTCACACCTATAGAATATTTACTATGTATACATACATATTCACACACACACATATATATATGTGTATATATATATATTGACCCCTCAATCTAAAAAATTTTACCTGATTCTTACGTTTTAAAGAAAATGTTAGATAAGAATATTCCATCTCATGAGGATTACAAATGAGCAACTTTGAGTAGTAATTCAGATTAAATTTTGAACTTAATACTATTCCACTCTACATAAGAGTATTTAGTACTTTTTCCACTGTCTTGTAATCAACACAATTGAGAATTTGTAATCATATATATATATATATATGTGTAGAAACCAAGCCAAAATATGCCCTGGGTGAGCTAAACATGGTCCTCTGACTTGTTTTTTCCCTAAGAGTCAATCCATCTTACCCATCAATGATGGGCCCTAAACAACGAGGTTGATGATATATATATATATATATATATATATATATGTGTGTGTGTATATATATATATATATATATATATATGAAGTGTGTATATATGCATGATATGTTATTGTATATTACATACATATGGTAAATATATATGAACGCAGATATATATATGTGTGTGTATATCATTATCATGATGTGTGCATATATATATATATATATTATGCTGGTACCACAAAAATATCCAGCCCACTCTGTAAAGTGATCATGTAGGTGTCACAACAAAAAGCAACCATTCTACACTGTAAAGTGGACATGTAAAAGACACGGCAAAAAACACCCAGCACACACTGTCAATGTGGTTAATGCAAGGTTGGGAATCCAGCCGTAGAAAACCAGCCAGAAATACTCCTATATGAGCAAGACATGGTACCCAACCCAAATTGCCTGTAAATGGGACAAACCCATCTAGCCCATGCTAGCATAGATGATTGACATTAATCGATGATGATGATGATATCAACATATCTATCATATAATACACTGCAAAAGAAACATACTCACATATATGTTGAATATAATATACATATGCATGAATGTACACACACACAGACACATACACACACACACACACATATATATACATATATATGTGTGTATGAATGTCATCATCATCATCATCATCACCGTTTTACGCCCGTTCTTCCACGCTAGCATGGGTTAGACGGAATGTGTATATATATATACATATATATGTGTGTGTATGAATGTGTATATATATATACATATATATGTGTGTATGTATGTATGTGTATATATATATATATATATATATATGTGTGTGTATGTATATATATATGTATGTGTACATACATATGTATATGTGTGTGTGTGTATGTATATGTGTGTGTGTATGTATATGTGTGTATGTAGAAACGAGTTAGAAAAATAAATTTTTTTTTTTTTTTTTTTCGCTGTTTTTACATTATTACACACATAAACACGTGTGTGCAGATATGTGTATGTATGTGTGTGCAGATATGTGCATGTATGTGTGTGCAGGAATGTGTGCATCTGTGTATCTCTTTACCTGTGTAAATCAGTGAAGAATATAAAAATTGGTTAGAAAATTGAAAAATATAAAATAACGTTTTCTTTTCTTTTTTTATCAAAGTCCCTCGAGATATTTGTTCTGCATTGCGTTACAGACACTCCATTGTCACACCCGTCATCAGAGATGCAGTGAACAAGTGATTGGTGGATTGGGAATCAGTAAACAATGACATTATTGTTTACAAATGTTGATATAAAATTTAAAGAAATAATGAGATACTTCAAACATTTTATCCAAATAGTTACTTCAAAATTTCTGAATTGTTTCCAAAATCAAAACAAAAGGACAATACATTGTACAGTGAAGGATTTGTTGATTTAGTGAGAGCTGTTTAAACATGAGATTCTGATATTTATGTTGAGTGTTGACTTAAACATGAATCAGCTAGCATCACACACAATTCTATCTATCTCTCTTTATATGTATGTGTATTTCTCTATAAATCTCTCTCTCCCTCTATGTATATATGTACATATATGTATATCATCACCATCATATATATATATCATCACCTATATATATATCAGGGGCGAAGGGTCCGTGCATGCAACGCATGCAGTGCATGTGTTATAGAATCTTGAGTTGATCAATTGTGTCGGTTGAAGCAAGCAGAATTTTGGCTGCTTACTAAAACGTATAGACACAACAAAAGATAACACACACACACACACAATACATACACACATACACACAAACACATGACAGCTTTGGGGCAAGCAGAATTTTTACTGCTTCCTAAATCGTAGACACATAAAAAGATAACACACACACACTAGATAACACTACATGCGGCTTTGATCGGGAGGGTCGTTTAGAGGGAATTGGGGGGGGGGGGGGGCTGCACAGCCCCACTTTCTACCATGGCGATTGGACTGCATGCCCTGCTTTCCAGGTTACCCTTCGCCACTGATATTTATATATATATATATATATATATATATATATGTGTGTGTGTGTGTTTGTGTATGTATGTATTTATATATCTTTACATATCTGTCATTCTATCTATGTATCTTGTCTCAATTTGGGAACTTAAATTCATAGTGGAATTATAGTTGTACAACTGTATATTGAATTGGTGGGGCTCATCCCTCTCCAAGTCTGGCCACAGTCAAATATTTTCCAAACACCAACTTAAATATGTAAAAGAAAATTATTTAAATTTTTTCTAACCAACTATTTTTAATCCACTGTCAGGGTAGACAAGGGTTCCATGAGCTATGGTGAAGGCACCCTGTCTAGGAGGACTGTTAGGTTGAATAAATAAGACTGCATAGGGCAGACATGGGCACCATAATTTATTAATTCATAGTGAAGGCAACCCATTTAGGAAAGCAGTAACTGTCAATAGAAATGGATAATGGTTTGAGAGGATCTTTAAGGCCTGTCATAAAACCTCTCTAGTGATTGCGACATAATAAAATGTACACAGTTCATGCTGTAAAGTGGTTGTAATAGAGAGGGTATCCAGCGAGAGAAACAAAACTATGAAAAGCACACCTTATCATCATCATTGTCCAACCAATGCAAACATAGAAAAATGGGTGTAAAAGGATGATAATGATGGTCATGATGATTATCTTTCGTGAATCCTCTACAAATATGGTAATTTTAGACTTACCTATCCATGTTGGCCAAGTATGGGCTAGACGAAGTGTATTGAATTTGAATTCAGGATGCAAAGACAAAAGGCAAAAACAGAACAGATTCTACAAAACATCTCATCTGGTCCTTTAACCCTTTCATGACTGCATTTCTAATCCTAACCATTGAGATAGAATGTGAAGGAAACCAGGAATATATTTATATTACCTAAAGTGTTTTTAAAAGAGGGAAATTTGGTTTCTATTTTTAGCAAATTGCATGACAATATACAGACTATCTCACTTTACATCCCCCTCTCTCACTCTGGCTCCATCACAATTAGTTGAAGAACAATGTCACCATCACCATCATGATTTTCATGCTGGCATGGGTTGGACAAGTCTTTAGATACCAGGTCAGTACTTAATCAGATCTTGTTTACAAGAATTCTGGCACTTTATAAGGTGCACTGGGTGCATTTTTTATGACACCAGCAAGTCTGTGTGTGTGTACGTACATGTGTGTGTGTATGCATGCACACACATAATCCTTACTATCTGGGTACACGATTTGGACAAAAGCTAGAATAAAATAAACACACACATGCATTTATATATATATATATATATATATATATATATATATATATATATATATTTATTAAAATAACAGATTAAAGTTTAAGCAAAGAATCGTTGCTTTCACCCTTAACAGGATCTTCTGAAACTAACAAAGTCAATCTGAAAACGCAGAAGTAGATATTTAAAAAAACGTTGCAACCGGAGGAAGACAGGAAGACGATACTTTGGTTCGTGGAAACGTTCCCTGGCAAAGAACGGGAAAAAACGAATATAATACGTCATTGCCAGAGAACGTCTCTATGAACCACCTAAGAGAACATTAGTCTACGACCTCTTTTATACCATAAACATGGTTCTGTCTTTGCGCGTAATTGTTTTTCACCGCTCCTATTAATGACGTATTATATTTGTTTTTTCCTGTTCTTTGCCAGGGAACGTTTCCACGAACCAAAGTATCGTCTTCCTGTCTTCCTCTGCTTGCATCGTTTTTTTAAATATCGACTTCTGCGTTTACAGATTGACTTTGTTAGTTTCAGAAGATCCAGTTAAGGGTGAAAGCAGCGATTCTTTGCTTAAACTTTAATCTGTTATTTTAATAAATATTTGCTCTACGGTTCTTATATATTTGATATATATTTATCCTTATCGAGCCCTCTTTGGATTTTAGTCTTCAAATTTATTATTATTACTATTATATATATATATATATATATGTATATATATATATATATATATAGATGAGATTCTACAGGTCTAGAACTGTTTCATTCTTTAGAAATCATTCTTTAGAAATCATTCTTTAGAAATCATCAGAAATCATCAGGAATCATCAGGAGATACCTGATGATTTCTAAAGAATGAAACAGTTCTAGTCCTGTAGAATCTCATCTATATTAAAACTTTTATACTCTGCTATGTATTGAGTACCTTACTTACTGTGGTTACCTCCGATTCAACCCGGAATAACGTATATATATATATATATATAGAGAGAGAGAGAGAGAGGGCATACATAAACGAACAATTATCTATGTACATAGACATACATAGATATACATAGACACATGCATATATACAGACATACATATACATCCAAACAAACACATATATATATATATATATAGTGTCATCATCATCATCATCATCATCAACGTTTAACGTCCGTGTTCCACGCTTGCATGGGTTTGGACGGGGGTTTTCCCACTTGAGGCAAGAGTGATTGTCTTGCTCGCATAGGACTGTCTGGCGGGTTTTCTACAGCTGGATGCCCTTCCTAACACCAACCACATTTACAGTGTGGGGCTGGGAGGTTTTTACCGTGTTGCCTACACGGCCACATTACAGCGTGGACTGTGTGTTTTTTTGTCGTGACACCTACACGATCTCATTTGTTTCGGCCTGGATGTTGTGGCACCAACATAACTTTACATTGAAAGGAGCGGTGTAGATGGGGTGGGACGAGGGTGTATTTTGTTAGAGATGCCTACTGACTGTAGTAGGTTTTACTTTGTATTTAGGTAAGGCGGGTCTTCTCTATTACTGAGTACCGCCAAAGGTCTCGGTCCAGTGACATTGTCTTGGTGAGGTGTAAGCGTGTGAGGTCGGAATTTATCAAGTCGTCCCAGGTTTTTCTGGGTCTGCCTACTCCGTGGCTACCGTCTATCTTTATTGCCCTGCACTTTGTTATACAGCTGTCGTCTTTCATGCGCATCACGTGACCGTACCAACGTAGCCTTCTCTCGAGTAAATATATATATATACATATAGCAACTATTACATATCTGACATGTAATATTTGCCTTTTTGCTCTGCATATAATAATTTTGCTAGACATAATTTCTATGAATTACTCACTTTTTTCACATGTCTTGCAAACGATATGCACACTAACCCTCTCCCTACTGGCTTGTAATTTTCTTAATTAATCACTCTCCTCTCGATTAGCTACTTACTTAATATTTGATATATATATATAAGACATTAACAGATTGAAATAGAAATTTAATGTGCAATGTGCAGTGGTTGTGGTTAGATTGGATGCCATGTATGTATGTACATATATATATATATGGGGTGGGCACGTGTATTATATATATATATATATATATGTAATATATATATACATATAAATGTAAGTATGCACACGTACACACATATATATATATACGCACGCACACACACACACATACATATATATATATATATATATATATATATATATATATATATATATAGATACACACACATATATACATATACATATGGGTTATAGTGAACATTAATAACAATGTTCGATATAACCCATACATATGTATATGTATATATATATATGTGTGCCCGTATATATATATATATATATATATATATATATATATATATGTCATATGGTTGCTAGGATGCATCCATAGGCGGTATGCCGGTTGAGCACTCTATGGTCCTTCGGAGCAGAGTATAATAATATGGAAAACGAAGAATCAGTGATGCATTGGAACACAATTTATTACGTATTACAATTGTTTCTCCGGCGAACAGCTCGAGGTGAGATCT
>OZ024741.1:240890106-240892606 GCA_964016885.1 Eledone cirrhosa | reverse complement strand
CCACCAACACCACCATCACCACCACAACCACCATAACCACCACTACCATCACCACCATCACGACAACCACCACTACCATCACCACCACCACACAACCACCTCCACTACACCACCACTACCATAACCAGCACCATCACCACTACAACCACCACTACCACCACACCACTACAACCACCACTACCATCACCACTACCATAATCACCACCACTACCATAATCGCCACCATCACACCACCACAACCACCACCACCTCCATCACCACCACAACCACCACCACCTCCATCACCACCACAATCACCACCATCACCACCACTACAACCACTACCATCACTACAACCACCACCACCATCACCACCACACCACCACCTCAATCACCACCATCACCACCACCACCACCACCACCGCCACCACCACACCACTACAACCACCACCACCGTCACCACCACACCACCACCACAACTACCACCATCACCACCGCCACAACCACCACCATCACCATGCCACAACCACCACTACAACCACCACCACACTACTACAACCACCACCACACCACTACAACCACCACCACCGTCACCACCACACCACCACCACAACCACCACCACCGCCACCACACCACCACCGCCACCACACCACTACAACCACCACCACCATCACCATCACCACCACCACCACCACCACACCACTACAACCACCACCACCACCACCGCCACCACACCACTACAACCACCACCACACCACTACAACCACCACCACCACCACCACCACCACACCACTACAACCACCACCACCACCACCGCCACCACTCCACCACCACTACAACCACCACCACACCACTACAACCACCACCACACCACTACAACCACCACCACCACCACCACCACCGCCACCACACCACTACAACCACCACCACACCACTACAACCGCCACCACCATCACCACCACCACCACCACACCACTACAACCACCACCACCACCACCACCACCACACCACTACCGTCACCACCATCAACAAGATAGTTATTGTTTCAAGAAGTGGAGGAGAATTCACAAAGTTTTGTGTTGTGTTCTTTTTTTTTTTGTGTCAAATCAGATATTTTTACTCCATACAATTCTATCTTTATATTTCAAATGTCTTACTTTCTCTTAGAGTGGGTTACTTTTTTCCCCATTCTTCACAAGAAATATGAAGTTTGGAAATAATCTTTTTTACCCAGTTTATTACTTTTTATTTTTTCTCCTAAAATATGAAATGGTGAATTTCTCAAAGTATTTATAAATCCTTTGAGAAATTCTATGGAGACAAAACTGTCTTCGTTTTTTTTAATTTCGAGGTAGAGAAGAATAGAGAGTAAGGTTGAGAAGGAATGGAGAGGGTTTGGGAAAGAGAAGAATGGAGGGTGAGACTAAAAAGAAAAAAATATTTATTAATGGATAATAGAATATTCTGCTACCGTTTTCTTTCTACGAATGTTTATCTATTTGTCATACAGAGGGTGTGTTTTTTTTAATGCATACATATGTATGTAAATATATATATATATATATATATGTGTGTATGTGTTTGTGAGTGTATGTGCATGTATGTAATATATATATATCTCTGTGTGTTTGTGAGTATATGTATGTATGTATATATATATATGTATGTATATATATACATATGTGTGTGTGTGCGTGTGAGCACATACACACCCACACTCATATGTGCTCTAGTGGCTCGGGTGTTCAGCTTGTGACTGTAATGATTATAAGACAGTGAGCTCAATTCTTAGCAGTGTTTGTATCCTTGAGCAAGACACTTTATTTCATGTTGCTACAGTCCACTCAGTTGGCAAAAATGAGTTGCACCTGTAATTCAAAGGGTTAGCCTTGTCATACCTTTTGTCATGCTGAATCAGTCTGAGAACTGTGTTAACGATGTACATGTTTGCAAAATGCTCAGCCACTTGCAAGTTAATTCCACAAGCTAGCTGTTCCATGTACCTGGGAGATATGAAGCTCAATATGCCATAGTGGCTGCTGAAATTTACTCTTTCCATCTCTAAGGGTCTTTGCCCAATTTTTATAAACTATTTTATAGTAACTGACTGTAATTGCAGTTATTTTCTATGCTTGAGCATCCTATATCTTATGTGTGTGTGTGTGTGTCTCTCTCTCTCTCTCTCTTTTTCTCTGCCTCCAGTTATCTCATCCTTGATGTTTTGCTTAGTCAAAGGTGAGCACCTGAAGAGTATGCCTATGTCAGCTAGTGACTACATGGACAACTAAACTATTTGTTAAAGCATGGTACATGCTACCAAACCATACAACACAAAATATTTCCTTCTTTTTTGCCCACTTACTTCTGGGAGGGTTGTGGGAACAGAGACTTCAGACATGCCTTCCTGAGAATCCTATCAGAAGTAACCATCTCCATTTGGCTGGATCCCCAAGTGAGACCAATCAAGCTCAGAGATGTTATCCAACCATCTTGCTCAGAAACTGCTTCTGAGTCTCCTGC
>OZ024741.1:240842606-240885106 GCA_964016885.1 Eledone cirrhosa | reverse complement strand
TATATATATATATAAACATGTGTACATTTTATATGTATATATATATACATGTGTACATTTTATATATATATATATATATATATAAACGTGTACATTTTTATATATATGTGTGTGTGTATATATATATATATATATATATATATATATCATCATCATCATCATCAACGTTTAACGTCCGTGTTCCACGCTTGCATGGGTTTGGACGGGGGTAGTCCCACTTGAGGCAAGAGTGATTGTCTTGCTCGCATAGGACTGTCAGGTAAGTTTTCTACAGTTGGATGCCCTTCCTAACACCAACCACATTTACAGTGTGGGTCTGGGAGGTTTTTACCGTGTTGCCTACACGGCCACATTACAGCGTGGACTGTGTGTTTTTTTGTCGTGACACCTACACAATCTCATTTGTTTCGGTCTCGATGGCGCGGCACCAACATAACTTTACATAGAACGGGGTGGTGTGGATGGGGTGGGGGTGGTGGTGGTGGGACGGGGTGTATTTTGTTAGAGATGCCTACTGGCTGGAGTAGGTTTTACTATATATTTAGGTAAGGCGGGTCTTCTCTGTTACTGAGTACCGCCAAAGGTCTCGGTCCAGTGACATTGTCTTGGAGAGGTGTAAGTGTGTGATGTCGGAGTTTATCAGCTCGTCCCAGGTTTTTCTAGGTCTGCCTATTCCGTGACTACCGTCTATCTTTATTGCCCTGCACTTTGTTATACAGCTATCGACTTTCATGCGCATCACGTGTCCATACCAACGTAGCCTTCTCTCGAGTAAACAACATCTGATCCCTCTTATCTCTAATTTTTTCCTTAGTTCGTTTATGCTTTGCCGTTCACGTATATTACTGTTACACATCCAGCGGAGCATGCATATGTATGTATATATGTAAAAGGTAAACAGAAATAACAAAAATAACAAAACAAACAGCACAGTACATCGAAAAAGTATATTAGTTTAATGCTTGAAAAAGCAGAAAGAGAGTCTTGACGTTTTGGACACTAGTCCTTCATCAGAAGATAGAGTTAGAAATAGAAGATAAATAGAAGGTAAAGAGTGATGAGTGGAAGGAACTGGAAAATGAGAAAAAAATTGTGGAGGAAAAAAATGCATTGGTAATGCATTCAGAGTGTCAGTTTGAATAAACCTCCACTACTAAAACTTCAAAAATGACTGTATAGCACACACACACACACACACACACACACACACACACACACACACACACACACACACACACACACCTAATGTAATTTATGAAGGTATGTATATATTTATGCATCTATGCATGTATATATATATATATATATATATTTTTTTTTGTCTGAGAAGTGGTCGTACTCGGACACGAGTTGACTTCTACTATGTATGTATGTATGTTTGTATGTATGTATGTATGAATGTGTGCATGTATATAAGAAACTGGTGTCTAATATACAAACATGACTCTTTCATTGGAATTTAGACAACAACTAGGTAAATATGTAATATGTATGTGTGTGTGTATGAAAGTTATTGCATGTGTGGATCTGTATGTTTTATAAATATATATACATATATTAGGTATGAATCTAAGTTGTAGGCGCAGTATAACAGATACCAATCGAATTGTTTGAGGTAGTAACAAAGCACTCAATGGAGTGAGAAGTTAATACATTATTGTCCAGAGTAAACACAAAGTTATGAGTGTACGCCAACAAGAAAAGTGAACAAAAGCCATGGCCATAGCTATGCCACAACAACGATACAAATAGGTTAATATATATATATATTGTTATACTTTGGGAGGGTCATGTTGCCAATAAGAAACACACGTACCAGTTATTTTCACTCCAATTTATTATAAATTAAATTATAAATTAAAAAATTTATAAATTTCTGGTTGGTTGGTTGGTTCCACAACCGGTCGGTTGTTCATATATTGTCAAAGTTCTTTCGTCACATATTCTGTGACCTCTTCAGTGACTGGGGATTCTTTTCTTTGTTTTGTGCCTCTCCTTTGTTCTGTCCTATGCCATCTTGTTTTTGTGTGTGTTCAACATGACCCACCCAAATTATAACAATATCGGTTTCAACACACGTTTTCAGATAAAGAATCTTGCTAAACAAATTCAGAAACGATATATATATATATATATATATATATATATATATATATATATATATATATATATATATATATATACATATACATATGTGTGTGTTTGTGTATGTATATGTGTCTGCATGCATGTGTATGATTGTGTGTATATGAGACAAGTTTCTCCTTAACTTTCTTTCATCTCATGAAAGTTTTCTGTGTGAGACATCATCTTTAGATATTGTTGTTGTTGACCAGGATATCCCCACAAAAACTGTCTCTTTGTGTGGAGTCAATCCTAACAGTGAACTTCTAATTCATTAAAGACACAACAATCATAGCAGTCAAAATCAATTAAAATATCAACTTTAGTTCAGAGTTGTGAAATATGTAATTTTGACTTGAGCATTTTTTCAATGATTTTAACTGTAGAAGTCAATAGTAGTATGACTTTGTCTCCAGCAGTTATTATATCTCCAACAGCCAGCCAGCCAGTCAGTCAGTCTCCCAAATGTCCCTGAAGTCAATAGTAGTATGACTTTGTCTCCAGTAGTTATTATATCTCCAACAGCCAGCCAGCCAGTCAGTCTCCCAAATGTCTCTGAAGTCAATAGCAGTATGACTTTGTCTCCAGCAGTTATTATATCTCCAACAGCCAGCCAGTCAGTCTCCCAAATGTCTCTGAAGTCAATAGTAGTATGACTTTGTCTCCAGCAGTTATTATATCTCCAACAGCCAGCCAGCCAGTCAGTCTCCCAAATGTCTCTGAAGTCAATAGCAGTATGACTTTGTCTCCAGCAGTTATTATATCTCCAACAGCCAGCCAGCCAGTCAGTCTCCCAAATGTCTCCGAAGTCAATAGTAGTATGACTTTGTCTCCAGCAGTTATTATATCTCCAACAGCCAGCCAGCCAGTCAGTCTCCCAAATGTCTCTGAAGTCAATAGTAGTATGACTTTGTCTCCAGCAGTTATTATATCTCCAACAGCCAGCCAGCCAGTCAGTCTCCCAAATGTCTCTGAAGTCAATAGTAGTATGACTTTGTCTCCAACAGTTATTATATCTCCAACAGCCAGCCAGTCAGTCAGTCTCCCAAATGTCTCTGAAGTCAATAGTAGTATGACTTTGTCTCCAGCAGTTATTATATCTCCAACAGCCAGCCAGTCAGTCTCCCAAATGTCTCTGAAGTCAATAGTAGTATGACTTTGTCTCCAGCAGTTATTATATCTCCAACAGCCAGCCAGCCAGTCAGTCTCCCAAATGTCTCTGAAGTCAATAGTAGTATGACTTTGTCTCCAGCAGTTATTATATCTCCAACAGGCAGCCAGTCAGTCAGTCTCCCAAATGTCTCTGAAGTCAATAGTAGTATGACTTTGTCTCCAGCAGTTATTATATCTCCAACAGCCAGCCAGCCAGTCAGTCTCCCAAATGTCTCTGATCATAGACTACACAGAGGGTCTACCAGATAATAATTTCATTGCTTGTTAAATGAACACACAGCTTTAGTATAAAAAAAAACTTTGTTTTGTCAAACAAAAACAACATACTGCATAACATATTCTTTTATTGTTTTAACTGATTAACTTGTTTCAGTCAGGTGACTGCAGCCATGCAGTGGCAGCACCTTGATTTAGTCGATCATATTATGTGTATTTTTTAAAGTCTGGTACTTATTCCATCAATATATTTTTTGTCAAACCACTAAGTTAAATGAATACCAGCAATAATTGGGGGTTTAACCCTGTGGTGGACTGGCATCCTGTCCAAGGGAAAGTATTGTACTTTCAGTCACTTCATACCATGGAAACTGGAATAAGCACAGGCCTGATGAGCTTCTGGGCTCAAGACAGACCTTAGACCCAATTTACAGGACATAAATACAGACATACACACATGTACACACACACATGAGTGAGTTTCAGTTTAACAAATTTTATTCATATACACTTTCATAATAGCATTTGATAAGCTAACTGAATTGAAGTTGAGCTACATGTCACATAAGCATTATATAACTTATATGTAGATTTGAGCTGTTTTATGTGAAACATATGTCAAGTGAATATGTGGATAAAAATCTGTTAGACTGATATTTCACTCTATTTTGTTTTATATAAACACTCTGTAACATATGTTAATACCAAATGGATGACAGTAAACATTCTCATAATTTATACTGAATATTTAAATCACAGAACAGGATAAATTTTAGAGTGCTAAAATCAGTAACATATGTAATTATTACTCAACAACCAGATTATATACCCCTCGACATGAGTGTGTGTGTGAGAGGGTGAGAGAGGGTATATCAACACTTGTATAAAATATGTTTATGTACAATAAATATATGAGAGTCTCACAATAAATGTTTTAAGCTGTGATCATGTCACAGCTATCTCAACAGCCAGTGATAATACCAGACAGCTGTTTCTGGATTTTTATCATTCATTGGTGACATTTACTCATTTGGTACTGAGACAAGAATAGTCTAAAGCCTATATGGTTTTTGCATATGAAACATCAGCTGGAAATTTTCATTAGTATATAGTAAAATAAAACATTGACTGCTGCAGTTTCTGTTTAGTAAATTCCACTCACAAGACACTGGTCAACCTGAGACTATAATAGAATACACTTGCCCAAGGTGTCATGCAATGTGATTGAATCTAGGACAAACTGGCAGCAAAGCAAACTCCTTAGCCATTCTTATACACATCATCATTTTTACATCCACAAGTGTGGAAAAATGGATGTAAAAACGATGATGGTGATGATATAATACACAGCTCTAATGCAATGAACTGCAGCCTTTGAATGTTCATTGTGGTGATTTGTTGTGATTAATTATATTCAAAGAATCTGCCAGTCTCTGTGATTGATTTAATAAAATACCAGTTAGTCTTGTGCCAACATTATAAAGGAGTGGGCAAAAATGCCATAAGATGCACACAGTGCAATCTATTACTGCACAAGAGACGTAGTGGTAAGGCAGACAGGTTAATGGAGAAGGTAGGCTTCCTATATGGCAGATGTAAAGAAAAAGTAAACACTAAGATTACACATGAAAGAAGATTCCTTTAATTGCCTGGGTGGCTCCATAGAAGTTGTGGGCATCTTTTGTTACTTAGGTCACCTAATAATCAATCAAAGTGGATGTTCAAAACATATAGTAGCTAAAACTAGAATAGGCTGTAAGAACTTTAGGAAGCTAGTACTTCTGCTGACAATAAAGAGCTTCTCTCTCAAAGTGAAGGGTAGCTTGTATAGTGTTTGTGTCTGCAATATTACATGGCACTAAGACATGAGCCTTGACTGAAGAAGATCAGCATAAGGTAGAAAGAAATGAAGCAAGTATGCTCTAGTGGATGTGTTATGTTTGTGTGCATGATTAACATAGCATAAGTGAGCCAAGAAAAAACTGGCCATTAGAAGAATTAGATGTAGTGTACCAGAGAGAAGACTGTATTCATATGGACATGTAATCATCATCATTGTCATTTTACATCTGTTGTTCCATGCTTGCATGGGTTTGACAGATCCTTCTCAGAACAGCATCACTCCACTTGTCGTGTTCTTTTGTCATCTCTTCCATGAGCTTCAGTGATCTGAGATCAGCTTTCACCACTTCCACCCAGGTCTTCCTTGGTCTTCTACTGTAGCTTCCTTCCACTGGGATTACTTGGCACTTCTTCACCCAACAATCAACATCCATGTGCATCATATGTACATACCAACACAGTTTCCTTTTGTGCACACTACTTCTGATTCCTCTTATAGGTAGTTTCTCCTTCAGTTCATCCATGCTTAGTTGTTCTTGCACATTAACATTGCACATCCATCGAAGCATGCTTACCTCGTTTCTCTCCAGCCTTTGCACATCCTCTGCATTCACTGCCCATGCTTCACTACCATGCAGCATGGCACAGGTGTCATAATGTGTATGGAAAATGGGAACTGCATAAAGAAGTGCAGCTAAATCTCAGTGAATGGGACTTATGGAAGAAATAGAGCTAGAAAGACATGGGATGAAATAGTGAAGACTGACCTGATGAAGTGAACTTCACAGAAATGAAAAAGGATGACAAGGATTGGCAACATGTTGCATTGAAGAAGACTCACCTACATGTATAAAAAAGTGAATGTAGCCTCCTCAATTCAGCCCCCCCCCCCCTATGGCCCCTTTGTAACTATTCTCATTATCACAATGGCACTTCTGCCTCACTATAAATCCAGCCCTGCCTACCATCACTGTTCTCCTTTATATCGCTTTGTTAAATCTGATCACATGAGCTACAGCTCATTAGTAACTATTTACCACCACACACATACACACACACATTTTACCTTTCCCCCTTTTGATACCAACATGCCTCTCCACAAAAATTTAAAAAAACACCTCTTTTTCTATGAAACAAAACCATGCATTTTAATAAGTTCCTACCTAATGTAAAAGCTTCTAAGATAAGTTTAAATAAAAACATTTTGTTATATTACAAATACCATCTTAATGAAATTATAATTTTAGTAAATCCATCCCAAATGATCTATTAAATAATTAAAATACAAATTGTTTCATTAGAAATATGGTAATGAAAGGTTCCAGGAGAGAATGTAACTATTTCATTATATGCTGTGACACTGAATGAAGTAGCATTACTGTCACCAGGATTTGAAACAGTGTAAGTTCATTATAGATAACCGATGACCAAAAGTTATTTTGTCCTGTTCATGTTGCCATCTTTGTGCTGTCTATGTACAAAATAATGTCCCTTGCTTGTATAATTTTTCCATTGCTATCCTTTTTTCTCCCTTCGTATTTTCTTTTTACTATATCAGTTGCCACTTTTGCAATTATATATATGTGTATGTGTGTATGCATGTGTGTATGTGTGTGAATGTATGTATGTATGTATGATATATATATATATATCGATAGATAGATACAATGAAATTATATCGATATATAAAATATAGGCATGTTGATATATATATGTATATATATATATATATATTTATATATATATATATATATATATATATATATATATATATATATATATTTATATATATATATATATATAACTAAAGGAATTTTAGCTTGATAACGGGGTTTAGAACCCTCAGATAAATGGAAAAAGATGAGTATTGACGTATGTACATCATTACTCATCTTTTTCCATTTATCTGAGGGTTCTAAACCCCGTTATCAAGCTAAAATTCCTTTAGTCAAAAATACGGTGAAAGCTATATATTTTCTAATTTCAAACTCGCTCACTGTTTCAAAATATACTTACTTATATATATATATATATATATATATATATATATATATATATATATGTATATATATATATATATTTATATATATATATATATATATAACTATAAATTCAGCGAGAATCGCATTTCGGCGGGTAGAAAAAGCGAAATGCAACACAAATACCGAGTCATGATGGCAAGCGCTCCATGGGCTAAAGAGACCAGAGCAATAA
The DNA here is from genome assembly GCA_964016885.1 of Eledone cirrhosa. Classification (NCBI taxonomy): domain Eukaryota; kingdom Metazoa; phylum Mollusca; class Cephalopoda; order Octopoda; family Eledonidae; genus Eledone; species Eledone cirrhosa. The sequence goes on along the minus strand of OZ024741.1, from coordinate 240,877,537 downwards.
ACATAGGTTATAAATGCCATTCAAACTGAGAAGGCGGTCAAGAAGCCAATAACCACCTAAGCCAAAAAAACAAGTCAAGCTAAACGGGTCTGACAAAATAAATGACATATTCACCCGGACCCTTGGAATTGATGTTACAATCAAGTACAGGGTTTCTGCGACACCTAAACCAATAATACTGCCTGCTTAAAACAATAAGCTTTTGGTATAATGATCGAACGAGGAATATCAACGTTACCGACGGGTATTTTGTTCTGCGCCAGTGTTGTGGATGACACAGTGTTTTGTAAAAGCACATGTGTAACTCACAGGGGAAAAACCCCAGATTTTAGCAAATGAATTCAGTATGTGGAAATCCATGCAAAAAATTGCATAAACAACACATATCGAATAAGCTCTTGACCGAATAGTTTTTAAAATAAACTTATGCAATTAATCAGTCAATAGAATTATTAACAGATTAATTGTAAGACTCGGGAGATTAATAACTATAAATTCATCGAGAATCACATTACGGAAATGAATGAATGATGATATATATATATATATATATACATATATAATTATAAAATAACACGAGGCTGGACTTGTGTAAATCCTTGAAAGGTTTATTATACTATGATCATTTCAATGACCGGGTTCCGTATGAATCCGGTGATATCATCAGGTATTCGAAATATAATAAATGAATGTAACAGATAAAATCTATGGGGCTGAAAATCATAGACCCGAGGACAACCGACCATCTAGCATCTTCCACTTTAGCCGGTCGCCCTTCGGCGGGTAGAAAAGGCGAAACGCAACGCAAATCTGAATATATATATATCATCATTCATCATTTCATTTTACGTCTGCTTTTCCCTTCTTGCAAGGGTGGGACGTAAACTGGAGCAATGTGAAGTAAAATGTCTTGCTCAAGGAAACAACATATATATATGTATGTGTGTGTATGTACGTGTGTGTCTGTGTGTACGTGTGTGCATGTGTGTGTATAAATATACACAACTCAGATGAGACCGGACATATCACATAAAACAATTTAAAGCATCATCCTCAATAATCGATCAGCATAGATCACATTACACACACACACACACATATATATATATATTTATACACACACACATATATATGTATATATATATATATATATGTATGTGTGTGTATAAATATATATATATATGTATGCATGTGTATATATATATATATATATATATATATATGCATGTATGTGTGTGTATATATATATATATGTATGTATATGTATATATATATATATATATATATATATATATATATATACATATATATATATACATATATATATATACACATATATATATGCATACACACACACATATACACATATATATATATGTATACATACACACACAAATATATATATATATATATATATACACACACACATACAAAATTATATACATACATAGATACAAAAAACAACAACAACATACAAACTAGCTTTAGTTTCATATCCAAATATGGAGGTTGTACTAATAGCATTGCTGATTACTTAATGATACAACATCATAAAAGAACCAGTAGAGTTTCTATGTAATCATTAGTGTAGATTTACTTAACGAGTCTGTCGAAGACATTTCATTCAAATGTTTGATTTTACACCCTCTTTAAAGACTTGTCACAAATTGGTTCTGACTTAATGGACATTTTCTGCTTCATTTATGTCACCATGAAGTAGTGTGCTGTGTCCTGCTCATAATTATTTTTCATTTATTTATTTATTTGTACAGTATTTTTGTCTTGTTAGCTTTTGTCTTATTTGCTTTCCATATATGCTTAAATCTGTGTATTTATATACATGTATAAATAAATATATATGTGTGTGGGTATATATATATATATATATATATATATTTATATATATATATATATATATAAATATACAATTATATATATATACATATATAAAAATATACAATTATATATATATACATATATATGCATATAAATATATATACATACACATATATACATATATATGCAAATAAATATATATATATATATACAAACTTACAAATATATATATATATATATATATATTTATATACATATATATGCATATATATATTTATATATACATATATATATTTACATATACATACATATATTTACACACACATATATATATATACACACATATATATACATATATATATACCTATATATATATATATGTATTCATATATTTACATATATATATATATATATATATATACATACATGTGTGTGTTTGTGCATATATATATATATATATATATATATATATATATATATATAAAACAACTCAATGTTAATGTGTTGTTATCATGAAGGATGTAATATTTTGTATGTTTCATATGTGATATTCATATCTTTCTTCTGACATCATGGCAGTGTTTTTTTTGTTTTTTATGTGTTGTTTTATTGTTTTCATAACACTTCTACTAATGTTGGATGATTAATCATCGCGTAACTCACACATACATACAGGCACACATATATGTACATTCATATATACACATACGCACACACATACACACACACACACATACACACGCCTGATAAAATACACATTAAATGATGATGATGATATATATCATCATCATCATCATCATCATCAACGTTTAACGTCCGTGTTCCACGCTTGCATGGGTTTGGACGGGGGTAGTCCCACTTGAGGCAAGAGTGATTGTCTTGCTCGCATAGGACTGGTGGGTTTTCTACAGCTGGATGCCCTTCCTAACACCAACCACATTTACATATATATAAATATATATATATATATATATATATATATATATATATTTCGTTTCTGAATTTGTTTAGCAAGATTCTTTATCTGAAATCGTGTGTTGAAACCGATATTGTTATACTTTGGGAGGGTCATGTTGCCAATAAGAAACACACGCACCAGTTGCTTTCACTTCAATTTAATTTATTATATATTTATAAATTTACAAATTTATAAATTTCTGGTTGGTTGGTTGGTTCCACAACCAGATAGTTGTTTATATATATATAGTCATAGTTCTTTCGTCACACACTCTGTGACCTCTTCAGTGACTGGGGATTTCTTTCTTCGTTTCTGTGCCTTTCCTTTCTTCTATCCTACGCCATTTTGTTTGTGTGTGGGTTGCGTGCTCAGTTTGCGCATGCGCCACATCCGGGTGTCTGTGTGTGTTTGTGTTCGTTTTTCTATTTTTCTATTTATATTTTTCTATTTGTTTGTTTATTTATTTATTTATTGTTGGTTGGTTGTTTGTTCTATGTGTGTGTGTGTTTTCATTTTGTTTTGTGTGTGTTTTCATTTTGTGTGTGTTTTCAATTGTAAGTTGTTTGTTCTATGTGTGTGTGTGTTTTCATTTTGTCCTTAATTGTAAGTTGTGATGTTGCTGTTCCACTCATATTTTCTATTTAATTTTGGTTTTAATTCTTTTATGCTTACTGCCTCTGTAATTTGCCTAAACATTGCGTCTTTCTTGTGTGTGGATTCTATTTTTATTTCTATGCTCTCTAATTTACCCCTGTGTTCTATCTTAGCATGTTGGTAGAGCACAGATGATTCTTTATTATCTTGGAGGTCTCGCCAGTGTTCATTTATTCGTTCCCCTATACTACGAGCTGTCTCACCTATGTACACTATATTTTTGTTTCTACATTGTCCTTCAGTACATCTTATGCTATATACTACATTTCTAGTTTTACAGTTAATATGGGGGCTTATTTTTCAGGTTATACATTTCTTATCTATACATGAGGGTCTTTGGAACGGGTATGTCTTGCTAATAAGTGTTTTTACGGAGGTACCAGGTCTTTCTACTATCTTAATATTGAGATTATGTTTCTTTAGGGCCCTTCTAAATTTGTAGGCTAGAAAAATATAAATAGAAAAATAGAAAAATGAACACAAACACACACAGACACCCGGATGTGGTGCATGCGCAAACTGAGCACGCAACCCACACACAAACAAAATGGCGTAGGATAGAAGAAAGGAAAGGCACAGAAACGAAGAAAGAAATCCCCAGTCACTGAAGAGGTCACAGAGTGTGTGACGAAAGAACTATGACTATATATATATAAACAACTATCTGGTTGTGGAACCAACCAACCAACCAGAAATTTATAAATTTGTAAATTTATAAATATATAATAAATTAAATTGAAATGAAAGCAACTGGTGCGTGTGTTTCTTATTGGCAACATGACCCTCCCAAAGTATAACAATATATATATATATATTTATATATATTTATATATATTTATATATATATATATATTTATATATATGTAAATGTGGTTGGTGTTAGGAAGGGCATCCAGCTGTAGAAAACCCACCAGACAGTCGTATGCGAGCAATGACAACCACTCTTGCCTCAAGTGGGAAAACTCCCGCCCAAACCCATGCAAGCGTGGAACATGGACGTTAAACGATGATGATGATGATGATGATATATATATATTTATATGATGACAGCTACCTCACACTCAAGTTTAGCCATCAATTGAAATTTTCTAACATGGCTCTGCATATGTGTAGCATGGATGTGACAAATTTTTAGGACTCCTAGGGTCCTACATTCTCTGGTATGGATGTTATATATATGTATGTATGTGTGTGTACATATATATATATTAATATCTTAGGGATTGTAACATCAAGCTGGTTCACCAAAGTGAGCACTCCATGCATAGTCTCCAGTAAGTACTTTGGGGTTGTACTAAGCAGAGTGTTAACAGAAGTCTGATGAGCTCTTGATTCCAGAGTCAGGTCCAATTGATAGAGATTGAACAGTGAGCTGATCAACCACAAAACATGCATCACACATGAATAAACTTAATGAAAATTTGGCATCTTTTCCTTACTTATTATTAATAGTGGATTGGCAGTATTGGTAGAGTGTCGGATGCCATGCTTTGGCGCATAGAGTTACGGCCCTTGCCATTCTGAGTTCAAATCCCGCCGAGGTTAACTTTGCCTTTCATCCTTACGGGGTCGATAAAATAAAGTACCAGTAATACACTGGGTAATTGCTGGCCTTGTGCCTAACGTAGAAACAATTATTAATATAAATATATATATATACACACACACACACACACATATATATATATATATATATATCATCATCATGGTTTAACATCCATTTTTCCACACTATCATAGGTTAGATGAGTTGTCCTGTTGTGGGCAATGCTAGGTCAGGTGACTATGACTTGCTCATACAGAACTGATTTCGTCTTGGTTTCTTCAGCTAGATACACTTCCTAATGCCAACCACAAACAGTGAATACTAGGTGCTCTTTATCAAGACACCTACACGACTTTTTGTCATGTCGCCATCATGACCACTTTACAGTGTAGGCTCAAAACTATGGTGTGGAATGGGGAGGGTGGTATATGGGCTTGTGTAAGGGCAGAGTGTTAGGACTTGGGAGGTGTAGAGAAAGAGGGATGAAGGTGAAGGTGGTGCCTACTAAATGTATGCTACAACCCCTGCTCATGGAAGATGTATGGAAGGGGTGATGTTGAAGGTGCTGCATATATATATATATATGGAGGTATGTATTTATTTATATATATATATGGAGGCACATGGCTTAGTGGTTAGAGCATTGGCCTTGCAATCGAAAGGTTGTGAGTTCAATTCTCAGACCGGGTGATGTGTTGTTTCCTTGAGCAAGACACTTTATTTCACATTGCTCCAGTTTACTCAGCTGTAGAAATGAGATGATATGGACCTCAGTCCATATCATTCCACTGTAAAGTGGTCAAGTAGGCACCCCGGCAAAAAAGCACTCAGCACTCACTGTAAAGTGGACGTGTAGGCACCACGGAAAAAAAATCACCCACCACTCACTGTAAATGAGGTTGGTGTTGGGAAGGGCATCCAGCTGTAGAAATCAAGCCAGAATCAGTTCCCATACCACTCTTGCAAGCAGGGAAAAGCGGACGTAAAATGATGATAAAATGGTGATGATGATGATGTTGATATATATAAAAGCTGCACCACGATTTGCATAATTCATATGTAAGTCATATCTGCAATCTCACGATGTAACTGGAGTTCCCTTCATTGGCAGGCTTTGTTCCATCCATATTATCCAACATGGTTCGATCTGGAGATATTGAGGCATTCTACTGAAATAGTAAATTCACCTGTGTTATCATGTGACCTGTGTCAAAAAAGGAAGGTCAACTTGACCAAACTGTTGGTGAGTAAATTCAGGCCGTGAGCAAAGAGATTTTCACAGCCTAAATAAAAGCTCGCAACAAGCGTTTATAAACAAAAAATAACTAACACATTATCAATCGAATACATGAAACTCAGAGAATAATAATATTGGTTATAAATCGAAGTTGTAGCCGCAATATACCAGATACTAATCAAATTGCTTGAGATGGTCACAAAGCACTCAATGAAGTGAAAAATTAATACATTTTCGTCCAGAGTAAACACAAAGTTGAGAAAGTGTGACACCAAGACAAGTGATCAAAAACTGTGACCATAGTTTGTACCGCAACAATACAAATAGGTTGAACACTAACTGTGACCTTCTTGGCTCAATTAAAATTGATATAAAGTGATAAAAATGTTTGATATGTTTCTGGGATCCTGGGAGGCTGCACCACGAGTTGCATAATGCATGTGCATTTCTATGATGGAGTATATATATATATATATATATATATGTAGGCGCCACAGAAAAAAAAAGCACCCAGCATTCACTGTAAATGAGGTTGGTGTTAGGAAGGACATCCAGCTGTAGAAATCAAGCCAGAATCAGTTGCCGTCCCACCCTTGCAAGCAGGGAGAAGCGGACGTAAAATGATGATGATGATGATGATGATGTATGTATGAATATATATATATATGTATATATATATATATATATATATATATATATATATATATATATATATATATACACATAAATATATATACATATATACATAAATATGTATACATATATACATAAATATATATACACACACACATATATATATTTGGCATCTTTTCCTTACTTATTATTAATATAAATATATATATATATATATATACACACACACATATATATATATATATATCATCATCATGGTTTAACATCCATTTTTCCACACTATCATAGGTTAGATGAGTTGTCCTGTTGTGGGCAATGCTAGGTCAGGTGACTATGACTTGCTCATACACACACACATATATACACATATACACATATATACACATGCATAATTTTAAATTCCCCACATTCCTCTCCATGGCCTGTATGGAGACCTCAATGTCATGGTTGCAGCATTTATCAAGATGTTTTTGACAAAGGAAACTCTCATGGTTGTGTGCTCCTTGATCCACCTGTGTAATATCTGGACAGTACTTCCAATGTATGAGGAAACACATCACCTGCATGTGGCCCAATAGACCACATATATTCTCAAGTACATTTCTGCATTGTTGATGGGACAGTTAGGAAGTGTGCATGTATCAAGTATGCAAGTTGGGGTTTGGAAAGTAATCTCTTCGAGGAGGGTCCAGAGTGTGCTAGTTGTATATTCAGACCCTCCCTAGGGATAGCTTATCTTCCTTATCCTCTTAGGTGGTGTCTAGGCATCTCATTGTTTCACAAGAGAAGTTGGATAGCCATTTTCAGAGAGAACTCCTTGGAATTCTTCTGTGTTGGTGGATATGGATCTCTTCTCTATGATTCTTAATATCATTATCCACACTACCATGGGCTAGATGGAGGATATATCATCATCATCATCGTTTAACGTCTATCTTGCACGCTAGCATGGGTTAGACATATCCACATCATCATCTTCATCATCATTTTACGTCCGCTTTTCGCTGCTTGCAAGGGTGGGACAGGAACTGACTCTGACTTGATCTCTACAGCTGGATGCCCTTCCTAACACCAACCTCATTTACAGTGTGGGCTGGGTGCTTTTTTGCTGTGGCACCTCCACGACCACTTTGCAGTGGAATGATAGGGACCCCAGTCCTATCATCTCATTTCTACAGCTGATTAAACTGGAGCAATGTGAAATAAAGTGTCTTGCTCAAGGAAACAACACATCACCCGGTCTGAGAACCTTTTGATTGCAAGGCCAATGCTCTAACCACTAAGCCATGTGCCTCCATACTCCATATATATATATATATATATATATATATATATATATATATATATATATATATATATATGTATATATATATATATATATATATATATATATATTGATGCATATATATATATTGATGCATACATATTTATATATATATGCGTGTGTGTGTGTGTGTACACACATACACATGTAAAATTACATGTACACACATGTTTAGAAACACTTACCTCTAATATACTCATACAGTCATACATACTCAATCACACGTATACAAAAGCAAACACACAACATACATGCATACATACACATGCCATGCAGGGACGCACATAGACACAGCGACACATAGAGAGAGGAATAAAACAGAGAAAGAGAGAGAGAGAGAGAGAGAGAGAGAGAGAGAGAGAGAGAGATGAAACTAGTTTCCACCATCTCCATCCACTGCCATTCACAAATGATGATAAGTTGATTTCTGTTACTTAAGCAATTAAATGCAGTCAGTTTGAAGTAAGAGTTTCTATCAAATTAAAGTTCTCCATTTGCAGGGTTGATTCGGTACACAACTCTTACTGCTGAACAAATATTTCATTACATACAGTAATAGATTCTCTTACTTTTATTTCATGGCTTTTTGGCTTTTTTTTTAAAGGAGTTGGGGGGTTTCATTAGGAGATGAGAGGATAGGGGGTTCTATGTGTGTTTTAGGATTTTTTTCTTTGCAATCATTATATTTTTGTTATTTTTGGTAAGGGCTGTATGTTTAGTGATAATTATTGAACAAGTAGCGGTGGTAACTAAGTTACAGTTTTCTCTCCTAAACGAACATTCTAACAAAAAAATAAAATATCATATAAAAAATAAAATATAATATAAAAAATAAAATATCAAAAAAATAAAATATCATATAAAACAAAAGAAAAAAATGAAATTAAAATAAGCTGATGAAATTTAAGGAAGATAAACTTGAAAGTTGAAGATCGTTGTATATGTTTATTAATTCAGGTTGGGTTTTATTAACAACGGTGCTAGTGTTTGGTGGACGAGGTAGTGGAGGTGGTATGTATATAATCCTCTGTATGTGGTGATAGTGGTGTGTATGTAATTGTGTGTGGTAGCAGTTCTGGTGTCCATGCAACTGTATGTATGCATGGTGATGGTGGTGGTGATGGTGATTTGGGAGGCGGGGGCTGTTGGCAATAAATTAGAAGAATTCAAATGAAATGTAGTTTATCATTGAAATGAACATTAAGTAAATAGATGTGAAACACAAAAACACCCAACACATGCACACACATGTATGCATACACACATACATACATAGATACACACATTCATACATACACACACACATACATGCATACATACACACATACATACATACACATACATAGACATACACACATGCATACATACACACACACATACATACATATACAAACACACACACACACACACATACATACATACATATTTATATATACATGGATTATATGTATATTCTTTATCCACATACTAATTTTACAGAATTAATTCTGTTTCACTTCACATAGAATCTGGTTGCTTTACTTTGTATTTATGAGTCTTGTTCTCATTAACAAAATATGTGACAGAAGCAGTCCTCTAAAAGGCATCTCTCAATCAATACACACACATGCATGTAAAATGGTCATCTAGGTGACATGACAAAAACACTTTGTCCACCCTGTAAGGTGGTCATGCTGGTAACATGATGAAAAATTACCCAGTTGAACCTATCGATTGTTTTGGTGCCACGATAATAATCACTCCATCCATGCTTAAAATGTGGTTGGTGTTAGGAAAGATCAACCAGCCATAGAAACCGAGTAAGAAACAGTTCTATTTGAGCAAGACACAGTCACCCGATCTAACTTGGTTCACAATAGGACAAGTCGTCTAACCTAAGCAGATGTGTATCTATGTATAATATGTACAGTTCATTTCCAGCCCACACTGTAAAGTGGTCATGTAGGTGTCCCAACACAAAGCACCTAGCCCATACTGTAAAGTGGTTGTGTAGGCCAAAATCAGTTCTGAATGAGCGAGACATGGTGATCTGACCTCAACTTGTCTCAAATGTGCTAGCAATAAACGTAATGAAGGAATAACCATTCATCCTTGTATTATTATATAAGGGCGGTGGATTGGCAGTATCGGTAGAGGGTCGGACGCCATGCTTTCCAGCATAGTTACGTCCCTTTACGATCTGAGTTCAAATCCCGCCGAGGTTGACTTTGCCTTTCATCCTTACGGGGTCGATAAAATAAAGTACCAGTAATGCACTGGGTAATTGCTGGCCTTGTGCCTAAAGTAGAAACAATTATTATATATATATAAATGGTTGTTAAACGGTGATGATGATGATGTTATATGTACAATTCATTTTTAATTTCCCCCACATTTATCCAAGTATTTCAATACATAGGTGTATTATCAAAATGACTGCCATGTTTTTATATGGTTGTTTCGGACATTTAAGAGGAGAAAATGGCGGGAGAGGGGGGGGGGGGTGGCAGTGACCTTTGGGGAAAAAGATAAAAAGATGAGAGAAAAAATGTTTGAAATTTAATATGTTACTGAGATGAAGGAGGAGGAGGGAGGAATACAGTTTTTGACATAGGAATAAATTACTGAAGTAGATAAATGCTATTAGAAATAATTTAGTTGAGTACTTTTTTAGCCTTGTCCCTATCAATCAGCTAATTAAGATCTACCTCCTTAATAGCCGTTATATGCCCCAACAATTTATTCCAATATGTCAAAAACTTACTCTTCATTCCTTTTCTTTCCCTTCCTTCTCATTAAAGCATTAAAATCTCAACCTTGTTTCCTCTAAAACGATGTGTGTGTGTGTGTGTGTGTGTGTGTGTGTGTGTGTGTGTGTGTGTGTGTGTGTGTGTGTGTGTGTGTGTGTGTGTGTGTGTGTGTGTGTGTGTGTGTGTGTGTGTGTGTGTGTGTGTGTGTGTGTGTGTGTTTAGATAGATAGCTAGATAGATATGCACATACATAAATATGGACACATACACATACACACATGAATACATGCATACATACATATAAACAGCAAGTAGGTATATGAATACATATACTACACCTGAAAAATGCGCAGGCTCAAAAGAGCCACAGAATGTTATAATAAACCTAGAGTTGTTGCTTAAAAATACTGTAATCGTTATCTATCGTACACTCTGTGGCATCCTTTTATAAAAAAAAAAGAGACTCATAACAAACTCAAGACGACAATTATTTAAGCTAATGTTCAATATCTCATATTAGATGTTTAGTAATGATTAATACGAAATGCACTTAAACCGAATTCTATATTATAAATTCACTTAAATAATTATCGTATCGTCTTGAGTTCGTTATGAGTCTCTTTTTTATAAAAGGGTGCCACAGATTGTACGATAGATAATGATTACAATAGTTTTGAGCAACAACTCTAGTCCCACACGTTTTAAGGTTTATTATAACATTCTGTGGCTCTTTTGAGTTTGCGCATATTTCAGGTCTAGTTTAATATTTTTTTAAGGCAACGCTTGTAATAACTCTAGTTAAACATGATATATATTAATAATAAATTATCGTTGTAATGTAATTAGATTATATAATCGTTATTTTATAAATGATCTTCTAAATATTATTGAAAGATGTATAAAAATATTTTCAGACTTTTAATATAAACAACTACAAAAAACAATCAATATTAAATAAATATATTTTACATAATAATTGTTATAGTTGAATTAATAAAAATTAAATATTACATACAAATAATCTAACATAATAATAAAAAAATAATCTAACATAATAATAATAAAATAATCTAACATAAAACGAACACTAATATGGACAAATATACAAATAAATATGATACAACCAATATTATAAGCATGTTATAACGAACTGAAAAAGAAAATAGTTAATATAAATTTAAAAAATCCTATATAAATTAACAATATAACTTACCAAAACGAGAAAAATATTTTGATGATAAACGACGAAATACAGGAGGAAGATTCGAAAGCGAAACGATAAATAAACGTGCAAACAAAATGGCGGATGCTTTTGAGCAACAAATACTCTCATTGGTTGATTAGCCAATAAGACGATGAAATTAGCCCAATAAGGCAATACATTACAAAAGATGTTTGGCAGAGATCACCACGGCCAGCAAAACCCCTTGAATTTTTTTATTCACAAGCTACGTATATATGTCAGACACGCAGACTTAAAACATTCTGTTGTTAGTCACTGCGTGTCTAACAGATATTCTTTATTATGGCTAAGTCACAGGTAGTTTTTCTCTTATATATGTGTGTGTGTCTACATGTGTGTACACACACACACACACACACACACACACGCACACACATATATATATATATATATATACACACACACATGTGAATGTAGGTGCATATCATCATTGTTTTTATGTCCATTCTTCTATGTTTGCATGGGCTGGATGGGTTGTTTGCAGCATACCATCTCTCCACACACTGCGTTCCATCGTCATCTCCTCTGTGAGTTTCAATGACTTGAGATCACCTCTCATCACCTCTGCTCAGATCTTCCTTAGTCTACCTCTACTGCAGCTTCCTTCCACTGGGATTTCCTATTACTTCTTCCCTCAGCAATCATCATCCATGTGCATCACATGTCCATACCAATACAATCTTCTCTCTTGCACACCACTTAGGATTCCTCATAAAACAATTTCTCCCCCAGTTCATCCAGGCTCTGCCTTTCTCTCACATTTACATTGCACATCCAACAAAGCACGGTTGCTTCCCTTCTCTCCAGCCTATGCATGTCGTCTGCAGTCACAGCCCATGTTTCACTACCATGCAGCATTGCACTTCACACACAGGCATCATACAGTCCTCCTTTTGTATGTAGAAAGAAACCTTTTGTTTACAACAATGGGAGTAACTCTAGAAACTTTTTTCCATCCTATCCTTATTCTAGTTATTATGCTCCCAAAGCACCCTCTTACAATGTTAATTAAGTCACCTAGATAGCAAGAAGCTATCAAACACTTTTATAAGTCCTTCGTGTGATTGGTAAATGCTTATATCCTTGATACTCTTCCTTTCAATTACCAAGGTGCATCTTTTACAAATAAAGACTTGCTATCCTGTAGTCTACCTGTTACCCCACTACATCTCTTGTGTACCCAAGATGTACATTGTGTACATCATATAGAGTTTAGGCACACAGCTTTTCTACATATTGAGCAGGACCACTTCCCAGGAGGAATCAGGGTCCTATCTTCTTTCCTACTTACTAGAACATGAATACTTTCAGACTTTTTGAATATACATATGCTCACACAACACATATACATACAAAAATGCATGCATATAAACACACACATGCTCACATAAACACATACACACACACACCTACACTCACACACACACACACATATATATTATTCCCCCTTCATACATGCATACGCATGTGTCTGTGTGTAAATCATACTCATATACTGTTCACTATCCTGTACATTATTCTATGTACTATACACCTTTAATGAGTTGTAGTGCACCAGAGCACTGTACACAATAATTTCATTATTATTATTATTATTTCTAAGGTGGTGGATTGGCAGTATCAGTAGAGGATCGGACGCCATGCTTTCCAGCATAGTTACGTCCCTTTACAATCGGAGTTCAAATCCCGCCCAGGTTTTTGCTTTTCATCCTTACGGGGTCGATAAAATTAAGTACCAGTAATGTACTGGATAATTGCTCGCCTTGTGCCAAAAGTAGAAACAATTATTATTATTTTCTATATATATATATATATTATATAGGAAAAGAGTCAGGACCCCGATGTCAGGACCCCGAGTCAGGCTGAGTTCCGGTCATTTCAACAGCTAGATCCAAACTGGCTGTCAAAACGACTGGAGCTCAGGCTTCGGGGTCCTGACTTTTTCCTTTGTTATATATATATCATCATCATCATCATCATCAACGTTTAACGTCCGTGTTCCACGCTTGCATGGGTTTGGACGGGGGTAGTCCCACTTGAGGCAAGAGTGATTGTCTTGCTCGCATAGGACTTTCTGGCAGGTTTTCTACAGTTGGATGCCCTTCCTAACACCAACCACATTTACAGTGTGGGTCTATGTATATATATATATATATATATATATATATATATATATATATTAAAGAGTTAAACAAGATTCAATGAGTACATCAAAGAATGAATTTTACAGTAGATTGGAAGCACTCTACAAAAAATAATTTTCCAGAATTATTAATATTAAAATACAAATATTAATAAAATAGATGTTCTTTTGATCAATTAAATTTTATTATACATATTAATATTAAGGGTGGTGTATTAGCAGTATCGGTAGAGGGTCAGACGCCATGCTTTGCAGCAAAGAGTTACGGCCCTTTATGGTCTGAGTTCAAATCCCGTCGAGGTTAACTTTGCCTTTCATCCCTACGGGGTCGATAAAATAAAATACCAGTAATACTCTGGGATAATTGCTGGCCTTGTGCCAAAAGTAGAAACAATTATACATATTAATAAATAAATATGATTAAATCTTAACCATTTAACAACTCAGGGTATGTCATGTATCATTATATTTTTCTGATGAGGACATACTGTTGTACCTCCGAAATATGTATAATAAAATTTTATTGATAAAAAAAACATCTATTTTATTAATATTTGTATTTTAATATATATATATATATATATATGTGTGTGCGTGTGTGTAAATATATATATATATATACATGTGAATATAGATGTTTATATATATAAAGTTTAATATAGAAATGACTTCAACAAGACTAGAACTGTTTCATTCAAAAGAAATCATCAGATTCCAAATGATTTCTATTGAATAAAACAGTTACATATATATATATATATATATATATATATATATATATATATATATTAATTAGTAAGATACTCAATGCATTAGTAGAAAGTAAACATCAAGTTTAATATAGAAACACCTGCTACAGAACTAGAACTGTTTCATTCAATAGAAATCATTTGGAAAGTCTGATGATTTCTTTTGAATGAAACAGTTCTAGTCTTGTTGAAGTCATTTCTATATTAAACTTTATATATATAAAATTCTATATTCACATGTATATATATATATATTTACACACACACACACACACACATATAAAAGAAAAAAGCAAATTCTACCACGTAGTAGTTAATCACATAAATATAAATGCAAAGAAAGGGTTAATTAGGATGTAATTAGGATGGGGGAAATAATTGATTTTGTTGGTGAATTATTTAGCAAAAATAACTTTAAAATACCAAAAGAAAAAACTAGCAGATTAAAGTTTGTTTTAAGAAATATATTTCCAAGAAGAATTTCTGAATTTCAGTATAGTAGTAGTAGTGGTGGTGGTGGTGGTGGTGGTGGTGGCGGTGGTGGTGGTGGTGGTGGCGGTAGTGATGGTAGTAGTAGTAGTAGTAGTAGTAGTGTTGGTAGTAGTAGTTGTGCTAGTGGTGGTTGTGAAGGTGGTAGTGATGGTGGTAGTAGTAATAGTGGCAGTGGTGGTTGTGGTGATGCAGGTAGCTGAGGTAGTAGTAGTAGTAGTAGTAGTAGTAGCAGCAGTTGTTGTAGTTGTTGTTGTTCCAACGTCCTAGATATAGTCAATGTTATGTGTTTTCATTTGACAAACCAAATCCAGAGAATTAAGAAAATTCTGGCATAACTTCTGTTGAAATGGTAAATAATTTTTTAAGTCAGATAGAATCCTTAAGAAGTAATGTCTCTGTCTGTGTCTGTATGTGTCTGTATGTGTCTGTATGTGTGTGAATGTGTGTATATATATATATATATATATATATATATATATATATATATATATATATATATATATATATATATATATATATACATATATATATATATATATATATATATATATATAAACTTTGTTTTCGATCTTAACATGGTGGATAACTAAATGTATTTGTGAGTGAATAATAATTGTTTCTACTTTTGGCACAAGGCCAGCAATTACCCAGTGTGTATTACTGGTACTTTATTTTATCAACCCCATAAGGATGAAAGGCAAAATTAACCTCAGCGGGATTTGAACTCAGAATGGCAAGGGCCGTAACTCTATGCGTCAAAGCATGGCGTCCGACCCTCTACCAATAATGCCAATCCACCGCCCTTCTGAGTGAATAATAATATCATAACAACGTCATGGTTTGGTAGTATCGGTAGAGCGTCAGACATCATGCTTTGCAGCATAGAGTTATGGCCCTTTACGTTCTAGCTTCAAGCACTGCCGAGGTTAACTTTGCCTTTCATCCTTACGGAGGTCAATAAAATAAAGCACCAGTAATGCACTGGGTTAATTGCTGGCCTTGTGCCAAAAGTAGAAACAATTATTAATATTTGGTTTGTATATGTCTTTGTGTGAGCATGAGTGAGTGTGTGTGTGTGTGTGTGTATGTGTTCATGTGAGCATCTGTGTGCGTTTATATGTATATATTTATTTGTGAGCAAATATGCGTGTTTATATGTATTTGTGCGTGTGTTTATGTCTATGCATTTGTGTGTATATGTGTTCGTGTGAACATGGTTGCGTGTTTATATGATCATATTTATCTGTGAGCATATGTGTGTTTATATACCATATTTCCTGGCGCCGAAGACGCTTCGTCCTCGAGGATGCACCCTAATTTTGACAACCAAAAATTTGAGTTCAAATCCCATCAATGTGGACAGTGAATGTCATTCTTGGGGAGGCGTTTGTGTAAAATATTATACCAGTCCTTCTATATAAAGTCAACCTTCAGCCTCCAGGATGCATGGTAGATTTTTGAGACTTATTTTAGGAAAAAAGTAGCGTCTTCGATGCTGGGAAATATGGTATATGTATTTGTGTGTGTTTTTATATGTATGCATGAATATGTGTATATTATGTGTTCATGTACACATGAATGTGTGTATATTATGTGTTCATGTACACATGAATATGTGTATATTATGTGTTCATGTGCACATGAATATGTGTATATTATGTGTTCATGTGCACATGAATATGTGTATATTATGTGTTCATGTGCACATGAATATATGTTTATATGCATGTATGAGTGTATATTTGTGGGTGTACAAATACATATATGTATGCTTATCTGTGTGTATGTAAGTTTGAGTGCATATTTGTAGGTATATAAATGTGTGTATATGTATGTTTATCAATGTGTATATGAGTGTGTAAAGCAATGAACATGACATCTTGTATTCCTTTATATTCTGAGTTCAAACCCCATCAATGTGGACAGTGGGTTTGTGTAATATATTATACCAGTCCTATAACCTTCTATATAAGGTCAATGTAACCTTCTATATAAGGTTGATGTAACCTTCTATATAAGGTCAATGTAACCTTCTATAGCCTCCACCCAAAATATGTGATTATGTATAACACTTGCTATCAGGGAAAATGGACATAAAAACAACGATGATAAAACAGAGATGTGTCAATGACAGATATGAGGATTACTACAAAACTTGTACCAAGCAAACCACAATAGATACAAACACATTTCTTGACTTTTACTTTGACCTCTTGAGGTCATCCCCCAATATTTCACATTCAAATGGAGGCACATGGCTTAGTGGTTAGAGCATTGGCCTTGTAATCGAAAGGTTGTGAGTCCAATTCTCAGACCGGGTGATGTGTTGTTTCCTTGAGCAAGACACTTTATTTCACATTGCTCCAGTTTACTCAGCTGTAGAAATGAGATGATAGGGACTGGGGTTCATATCATTCCACTGTAAAGTGGTCGTGTAGGTGCCATGGAAAAAAAGCACCCAGCACTCACTGTAAATGAGGTTGGTGTTAGGAAGTGCATCCAGCTGTAGAAATCAAGCCAGAATCAGTTCCCGTCCCACCCTTGCAAGCAGGGAAAAGCGGACGTAAAATGATGATGATGATGATGATGATGATGATGATTACATTTGATTTGATTTTTTATTGTTTTGTTTTAAATATTGTTTTGTTTTAAAGGCCAGCAATTTGGGGGAAGGGGAAAGTTGATTAAATCGATCCGAGTGCATTACTGGTGCTTTATTTTATTGACCCTGTAAGGATGAAAGGAAAAGCTAACCTAGGCGGGATTTGCACACAGAACGTAAAGGGCCGTAACTTTATGCCACTAAGCATATTGTCCAAAGTTCTACCGATTCTGCCAATCCAATGGCTGTCAGATGATAGAGAAATACCTATGGCCTTTTTTCAGGGTCTCTGAGACTGGTGCAAAGAATGTGCAGGGGAGAGTCATCCACAGATTGGAAACATAACCTGGGTCCTTGCAACAGAGTGGATTTCAATAAAGAATATTCAGTCAGTAGGCAGGTGCACTGGACTGGTGTGAAATTGTAAGTTGAACCTATTGATCAAGGCTGGATTAAGTAATTTTGAGTACTGAAGTTGATTCTTCTTCTATATCTCTTTCTCACTTCACCCTCTCTGGAAGAAATTGGTTATATTTAGATTTGGAGATGGATTGGGCTCCGCTAGGTTTAAAGTGTCCAACTTTAAACCACATGCTGTATGTCATGACTGTGTCCCCAAGACTCCGTAAGGAGTTAGGGGTATATACATACATTATCTAAAAACCTTCCATCATAATTTTTCAAGTCGGAACTGTTGTTAAGTTATTTTCTAAACAACCTAAAAATGAAAAAGTTAGTTATATTACTAAATCCATTCAAATCCATGATTGTTTTTTCAAAGTGATTTGAAAATCATAGGCAGAGTATTTGATTAAAAACATGGTAACAAAAGGGTCAAGTCAATCAATTCATCTGATGGTCTTCAACATAGTTTCTGTCGACCAAATTGTAGTTCTACAGTATTGACTAATCCAATGCTATGGTAGTATACACTTGTCCAAGGTGCCATAATGATTAGGGAATTTAAAATAATGACATTTCCTAGGGCACCTTCTACAGAAAGAACATATAGTTAAGTAGAGATTACCATACTTGATGTGGTGAGCTGAAAATTGTTTTTAACTTACTATATATATTTTTCTTCTTCATCCACTTATTCATCATAGAATTATGAGGGCAGAGCCCTCACACATGCCTTCCAGAGGATCCTATCAGAAGCAACCATTTCCAATTGATTCAGTTGAATCCCCAAGTGTGACCAGTTAAGCTCATGGATGTTTGTGGTCTTACCCCTGGGTCTCCTGCCGGTTGGCTTTGCCTGTAAAATTTGTCCAGTGATTCTTTTCTTAGACATTCTGACCACATGCCATATTATTAGAGTTGTAATCTATCACTCTGGAGAAGTAGTGGTTCTACCTGGGGCAACACCATGATCTCCAGTGCCGGATTTAGGACAAATGAGGCCTTGTGCTAGTTAAGTTATGAGGCCCCTTACTTTTGAAAAATTCATTGTAAAAATATTTTGGGCTACCCTGACCAATGGTGCTCTGCGCTTAAGCACACCTGAGCACAATGGTAAATCTGGCACTGCATGCACCCTATCAAGTAACCTTACTCCAAAGACACTTTGAAAGAACCCCATTTCAGTCATATCTATACTATAAAGCTGACGGCCATATGTAGGTAACAAACTTTCCGCCAAACGGCTGGGCCAAACAGCACCAAATTTGCACCATAGATGTAACTTTTTCCAATTAAAAAAGTGAGGGTATTTTTGTCTACTGAATTTCGTTAAAAGATTAAAGACATTATTTAAATATTCACTTCTTTAAAATTTCAAATCTCAACACTTCCGGTTATACGTCATTCCTCACTTTTTCTTATGACGTCGCTCAACATTCCCCTCTTTTTCTTAGTCTGTCTTTTTAGATAGATACATAGCTATATGTCTCTGTATGTCTGGCTGTCTGTATTAGATAACGTTTTTCAAAATATTTACTTCTGCGTTCACAGGCGGTTTTTTTTTTAGTTTCAGAAGATCCTGTTAAGGGTGAAAGCAGCGATTCTTTGCTTAAACTTTAATCTGTTATTTTAATATATATATTCGTGTACAAATATTTTTGCATACTTAAAAACAAAAAACCTATTTATTTCACGAAAGCACAGATGGCTTATCGTCATTGTTACTGTTCGAGGTTAGAGGACCACAGTCTTTCCAAGATCTGAGAACCATCAATGATGCGTGGTATGTTACACGATGACAGCCATTGGCACCTCACCCTGCAAGAAGCAGCAACTTCTAAAGTCCCTTCTCAGCTGCGAAAACATTTTGCTATTATGTTGCACAACTGCGATCTCGCTGACCCTCTCGCACTGTGGAACAACCACTGTGAAAGTCTAGCTGAGGACATCCTTCTCCGCACACGCAGACACAATCCAAACGTAACATACGATGTCGTTTTCAATGAGGCGCTCATTTGTCTTGAAAACAGTGTCCTGGAGATTGGTGGTAGGCCTCTAAGTCACTACAGCTTACCTGCTCCTGACAGGAGTCTCCAGAGGTCAATGTCTACAGAGCTTCTCCGCGAGACGAGCTATGGAATCAGTGATTCTCCGATGGTCAATTGTATGTAGGATGCTCTAGAGTGAGCTCACCAAATAATCTCTTCATCTTTGCTCCCGAGGGCCGAACAAAAAATATTGTATACTCTGAGGCTCTAACAATGTAATTTAAATATATTCTGTTACTTGGAATTTCCATTATGGTTGTACAAATTATTGTTTGTTAAAAAATGTTGTTGTAACTATCAATTTTCTTTATCGTACTGGCTGCTGAAGTGGGGAATCCTAAAAACTATTTAAACCCAACATCAGAACATGTTAACACCCCCTGCTGACTTGAAAGGGTGTGCGGTATCTTTGCACTGGAGTGTAGGGGGGATTCCTGAAGAGATAAAATGTTGGTATACCTAGCCGGGTGCCAGCCGGACGGGCCAGCTAGTATTTCATATTGTATACACACAAGTAGAAGTTGCATCTCATTATATACAAAACAAACAGAATCAATGTAGAACCAGCATGTGACTTATCTACAAAACTCTTATATGTGAATAAAGTACAGAGCTAAGAGTGTTGTATGTAAAATGGATGCATGATTTATCTTCCAGTGTAATTTATACATGAGAGTATACAGTAATACCATTCCAACTAACTATACTTTCAGCTTTATTGTGAATGATGCATTATGAAATGTGAAATAAATCATATTTCATAGTTGTACATATTTGGCAAGTGACTTGATCTGAGACAGTGTGTTGAAACTAAAGCAATTACATTGTGGAAGAGTCATTTTAGCCATTCAAAAACACCACAACTTTTAAATTAACTTTACATTTATCATTTATTTCTTGGTGTCAAAACATTTGTCATGCTGTTTTTGTGTTTTTTTGAATGACTAAAATGATTTTTCCTCAAAGTAAATATAATATAGATTATCTTTAACATATTCAACTATATTTTAGGATGTTATGCAGCTTTGACCCCTTCTCTTCACATTGTGATTGTATTATTATATCTATACTGCGCAAGGATGATACGCAAATTTGTGAAGCGTTCCATATTTTTCATATAGACAATACGCCCCCACCCCCTCCAACTGTAAAGTGGTCGTGCCATGGCAAAAAAGCACCCAGCCCACACTGTAAAGTGGACATGTAGGCGCCACGTAAAAAAGCACCCAGCACTCACTGTAAATGAGGTTGGTGTTAAGAAGGGCATCCAGCTGTAGAAATCAAGCCAGAATCAATTCCCGTATGAGCAAGGCATGGTCAGCCGACCAGACACTGCCCACAACAGGACAACCCGTCTAACCCATCTAACCCATGCTAGTGTGAAAGAACGGTGATGATGATGATGATGATATTGCTACTATACAAGAATTATCCCAAAAGTAAGGGTACTGATGTTGTATTTAAATGTATATTAGAGATACATGAAATTACAAGTTCTCTCTTTCAAAATACAACCCTTGGAGTCCAACTTTTTTCCATTTATTGTAGCAGTATGGGAAAACATTTTCTGTGAGTGTCCTTAATTACAATATTTTGTGTGTTTTTCACAGTCCCAAACAGATAATCCTTCCACTTCGATTTCAAGAGATAGAAATCACATGGAGCTAGATTTAAGCTATAGGGAGGATGTGGAAGAGTGGGAATGTTTTTCTTGGCCAGAAATTCTCTAATTGAAAATGTGTTACCATGTCGTACATAAGAAAATCAGGACCCTTACTTTTGGGACAACCCTCGTATGATGATATTATATTGTTGTATATTGATATCATATTCTATGTTGTTATTATATTATAGAATATTACTCATAGTGAAGGTACATGGCTTAGTGGTTAGATGATGACTGTGGTGCAGCTGATCATAGAAGATCCTACAAGAAAGATGCAAATCAGACACATGCAATATATGCATCAAACCATTTCATGTATAGTGTAGTTTCATTGCTGCTGGTGTTAGTTTGACAGATGATATCTGTGTGTGTAATCCTATCTTGCCAGATGAGAGAAAGGATCTTCTGGAGATGCTGGATATTAAAGGCCTCAATACCTGTAGCTCATCTTTCACAACACAAACAGTACTAAGAAACAATTATTTCATGATACAATATTACTATTTATTATACTATATTACTATTGTATTGTTCTATATTGTTAATATGTTGTACTACATTCGCACCATATTGCATTACATTATAATATGTTACTATTATACTGTTTTTATATTGTATCATCTTACAAATTATATTACTATTATATTCAAACTTTATTTTGTATTTACAGGAACACTTGATACCTCCTTCTGATGTTCTACAGAGAAAGCAATGACAATATGCTCAGACAAATTAGTATCTTAATCTTGTTCCTTCACAGTACATATTGTGTGGATCTAGTTTATCATGTTGAGGAAGGCAAAATTCCTGGGACATACCTTGGAAATATTGCTGTTGATTCACAGCTCTTAGAGACAATCTCAGCTCAAGATTACAGTTTGATCAAATTCAGCCAGCTTCAGAGAAGGGAGACCCAACAGTTTAACATTACCAAAGTTGGTGAAATCTACACAGCTCGGACATTGGATACTGAGTCGCTGTGTATGTACAACAAGGAATGTTCTGTGATTGTCAAGGTAGCAGTTCGTAAAGCCAAGACATTTATGAAGATTCTCAAAGTTAAAGTTATTATAAAAGATGTTAATGACCACAGGCCAGAGTTCCCAAGTACACAATTTAATCTTCAATTTGATGAAACTGATGGTAAAGGAACCACTAAACCGATTCCTAATGCCATTGATGGAGATGTCGGCATTTTAAATTCTCAAGTAACTTATCGATTGAATAAAAATAAAAACGAACCATTCTCATTAGCCGTATCAGAACGGATTGGTGGAAAATCTAAACTTGGGATTCTCTTAGAAGAGAAACTTGATCGGGAAGTAAAAGACAATTATATTCTAGAAGTGATTGCCACAGATGGAGGGTCTCCTTCAAAGCAAGGAGTGTTAAAAATTGAAATATCTGTCATTGATGTAAATGACAATTTACCATTTTTCTCTAAAAGTATCTACAATGTTTCAATAAAAAGTACTTATAGAAAGGACAGACCAGTCATTACAGTATCAGCAACAGATTTAGATTCTGGTGAAAATGGTAAAGTTATGTATTACTTCAGCCCAAAGACTTTAGATGTTGACCGAAATAGTTTCCGTTTAAATCAATACACTGGTGAAATATCTGTACGGCAAATGTTTCTCCCTGGACAAAAGCAAACATATAAACTGTTTGTTGAAGCCATCGATGGTGGAAGTCCATCATTGAGTTCGTCTGCATTGGTTCTTGTTAATTTCATTAATCAACAGAACAATCCACCAAGTATTGATGTAGACTTTGTGTCAGGGCTGAAAGAAAATACGACAGTAATTTCAGAAGACATTGAAGTGGGCAGTTTTATTGCTTACGTAATGGTTATTGACAATGACAATGGTGAAAACGGAGAAGTTAGGTGTGAATTAAAACATGAGAAGTTCCAGCTTCTCAGTCTAGCTTCAAAAGAATATAAGATTACAATGAAAGGTTCTGTTGACAGAGAGGTTACCAGTCAGTATGATATTAGAATTAGCTGTCAAGATAATGGTTCCCCACCTTTACACTCACGGAAACTGTTTACCATCAAAGTGCTGGATGTTAATGATGTTCAGCCTAAATTTATTAAGGAGACATTTAAATTTTTGACCTATGAGAGTGAAACAGCAAACTTTCCTGTTGGTTTTATTAGTGCAGTTGACCCTGATTTGGGAGCAGGAGGTCAGCTGGTTTATTCTCTTCTGGATAAAAAGCAAAATGTTTTTCCATTTCAGATAACTGAATATGGATTTATTTCTACAACTAAAGCATTAGATCGGGAAGAACGGAATATTTATAAGTTCAAGGTTTTTGTCCGAGATAGTGGTGTCCCTTCATTAAACAACACAGCAAATGTTATTGTTGAGGTTGTTGATGAGAACGACAATGCCCCCTACTTTACATTCCCCAGTGTTGATCCTTTCAGTCTTGATGTCCACTATTATCCTCAGAGTAAGAACGATATCACAGTTCTGAGGGCTTTCGATAGGGACAGTCGGGAAAATGCATTTCTTAAATATGGAATACTTAAGGGTAATGACAAACAATTATTTGGTGTCAATCCTTACACAGGTGTCTTATCATTCTCTCGCACTGTGTACCAAAATGATGCAGGTGCATATAATCTTAAGTTAGTTGTCAAGGACAGTGGCAGTCCAATTTTGTCAGCCACAACAACAGTATCTTTAACATTAACAGTTAGCAATAAGACATCGACGATTTTGACAGCAGTTCATGTTCAATCAGGTGATATGATAGACATCAATTTAGTTATAATTATCGTCATAATAGCAGTGGTAGTTTCCATAGCAATAGTTATCTTCATCACAACATGCATTGTTAGGAGTCAAAATGGCCGAAATGTGAATGCAAGGACAGGTGACAATCCACATTATCGGTCACGAACTGAAATGAAGCAGTTGATTTACCAAGCTAACACTGCAGGTATGATAACAAGGAACCCAGAAGAGATAGCGGACATTGATGACCAATCAATGAAATCTAGAAGTCAGTTTTATCCAGAAGAAGAATCACAAAAGGAATGGATGACACCAACAATTGTAAAAACATTTCCAAAAGCCTCAAAGGTAAGACAGTTACTGTTGTATGTTAAATATGTCTTTCATTTATTGATTCTCTGTTGCATATAAATTGGTTATTATTACTATTGTGACATAGCATTGTGGCATACCATTGTTACAAAGCATTGTTATATATCATTGTGACATAGTATTGTGACATTATTTATATATCATTGTGACATAGAATTGTGATATATTGTGACATAGTATTAGGGTAAGTCATTGTGATCACAACTTTGTGATATAGAATTGTGACATAGTATTGTGACATAGTATTGTAACATATCATTGTTATATATCATGCTGACATTGCATTGTAATACATCATTGTGACATAGCATTGCAATATACTATTGTTACATATCATTGTTAAATATCCTTGTGACATACCATTGTGACATAGTAATTGTGATGTAGCATTGTGACATAGTATTGTGATATAGTATTGTGGTATACTATTGTTACATATCATTGTTATATATTGCTATGATATCCCATTGTGGCATATCATTGTTATATATCATGTAGTACATTTCTATATATTTATATAGTAGATAAATACATTACATGTATTTTAAATTGATGTGATATATGTAATGTATATTAGTATATGATATATAATGCATATTAATATATTATATGTATTATATATTATGTATATTATATACTAATATATATATATTGTACAGTAATTTATATGTATTATGAGTGTATATATATATATATATATATATATATATATATATATATATATATATATATGTATATATATATATATATATATTCTATATTAATATATTAATCATATAAAACCAACAGATTATTGCATTAAGTTACAGACATACATACACACACACATAAATGCATAGACATATACACGCAGACACATACTCTCTCTCTCTCTCTCTCACTCTCTCTCTCTCTCTCTCTCTCTCTCTCTCTCTCTATATATATATATATATATATATATATATATATATATATATATATATATATACATATATATTTACATACATATATCATTTCTAATACAAAAAATTGATTTGAAGTAATTAAATATTTATATATTTTTCAATAACATATTGCCTCGCTCAGTCTCGATTCATCCTTATACACAAAAATACATCCCCTCCCCACTCAAGCGCCAGACACACATACATACACTCACCACCACCCCCAGACACCACCACACACAGACACATATAAGTTTGACTTATTTTTTTATTGCATCTGAAAAGGTGGTCATATTTGCAGCCACAAAAGCATTTGATGCTTCAAAAGTAAGGGATATTTAAAATATAGAGGCTTGTGAACTGGGATTTTAAGAACATGTGGTATTATATATACTATAGTAACATGAGATGTTTAAAACCATCTAGTTGACATAGACAACATGGTGGTTAATGGTGCTCCATCGTTTTCTGTAGTAGTTGTTTGTAGGCAGGGTTTCTGGTAACTGATGTCACTACAAAACCAATGCAGTCATCATGTTGGTGTGAGATTAAGTAGAAGTGTTTAACTGGTGTGTATAATACTACTGAAAATTGATACAGGTGATCTTTTGGTATGTAAGCTCAAGGATGAGAGTTATTTGCCCTGCACAACCATAAGACCAGGTTGAGCTAAGCTGGTGCATTCAGCATTCCCAGGCTCAGTGGCTTAAATATGGCTAACAAGGTGTTACTTCGATGACAGCAAAATGTTACAGAGACTGATGCTGTTATCATGTTGTCACCAGTCACTAAGCCATCACCAGTGGCTGATGCCGTAGCCATTACTCACTAAGCTAGCCATCACCAGTAACTAATGCTGTAGCCATCACCAGTAACTAATGCTGTAATCATCACTCACTAAGTGTCTGATGCCAGTCATCACTCACTAAGTTAACCACTAAGTTAACCGTTTGGTGCTGCAGCCATCACTCACTGAGTTAACCATCACCCATGCCTGGTGGCATAGTCATCACTCACTGAGTTAGCCATCACCAGTGTCTGATGCTGTTGTCATCACTCACTGAGTTAGCCATCACCCATGCCTGATGCCATAGTCATCATCACTGAGTTATTCATTACAAATGTCTGATGCTGTAGTCATCATTTCCTGAGTTAATCATCACTGAGTTAGCCATCACCAGTGTATGATGCTGTAGTCATCACTCACTGAGTTAACCATCACAAGTATCTGATGCTCTAGTCATCATTCACTGAGTTAGCCATCACCAGTGTCTGATGCTGTAGTCATCACTCACTGAGTTAACTATCACAAGTATCTGATGCTCTAGTCATCATTCACTGAGTTAGCCATCACCAGTGTTTGATGCTGTAGTCATCACTCACTGAATTAACCATCACCAGAGTTTGATGCTGTAGTCATCACTCACTGAGTTAGCCATCACCAGTGTTTGATGCTGTAGTCCTCACTTACTGAGTTAGCCATCACCAGTGTTTGATGCTGTAGTCATCACTCACTGAGTTAGCCATCACCAGTGTTTGATGCTGTAGTCATCACTCACTGAATTAACCATCACCAGTGTTTGATGCTGTAGTCATCACTCACCGAGTTAGCCATCACCAGTGTTTGATGCTGTTAGCCATCATTATCAGCTCTTAGATTGTATTCCCCCACCACCACAAAAAAGAAAATGAAGCCGTGTTTCTTTAAATAACAGATGTCTAATGTGTGGCTCATGTTGTGAGGTTTTTGATTTCTAGTTAAAAGAATCTCACCAAGTACCGGAAAATCACTTTGCTTTCTTCCATTTTCATAGTGTTCAATCAAAGAACAAATATATTATTGAATTAGATACAGAACAACAACAGCAATTATAATAGCAACAACTACAATTACATCAACAACAACAACAATGGTAACATCAACAACAACAGCATCAACAACAACAATATTAACAGCGTATGTAATGGAGACGCACAGTTCTTTTGTTATTTCTTATAATTTTACTTCCATTATATAAGAAAATAACAGAAATGCATTCCATCTATGGCAACTGAGTCGATATATATATGTATATATATATATATATATATATATATATATATATGACCAAAGATTAATATGGTTCATTGATTACTCAATGAATACAGTTTTACAATAGATTAAAAGCACTCAACTGAAAAAGTTTTCCTGGAGTTTTTAATATTATTCAAAATATTTTGAATAATATATATATATTAGAGTATGTGGTTAACTGAGTATGACCTCCAATTTTTTATCAACATATATATATCAAATATATGTACGAGGGTCAGCTGAAAAGTTAACAGGTTCACCAAGATACTCTCATGAAATTACCAAATGAGGTTTATTTTTCAATCTAGTTATTAATATGAAGAGTTAAAATTAATGCATGCAAGATTTCACAGATCTAGCATCACTCCTACATAGTCAGCCTATTAATTTTTCAGCTGACCCTCACTCATAAAATGTATATCAATACACAAGATAAGTAAAATGTGAAGGGATATATGTTAATGGTTAGAGTGTTGGGTTTACAAGCATAAGGTTGGTAGTTTGACACTTTTTCATATTGTTACAGTGTCAAGCTATATCAACTTTCGAGAGGGGGGGGGGGGTGAGTATCATGCATGGCTGACTGGTAGTCTTTCACAAAACAAAACACCCTGCCCAAGCTTTCGCCTTGTGGGAGACTTCCAAGGTGCCAAACCCATGATCATTTGTGACTGAAGGGAGACTTTTATGTGCAAATACAAAGTTGAGTGGCAGAAGAAGCATCCATATTTTAAACTTATTAAATTTAGAATTTTTTTAAATATATTTAAAACTTTAGAGAATATGATACGAAAAAAATATATATATAAGAAAGACAAACATTTCACAAGTACTGAATATATATATATATATGGGGGGGCATGCATACGTGCAAGGGTCAATGCCTATTCTTGTTTTTTTTGTCTCATAGCATCAATCATAGTTGTTAGAGAGTGCAGTAGTCCCCAGATATTTGTGGGGCTTATGTTCCTAGAGCACCCACGAAGAGTGAAAAACTGCGAATATTGTATGTGGTTCATAAACAATGCCTATAAAAATCAAAATATAATGTAAAATATAATTTTAAAAAAAGAGGGAACATCTTATGCGAAGGGGCGTCCAATAGGCCGGCAAATACAGTATATTATTATTAATAGTTTAGCATTAAAAAATATATATATTGCCACAAAAAAATCCCTTTAAAAGATTGCAGAAGATATTTACAATTCCTCAAATATGCGGTGGTTTCCATTAATAATTATTAGTTAGGTTCTAAGCAAAATTCCGTGAATAACCGGGACCACAAATGTCAGGGCTGCAAATACTGGGGATACACTGTAATAGGTAGAGAGTACTAGAACATGCAAGAGATTTGAAACTGGTGTAATATTCATGTCATATTGGTCTTGATATTTGAAATGAGATGCTACAGAAAACAGCGTGGGTATCTCCTATATGGAACACATAAGCAATGAAAACATCTACACAACAATTAGACAACATGTAGGTAAATATAAAGACCTGCTAACCACTGTATAAAGAAAAGAAATACAATGTTGTGTCACGGTCTAATAGATTGACCAAGACCATCTTCCCAAGAACAGTTCAGAGGCAAAGAAGGCAATGACATCCAAAGAACAAATGGGTGGATAACATCAAGGAATTGACTAGTAAAGACCTTCTTATAACCCAAGTCCTGGCCTGCAATAGAGATGGTTGGGGGAGGTGATACACACTGTACCCTGCAATACACCCCTACGATCCTGAAGAGTCAAGAGAAAAATGATGTGGTTTGGCAAACAGAGATTGAAACTGGACCACACACCAGTCAATAAATGAAATCAGGAAAAGATGTGATTCATTTTAATTTTTATTGTTAATGTTCATTTGATTTTCTGATTGTATGAGTTTATGAAACTGAATGAAATGAAAATCAGCAATATACTGAAAGTCAATTTAAAGAAAAAAATGCATGGAATGCATATCATTTAATGTGTGTGTGTGTGTGTGTGTGAATGTGTGTGGATGTGGATGAGAGTATTTGATATTATTTATGTATTACATCCATATAAACATACAACAAACATACATACATATGTACCCCCTCCACTCTCTCTCTCTCTATATATATATATAAACACTGTGTGAGAAATAAATTTTGTTATTAAATATCTTACTTTCTCCACCATATATTTCTGCATCTATATATATATTTATTCGAAAATAAGTTTTTTTTAATACATGGGTAAAAATATAGGAAAAAGAAGTTGAAAATGCAATTGGCATCTTTAAGAAGGTTTATTTACAATAATTTATAATTTAGCTGACTTCACAAGATTCGTGATTTTCAAAAGTAAAGGGAGATGTGTGGCTATGCCAACTTGTAACTTGCATCTAACTGATGTTGGGAAGTTCTCTCAGTTTTATGCAAAACATATGGCTTAGATTTGCAATATACTTTGTTAGGTTGAAGAGGATCATGTGATTAGGTATCAGATTTTGTGGTAATTTTATGCCAAAAATTGAGAGCATCATAGTTCTTTCAGTTTCATGCAGAAAGGTGACTCAAATTGGTATCTGTTTAAAGTTTAATTTGATAGGCTGAGAGTGTCATGGTTTAGTAAATATGGTCAGTGGCAATTCATGTGTATTCAGTAGTCAAGAGAAGTTGCTATTGTCTTTGTAGCAATCTCCAAAATGCAAAAGTACAAGAATTTTGTTTATGTATGTGTGTGTGGAGGGGTAGTTTTTTTGTTTCTTGCTACATCTGAATAATAATAACAATAATGTGTAGTAACATTGAATGGTATACAAAAATGGTATATATTGAATGATATATGTTGAATGGTATGTACCGAATGATATATGTTGAATGGTATATTAGAATGGTATATTAGAATGGCGTATATTGAATTGTATACATTGAAAGGGAATGGTCTACAATGAATGGTACTTGTTGAATGGTATACTAGGAAAAGTATACATACAATGATATACATTGAATGATTTACTTGATTGATATATATTAGATAGTATACACCAGGTAGTATACTAGAATGATATACTAGACTGGTATATATTGTGAATGGTATACTCAAATAGTGTAACTATAATGTTGTTCTATCATCATACTACATTGGTATACTATCTTAATAGAATGGTGGTTTACTATCATACTGCAACAATAGCATACTATGATACTGCAGTGGTTTTCTAACATACTATAATGGTATACAACCATGCAACACTGGTTTTTTATTATAACGGTATATAACCATGCTACAGTGGTATTTTATTATATAATAATAGCATAGGAAAACTGAAAGAAAAACATGGCAAAAGAGGAATTGAACGAGAGAAGACAGAGTTGGTATGGACATGTGATGTGCATGAAAGTTGACAGCTGCATAAAGAAATGCAGAGAAACCCCAATTGTTGTGACCTATAGAAGAGGTAGACGAGGACGACATGGGATGAGATTGTAAAGGCATACCTTAAAAAAAGTGAACCTCACAACCGAAATGACTAAAGACCACAGAGTAGCTTCACCTCCCTCTCTTCCACCACTGCTCACCAACAGCTATCCTCAACACCACTACACAACTCTCACTGCATACTCCTCATGCCCTTTCCCACACATTCCTAGCTGCTGCCACCTTGTGAAGAGGTTAGTTATGAGAAGGGCATCCAGCCATAGAAGGCTTGCCAAATAAAGGATTGGGAGGACACATCAGTTGTGTGAAGGCATTACAGTCTCCCTAGTGCTGGTAATCTACACGATAAACACACCCAATACATGCAGTAAAGTGATTGGTGAGAAGAAGGGCATCCAGCCATAGAAAGCTTGCCAAGCAAAGGGTTAGGAGGACCCTCAGTTGTGTCAAAGGGATGACAACTTCCCCTCTACACCTGGTAGAATGTGAGATCATACATAAGCTTGTCTGGGAGATCAGTAGTCACTGCTTCAGTACTGATTTAGTCTATGTACACCTGTCCAACCCTTGCTAGTAGGGAAAGGGGATGTTAAAACCATGATGATTAGGATGATGAATAATGGTATACTTCCATACTATGATGGTATTCTATCATATTGTAATAGTATAGTACCATACTATAGTGATTTTTTTCTATCATACTACAATGTTACACTACCATACCATGGTGGAATTCTATAATAAATGTTTTGATTTTATGTTGAACATTAAGTGCATTAAGACAGATGATATTTAAGGAAAAATACTGTATTCTACAACTACTCTAAGTAAATTCTTTACAATTGCCTCCTGTTTCATATTAAATCAAGAACATTTACTACATTAAGCTGGAGATTTGGCTAAAGATATGAACACGTCAAAAATTACCCCAGGAAAACTATTTAAAACAATGGAAGAATGTCTTAAATTTTTAAAAATTAAATTTGCCTAATTCATTAACAACTTATACATTATGCATGAAATCAGATTAAATTCTCAAATGTACAGCATACTGCCATTCTTACACCCTAGAGATGACATGTGGTAGTAAAAGATTAAATTTAATAAACTTTGGAAACATAAATCTTTTCTAATTCCTTAATGAGTTAATTAGTTTGTGTCTTTATTGTCTTTTTGTTTTGATTTTTTTTAGCTAACATTAATAATGGAGGTTAAATAAGTTTTGTATAAACTAGAATTATTAAAAATATAAAGATGAATATATTGTATGAGAATAGATGAAAATCAATAATAATTCAGAAATGGTTTTTCGCATTGGCACAATACCATAAAATTGAAAGAACTCAATGTCAATTGAATATATATATATATATATATATACATATATATATATATATACAGCTATTTACATCAGTATATTACTGGTATTAATTTAGTTAATGATGAAACAGGTAAATCATTATTCAGTGTGGTACAGTGAGAAGTGTAGAGGGTTATAAATGAAGGGATAGTTTGTGAAGCAGTAAATAGTAACTTAACAGGAATATAAATGGCAAGAGGCCCAAAGAATCATACCTCCCAAACTCCATCACCACCACCACTCTAAGTCTAAGTCTGTCTGAAGCCAGAAGGCTCATCAGTCCGGTGCTGATCACAGCTCCATGGCATGAAGTGACTGAGAGTACAAGACTTCCCCCTGGACAGGACGCCAGTCCATCGCATGGTTAACCCCCAGCTATTGCTGGTACTCATTTACAGCTGAGTATACTGGAGCAACATGAAATGAAGTGTTTTGCTCAAGAACAATACACACAATCCAGCCCAGGAATAGAAGCCACAACATTATGATCATAAGTCCAACATCCTTACCACTAGGCCACGTGCTTCCACTACCACTACCACCATTATTTTCATCTGAGCAGCTATTTCAGTAATTTTACACCTTTTCTGTCAGCCTGTAAATCCCACTCCACTCTTTTATATACACTGAGTACACCATATGGAATTTCTATTTACTCCTTTCCTGAATAAATGAGCAAGGCCATAGTTATTGGTGATAAGAAGGGCATCCTGCTGTAGAAACTTTGCCAAAAATTGTCAAGAGGACTCTTCAGTTGTGTCAAGGGCACACCAACCTCTCTCAAGTTGATAGCATATACAATAAATGCACCCAGAACACCCTGTGATTGCTGATAGGAAATGCATCTAGTCATAGAAAGATTGCGAACAAAAGGTCAGGAAGATTCATCAGTTGTGTGAAAAACATGAAAACCACCCTTGTATTGGTGATCTACATAATAAATGCACCCAGTACATTCTATATTGTGGGTGGTGAAAGGAAGTGTGACATGAAGGGCATCCTATGAAACAAAGAAACAGGATGACTCTTCAGTTGTATCAACGAAATGACAAACTCCCTAGTGCTGGTGTGATGATAAAATGCACTTGATAAGGTACTTGTGTACTCAACAGAGTGCAGGAACATAAAAAGGCATGATGCAGGCCCTCTGCCCATTTGAGAGGTCAGTAGCACTACTTGTGTTTACTAGTGAGGAAAACTGGATTTAAATGATTTTTGATGATGTTGAGAGCGTTAAACTAATACTAATAATAATAATAATAATAATTGTTTCTACTTTTGGCACAAGGCCAGCAATTATCCCAGTGTATTACTGGTACTTTATTTTATCGACCCCACAAGTTAACCTCGGCGGGATTTGAACTCAGACCATAAAGGGTCGTAACTCTATGCTGTAAAGCATGGCATCCGACCCTCTACCGATACTGCTAATCCACCAATAATAATAATAATGAAATTATTGTGTACAGTGCTCAGGTACACTACAACTCATCAAAGGTGCATGTATAGTACATAGAATAATATACAAATGTCAGGGAAGTGAATAGTGTACGAGTCATGATATACATGTGTTCATGTGTATGGAGGGGGAATATCAGGTGTAGTGTTGACGAATCTCAGGAAGCATGGAGGTTCTAAAGGATACAGTGTCTTGGCAGCTAACAACTGATGCAGGGAGTTTGTTCCATGCTTCAGCAACTCTGAGTGTGAAAAAATGTTTCCGAAAGTCATGGGAGCTGTGCTGTTATCTTCACTGTACTGTATCGTTTTGCTGTGTTATT
>OZ024741.1:240825106-240837606 GCA_964016885.1 Eledone cirrhosa | reverse complement strand
TGGAGATAGACCCCATAACCATATATATTCTGAAACTACATTGCCCAGGGTACTTGGATAAGTATATTTCATTTTAATCAAAGGGTTTTTTCATTCGATTTATATGAAATTTAAACCATAGGTAAATGACAAGATATGATGCCTATTCACAAAATGTAAGCAAATTTCAATAATATTAAGACACCCTAATTAGGGTTCCCAGGGGTCACAAACCCTTGCTAAAAAAATTTTCCCTTCGATTTATATGAAATTTAAATCATCGGTAAATGACAAGATGTGATGCCTATTCACAAAAGTTTGGAATTGATATTTTGAAAAAAATTATTTACAAGAAACAAAATAAGAATAAGATTTAATAATGTAATTTTGATTTGATATATTACAAAAAATAATGTTTTCCAATTTTTCATGTATTACATTTTACATTGAGTAATATTGAAATGCAGAGTTTTTCTCCATAAATTATATCACTGATTTAAAATCAGTCATCATTTTCTTAGAAAAAAAATGTGTCAAACTCAGCAAGACACGGGTAATTCAGCGAGTTATATATATATATAGTGGTTAGAGCATTGGCTTTGCAATCGAAAGGTTGTGAGTTCAATTCTCAGACCGGGTGATGTGTTGTTTCCTTGAGCAAGACACTTTATTTCACACTGCTCCAGTTTACTCAGCTGTAGAAATGAGATGATAGGGACTGGGGTCCCTATCATTCCACTGCAAAGTGGTCGTGTAGGTGCTACGGCAAAAAAGCACCCAGCACTCACTGTAAATGAGGTTGGTGTTAGGAAGGGCATCCAGCTGTAGAAATCAAGCCACAATCAGTTCCCGTCCCACCCTTGTAAGCAGGGAAAAGTGGACGTAAAATGATGATGATGATGATGATATATATATATACGGGTAAAATTCTGTTATAACGAATACCATTATAACAAATTATTCAGTATAATGAAATTTTTTTCAATCCCTGTGGTAATAACGAACAAATGCTTCATTTGTTTCAGTCGATCTCATTATAAAGAATATTTTGTAACAACAAATCAGTTTTTATACTACATGAATTTCATTAGAATGGATTTCACTCTATTATACATATATCTAGAAAACGAATCAGGCCATTTCGACAACTAAGTCTGAACTATAACCCACTCTACTACCCTAAGTATTGAGTACTCTGGTGTATTATGGTCCACCCAGTATCTTACCACATCCTCTTTGTTATATATATCATCATCATCATCATTTTACGTCCGCTTTTTCCTGCTTGCAAGGTTGGGACAGGTCTTATTCAGCACAACATCTCTCCACTTGTCACGGTCCTTCGTCATCTCCACCGTGAGCTTCAGCGATCTGAGATCTGTTCTCACCACCTCCGCCCATGGTTTTCGTGGTCTACCTCTACCACGTCTTCCTTCAACTGGCAATTCCTGACACCTCTTCACCCATCGGTCATCCTCCAAGCGCATCATATGTCCATACCACCGTAGTCTCCTCTCTCACACAGTACATTCTATCCCTCTCAGACACAGTTTCTTTCTCAACACATCCATGCTGGGTCGTTCACGCTCATTGACATTGCACATCCAATGGAGCATGCTTGCCTCATTTCTCTCTAGCCATCACATATACTCTGCAGTTGCTGCCCAAGTCTCACTACCATGCAGCATCGCGCTCCTCACAGGATCTTTATAACATACAAAAATGAATGTTAAAAAGTGATGTTTCCAGAATCAGTATGAAGGAGATTTAACAAGAAAAGCAATTTAACCTAATAACAAATGTTTTGGTAATCCAATATGGACAAAGCAGGCTTTGCTAAACATCAATTTTTGTTATAAAGATGCTTTATATATATACCAGGTGTGCTTTTCAGACCCCCTTTTTTTATCATTTTCTTTATATAATAGGATCTGTATAGAACGTTTTCTAACACCCACACTTTTTTCACTATATATCATCATCATCATTTTACGTCTGCTTTGATGATGATATATATATATATACTGGTATGCACATATTTATGGTGGGGCTGATAACGTTCTTAGAACTCAATGCAGCCATAAGAGATTGTTTCAACAAAATCAGGCAGTGGGAGCTATCATTTTTGTAGTAGGCCCTCATCACATAAGGTTCTATCGAAGATTCTGCATGAGCTACTGAGTCATATATATATGTATGTATTAAACAATGAAAATAAAACAAAAGTCGAAGATAGTTTTTTAATTAGTTCATTGTTTTACGATCATTTCAGAGGGTTGATTGATCATAGTAAATCAATATATTGACTAATAGGTAGTGGTTATGTCACTATCTATTTCTAGTTTCAATATCCTTGATCTATCTCACCATCTTACTCAGAAACAATCAATTAATATATTAGTCAATATATAGATTTAACGTGATCAATCAACCTTCTGAAATGATTATAAAACAATGAACTAATTAAGAACCTTTCTTCGACTTTTGTTTTATTTTCATTGTTCTGTACACACTCACATACATGTGTATATATATATATATATATATATATATATATACGATATTAAACAAATGGAAACTATATTTATAAAACCATATTTATTTCATTATACATATTTCGGGGATACCATATTAAAAATATGGCATGCCTTCTTCAGATAAAATACAATATATAAGCAGTTTTATAAATAAATAATTTTGACGTACCATAAATATTGATCAACTTTCATGTAAGAAGTTGGTTTGGTAATATTTATGGTACGTCAAAATTATTTATAAAACTGCTTATATATTGTATTTTATCTGAAGAAGGCATGCCATATTTTTAATATGGTATCCCCGAAATATGTATAATGAAATAAATATGGTTTTATAAATATAGTTTCTATTTGTTTAATATCGTATATCTACTCCAAAACTTGTTGAGTGCTTTATATCAGTTATAAAATATTTACTTGTTGTAACCCAACAATTTTAAATAAAACTTTTGCATATATATATATATATATATATAATATCATCATCATCATCATCACCGTTTAACATCCATTGTTCTGTGCTAGTATGGGTTAGAAGAGTTGTCCCATTGGGAGAAAGCCAGATCAGGTGACAGTGACTTCCTCATATAAAACTGTTTCTGACTTGGTTTCTCTGGCTGAATGCCCTTCCTGACACCAACCACATTTACAGTGTGGAGTGGGCACTTTTTGTTGTGACACCTACACAACCACTTTACAGTGTGGACTGGGTGCTTTTTGTTGTGACACCAAAACAACTCTCTTATAGCGATTTCCAGACGTTGACTGAAGGGGTGGGCCTGTCTGTCTTTCCATTGCTCTAACCATTGTCTTTGTGCTATGCACCCCCTATTTTGAATATATATATATATATATATATATATATATATATATATATATATATATATAGATAGATAGATAGATAGATAGATATAACCAAAGATTAATATGGTTCATTGATTAATCAACAAATACAATTTTACAATAGATTAGAAGCACTCAACAAAGGATTTTCCTGGAGTATTTAATATTAATCAAAATGTTAATAAATGAAAAATATTCTCATAATCAAAATTTATATTTTATTATGTATTTAAACACCATTGTACATTTGAAATATGTATAATAAAATATATATTTTGATTATGAGAATATTTTTCATTTATTAACATTTTGATTAATATATATAGATATAGATAGATAGATATAGATATACATAGATATACATACATGCATATATATATATATATATATATATATATATATATATATATAAATTTGAGTATGTGTTGGTTAGTTACTGACACTTTGGGACTGGACATATAAAAAGATAGAAATAACAGGGGTAAACTTTGTTCCATCATTATGTTTTCTGGTTTTTTTTTTGGTTTTTTTCTGTTCAAGTTCTAGCTGTTGAATAATGGTTATCACTGAAATATATATAACAGTGAATATGATTAAACGAAGTTAACTTTAGCCTGTTGACTTACAGTTCTTGCTTTATATCAGTTATAAAAATATTTACTTGTTGTATCCCAACAACTTTAAATAGAACTTTTGCATATATATATATATATATATATATATGCAAAAGTTCTATTTAAAGTTGTTGGGATACAACAAGTAAATATTTTTATAACTGATATAAAGCACTCGACAAGTATTTAGATGGCTTCCAAAAATAATGGTTGTATTTTAAAAGGGTACGTCAAAGCTATTTGTAAAACTGTTATTTATTGTATTTTATCTGATGAAGGCATACCATAATTTAATGTGGTATCCCTGAAATATGTATAATGAAATAAATATGGTTTTATAAATATAGTTTCCATTTATTAATATCGTATATATATATATATATATTATATATATAGTGGAACCTGGGTTCACAAATTTAATTCGTTCCTGAAGGTCTTTTCACATATGATGAAATGTTGAGGGAGAAATACAGTGAGAGAGAGGGACTGTGTGTCAATGACAGATAGATATCACCATACTAACTAACTACACAGTAAGTGACACTTTCTCACCGATACTCCTAACTTGTCACCAGCTGTTGTTGCCAGCTTGTGTGTTCATTACTGGAGATACTGTTTGTCACTTGCAATGTTCAGAAACATTGTTCATGAACCGATTTGTTCATGATGAAAGGCTTTCATGAACTGAGGTTCAATTGTATGTATGTGTGTGTGTGTGTGTGTATACACACACAGACACATTTATTATTTTGTGTCTCTCCTTTGTTCTGTTCTACACCATCGTGTTTTGGTGTAGGACAGAAGAAAGGAAAGACAAAAAATAACAAAGTCACTGAGGAGGTTACAGAATGTGCGACGAAAGAGCTTTGACAATAAATAAACAACCATCCAGTTATTAAACCAACCAACTGGAAATTTGTAATAAATTGAAGTGAAAACCAACAGCTGTGTGTGTTTTATTGGCAGCATGACTCTCCAAAACTATAATACTACTACTACTACTACTACTAATATATATATATATATATACTTCTCTCATAGCAATGCAGTCAAACTCCATTTTTCTGAGACTATAGTGGTAGTGCAATATTGTATTATTATAATTTGGTCTGTTAAATCAAAAACCCATTATCCCGAGTGCTTACTGTATATTTTAATGTCTGTATCTTTTTGTATTGTAAGCACAGCCTTATGAGACTAGGAAAGAGAAATTAAACAATCAATGTATTAAACTCAGATAATATTGAGGAATATTGGTTTGTTGAATCTGATATCTTATGTTTGGTTATGGTCAACTAGAAATAGAAAACAAAATTAGAACTAAAAGAATTATTTCAAATTGTAAGTCTTTGTGGAACATAACCATTCAGCATAACTTTCCTACTATTCAGCAAAAATTTCCTGAAGTGTTTGCACATTATTAAAAATATTTCATTTTGTATTTGAATAGTCAACAGACTTATTAAGGCTCATGGTTTGAAGTTTTTCTCAGCATTACATAGTCCACAGGTTTTAGTTCTATTTCTGTACAAAAAGTGCAAAGGACATATTTTCCATTCTTGCCATCTGAAGATTATTATATATTCCCTTGAGACATATTAACTATTAGAAATGGACAGGTATTATATATAAATATATATATATATATATATATATATATATAAAGGAACGATCGACTTTCGTCAAATCGGACTGAGGGAACAATGTTTCTGTTGGTCTTTCCAATTGCTAGTACTATCTATCGGTCGCAACTCCAGGTAGAAGGAGCAACGTGAAATAAAGTGTCTTGCTCAAGGACATAACGCATCACCTGGTCCAGGAATCGAACTCACAACCTTACGATTGCGAATCCAATTCTCTAACCACTCAGCCGCACGCCTTCACCATATATATATATATATATATATATATATATATATATATATATATATATATATATGTGTGTGTGTGTGTGTGTGTGAGGGAGAGGAATATATATACACACGCGCACATATATATATAATTATACTATATATTTTATATATATATATATATATATATATGTGTGTGTGTGTGTGTGAGGGTGAGGAATAAACATACACGCACGCACATATATATATAATTATACTATATATTTTATATATATATATATATATATGTGTGTGTGTGTGTGTGTGAGGGAGAGGAATATACATACATATATATATTTTATATATATATATATATATATATATATATATATATATATATATATATATATATGTGTGTGTGTATATATATATACATATATATATATATATACATATATATATATATACACACACACACGCACACACACATATATTTACATTCACATCCACACATATATATATATATATTTGCATGTGTATATGTACACATAGATAGAGATACATATATACGTCTGGCTTTGAATGGCTGTAAGTATATGTAAGTGCAAATGTATAACCACACATACACTTACACACACACATACACTTACACACACACATCCGTATTCGATCCATTCACAAAATTCAGTAATTCCATGTTACTGAAAGCTGTGAATGCAATGCACTGGCAGTTGGCACTGATTAAGAAACTGTACAGCACCCCCTCCCACACCACTATCATCATCATTACCTACATCACTGCCACATTCAACACCAACCCCCAACCCACTACAAACATCACTATCATCACAATCAACACCACTACTACCACAACAACAACAACAATAATAAGAAGAAATATAATATTATATAGTGAGTTCTGTTGTGTTTTGGACTCTGGTCAATAGACAACAACAACTACTACTGCTATTACTACTGCAGAAGCAACAGTGACAACAACAGCAACAACAACACCAATTACAACAACTGCTCATACTACTACTACAACAGATTCTTGGCAATTATACAGTCACCTATAGAAAGACTTTGTATCATATTTTGACATAAACTAACACACACATATACAAACAGTGTCCTACACACACAAAGGAACACACACACACACGCAGAAAGAGGCATACATAAATACATATGAATGCACATATACAAGCATACAGATGTACACACAAAATACATATACGTAAACACACATACACATGCATACTTATGCATGGGCAATCACATACACACACATGCATACTTATGCCTGGACAGTCACACACACACACACACACACGCACACACACATATATACTTATGCCTGGACAGTCACATACATACACATATACTTATGCCTGGACAGTCACACATACATACACA
Organism: Eledone cirrhosa; assembly: GCA_964016885.1. Lineage (NCBI taxonomy): Eukaryota > Metazoa > Mollusca > Cephalopoda > Octopoda > Eledonidae > Eledone > Eledone cirrhosa. The sequence continues at coordinate 240,830,385 of OZ024741.1, read as the reverse complement.
TATACTTATGCCTGGACAGTCACACATACATACACATATACTTATGCCTGGACAGTCACACACACACATATATACTTATGCATGGACAGTCACATACACACACACATATACTTATGCCTAGACAGTCATACACACACACATATACTTATGCATGGACAGTCACATACACACACACATATACTTATGCCTGGACAGTCATACACACACACATATACTTATGCATGGACAGTCACATACACACACATATACTTATGCATGGACAGTCATACACACATATACTTATGCCTGGACAGTCATATACACACACATATACTTATGCCTGGACAGTCACATACACACACACATATACTTATGCTTGGACAGTCATACACACACACATATACTTATGCATGGACAGTCACATACACACACATATACTTATGCATGGACAGTCACATACACACACACATATACTTATGCCTGGACAGTCATACACACACACATATACTTATGCATGGACAGTCACATACACACACATATACTTATGCATGGACAGTCATACACACATATACTTATGCCTGGACAGTCATATACACACACATATACTTATGCCTGGACAGTCACATACACACACACATATACTTATGCTTGGACAGTCATACACACACACATATACTTATGCATGGACAGTCACATACACACACATACTTATGCATGGACAGTCACATACACACACATATACTTATGCCTGGACAGTCATACACACACACATAATCTTATGCATGGACTGTCACATATACACACACATATACTTATGCTTGGACAGTCACATACACACACATATAGTTATGCATGGACAATCACATACACACACACTGAGTTCCAATCACACATACACACATACTCATACATGTAAATACTCATGCACATATATATACACATACACACATGCATTAAAAAGTGAATGGATCTCCATCAGTTTCCAGGATGAGTATTCCATTTTTTAAATCAACTGAAATACTCATTTAATGATTGTGAAAGTGGCTGAGTATTCCACAGGCACTAGGATCCTTAACACATACACAATAGCATGCTGAAAGTGGGGAATAGGTGGCGATGACCTTTGACATCCATAAAGGGGCATGTGGTGGGAACATCCAGCCAAAGAGTCATGCAGGGTTTTTCATTCAATACATCTACTCAGTACAACACCCAAGTGTCCATCCAAAATCTGTGCCCAATTTCCTACCCAGATCAAAAAGCTGAAAAATTAATTTACTTGAAATTTGATATGCTTGGATAAACCTAGTAATGACATGTATACATCGCATGAAATATCATTTGTTGTTTGTTTGGTTGTTGTTTTGTTTGGTTTTTTATCTGTACATTCATGCTGTCCACATGTTGTGCCTTGCTCACATTTCTCAGTACTAGGCCCTGTACATGAGTTTTAGGAACATACAATCAAGGAGCTGGTCACAAGCAGTACCAAACCTTTACATGCCACTGTCTGCACATATATATGCAAGTAGGGAAAAGGTTAAACAATAATTGTTTCTACTTTTGGCACAAGGCCAGCAATTACCCAGTACATTACTGGTACTTTATTTTATCGACCCCGTAAGGATGAAAGGCAAAGTCAAACTCGGCGGGATTTGAACTCAGATCGTAAAGGGACGTAACTATGCTGGAAAGCATGGCGTCCGACTCTCCACCAATACTGCCAATTCACAAACAATAATGATGATGAATATATATATATATTAAGTGCATGGCCTTATGATCATAAAGTCATGAGTTAAATTCCTCAACTAGGTTGTGTGTTGTATTCTTGAACAAAATACTACATTTCATGTTGCTCCAACACACTTAGCTGGCAGTTAACCCTGCAATGAACTGGTATCTTGTATTTGTTGATTTATGCTGATGAAACTGGAATATGCACAGGCCTGATGAACCCCTCTGCTTGTGGACAGACGTTTTTTTAAATATATATATATATACTTTTTTTTTTTATATTTAGATATACTTTGTGAAGACACGTGGCTGAGTTATTAGAGAATTCGATTTGCAATTGCAAGGTTGTGACTTCAATTCTCAGACGGGGTGATGATTTATGTCCTTGAGCAAGATACTTTATTGCTCCTTCTACCTGGAGTTGTGACCAACAGGTAGTATTATCAATTGGAAACACCAATGTAAACATTTGATGAGCTCCACCCGATTGCTTCAGTGAATAAGGTCTGGGATCTTGTCGATTGACTATCGCTATATACTTTATTAAGGCAGAGTCAGTGGCCTGTTACTTTGCAGTTTCTGCTGTGTGTTTACAAGGTTATCAGACAATATATACATATAGACGAAATTACTTATTGATTGAATTATAATGTAAGTGGTTGAGTATTCCACAGGTACCTTGAATGTAATTCTCAAATAAACTCACTGTGACACAGTGCATGACAAGGCAAGCTTATTGAATTATTGGTGTAATCCATCAGAGAGGCTTCCTCACAGTTTCCATCTAGAAAATTTCAGTCATAAGGTTAACCTACAGGCATAGCCATGTGGTTAACAAGGTTATTTTGTAATCATTGGGTGTTGTGTTTGGCTCTACTGTGTGGTATCTTAGACAAGTGTCTTTTACATTTTATTATATACACACAGATAGAGACACACACACAGATACAGACAGAGAGATAAATGCACAGATATATGTACAAATACAATATAGACGCATACACACATGCACATATGTGCACTAACACAGATATTTTTTACACATTCTCAGACATAGACACGCATGCATTATATAAACAAGAACACCAACACACACAGACACACACAGGCATATATATATATATATATATAAACATACAAACAGAAACACATAAGCACACATAGTAGCAGTAGTGGTGGTGGTGGTGGTGGTAGGGCTAGTGATGAGGCATAGATCAATGATTCTATACAGTTCAATGATGCTTTACCTTTCATGTAAGTTAAAGTTTACACAACCAACAGAGCATACAGATCTCTTTCCTTTAGTTCCTCTCAAGACATGACTACACATTGCAGTTAATATATTTAAAGCAGGAAACATTAAAAAGCCAACCAGAAACCACTAAGTGGTGATTAAAAGATCAGTATTTAATCAATAAATAATGTTATTCTAATTATTTTGGCTAGTACAAGAAGCCACATCGGACATGTTTCAGTCTTAATATGGCCCTCATCAGTGAATCACAAACTTCACTACACTTGGTGAAATAGTGCTAAGAGACTCACTAAGTAAATGTTTAAGACTGTGTATGGGTTAATATAGAAATATAGAATTATTTAGCAAATAGAGAATTCATTCATAAAGGGTTAAAGAAATTGCTTATAAAGCTGCTTTCACTCATACCAATATAACATTTTTTATATCCATGCTCCCTGCTTGAGATGTTAACTTAACTTTGCTGGTAAATACTTTATTTAAGCCTTTTTGTTGATTAGGGATGTCAAATTAGTCTGGGAATTACATTTATCTACATCAATGCTGGCCTTTTAGTATTTATTCATTATTATCATTATTATGTTTGTGCAGCTGCAACTTACTTTGAAATTGTTTGTTAAACAATTTGTGGTATTTAAGAACTAGACTTTTTTTAGATAAGGAATAACAAATGTCTAACTACATTCAGTTCTTTGTTTTGGGATGTTTCTATACTTGTTTCAAACCTATTTATGTTTAGTACATGATTTTAATAGCTGGGGGATTTTTTATGATTGCCCTCTATGCAGATATACTAGATATACATCTGGTTATAATACTAACAAAAATTAGAAATAGAAGCTTTTGCTGTATTTTTGACTAAAGAATTTTTAGCCTGATAGTGGGGTAGAGGGTTCTAAACCCCACTATCAGGCTAAAATTTCTTTAGTCAAAAATACAGCAAATGCTTCTATTTCTAATTTCAAACTCGCTCACTGTTTCAAAAACAAACTTACTTGTCACTAACAAACATATTTTTATTGTATTGGGATGGAAGTTAAAACCTTTATGTACATTATCTTGAAATGCCTCTCAAAGGTAAAAGATGTTATAACATGGTAGTATTACATTAAAAACTTATTTATTATTTACATGCTAAATGTAATAACTACTATTATGACGTGCGGATAAATTAACCATTTGATTAGGCATACCTCATAACATATATATATGTGTGTTTCTGTGTTTATGTATGACTGTGCATATATATATAATATTTTTTTTTAAACTCCTGAAGAAGGGCTAAAGCCTGACACATTGAACTTTCTTTCCCTTTTCTATATAAACTGTGAAACTAATAATACTTTTTGTATCTCTATTTTGTTGTGTTCTTGAACTATATATATATACACACACTGAGAGTGAACCTAGCTAAGACAAAAGTGTTCATGAGTAGAAGAGAGGACAATACTCTGATTTCATCCATGTTCGATATGCAGAAAAGGAACTGGCATAAATTCTATAAAATGTACACAATGCAGATCTTGGGTACACAATAGATGTAGTTGGATAGCAGGCAAACTAACAGGTAGGGAGAAATATGTATGCAGTAGATGTACAGGGAAATTTGACAGTAGAAGACGCACTGATAGACACATTTTTCAAATGCATGTGGGTGTTATAGAAGTGGTTTATAGCTTCCGGTACCTAGGTGATCAGATTAGAATGGGGGGGAGGGGGGGGGGGGGTCCAAGGCCATAGTATCTAGAATAAGGACCTATTGGAAGAAGTTTAGTCAGCTGCTTTTCCTCTGCTGATGAAAAAGGGTTTCTCACTGCGCACGAAACGACGGTTATATGATGCCTGTATGAGGTGCGCGATGCTGCATGGTAGTGAGACATGGGCAGCAACTGCAGAGTATATGCGACAGCTGGAGAGAAATGAGGCAAGCATGCTCTATTGGATGTGCAATGTCAATATGCCTGAATGACAGGGCATGGATGAGTTGAGAGAGAAACTGTGTCTGAGAGGGATAAATTGTAGTGTGTGGGAGAGGAGACTGCGATGGTATGGACATGTGATGCACATGGAGGATGACCGATGAGTGAAGAAGTGCCAGGAAATGCCAGTTGAAGGAAGACATACTAGAGGAAGACCACGAAAAACAACGGGCGGAGGTGGTGAGAACAGACCTCAAGTCGCTGAAACTCTCGGAGGAGATGACGAAGGACTGTGACAAGTGGAGAGATACTGTGCTGAATAGGACCCATCCCACCTTGCAAGCAGGGAAAAGAGGACGTAAAATGATGAAGATGATGATGATATATAC
>OZ024741.1:240655106-240822606 GCA_964016885.1 Eledone cirrhosa | reverse complement strand
ATTTACAGCGGTTTAATATCCGGAAGTGGGTATGTAATTAAGGGGAGCTAATGCGTAAGGGGAGGTAACTAGCTCATTATAATAATTAAATTCATTGTTCTAATAGACATTATATGGTGCCTCAATTGAGTCCCTCATATAAAAAGTTATATATTTATATTTAATTTCAAATACAGTCTACTCTCTCATAATATCAAAGGTTACAAAATTTATTAGGTGGTTTATACGATGCAGCCCTACCTACCACTTCCCATTGAAGTGTATATGATCTATTCCTAGTTTTCAGATAGTGTATGTAGCTAGATAGTGAAGTGGAGTTGGCTAGATTGTGTATTTTGAAAGAATGGAGGTGTGAGTTGTATCTCGTCTTGAAGCAGTTCGAAGTAGTGCCTATATAGGTTTCAGAAGAGTTGTTGGTATTGACCGTGCACGAGTAAATGATGTCCTTGATTAAGCAGTTGTTACCTAAAGGGAAGGTTCTATTTGATCTACAGTTAGATTTATTTTGGATGTTATCTTGTCGGTTATTATGTTGTGTAGAAGTCTGGTTGCTAGGTATTGCATTAGGGCTATGATGGTTGTCGTTCCTAATGTTATTGATTTCATTAGTGTTATTACTATTATTACTATTGTTATTAGGGTTTGTAGTTATTATGTTGTTTTGAAAGTTTATCCCCTGCTGTGTTTTAGTTTGTTGAAAATAAGTATTAATCGTTCTTTTATTACTACTAGCTATATGGTATGCTATGTTAGGTGTGGTAGAGTAGGAGATTTTAATGGTGTTTTTATTTATAAGACTATGGTACTTGTGGCCAGACGGGAAGTTATTATCCAGGATTGAGAAGAAAACCTTAGGTAAGTTGGTAGAGACGTTTAGATTGAAAGGGGGATTGAAAAATGTATTAGTTCTTCTATTTTTGTTTTTTATATCTATTGAGGTATTTCTGTTTATAGTATTTTGGTGTCTACTCTGGTGCGAGTTAAGTTTGATGCTACCCTTCGTATTAGTGTAAGTGTGGTTATTAGTCTTATTACTATTTTTCCTCATAGCCATATTGTGAGAAATAATGTTATAACTATGTGATTTTATAGGTAGGAACTCAATCCCATTATTGTGGCCTGATTATAGTATTGTGAATTATTGCTAAATATGGTTTCGTTATAAGATAGATTAGAGATTCTATTAGATATTTCTTTAGTGATTGAGTTTAATATGGATCTAGGGTGGTTAGACTTGGTAACTGCATAAATTAGTTTTTCGTTAGGTTTATGAAAAGGGTGTATATATTTTAGAGTCTAGGTAAAGAGTAGCTTCAATGGGAAGTGGTAGGTAGGGCTGCATCGTATAAACCACCTAATAAATTTTGTAACCTCTGTCTACTAGAGACCCATACTATAATCTTTTCGAATCTTAACCTCCTTAATAAAAATTCAGAAGTGTTTGCATCGTGCCAACACTGTTTCCAACACTATTTCCAAAATGTTAAACCTAGTATATAACAATGTCAGATTTGAACTCATCACCACCACTAGCACTTCACCTCTAGGTCTGGCCTTCCACCACCACATCACATTCTCTGATCCACCCTTTCCTCTACACAAATTATTTTATCTATAACTTTATACTCTAGAAATATCCTTATAATCACCACCTTTTAATATAATTACTTTAGATCACTTATAATTATATAGTGATTGTAATATAATACAGTTTATATAAACTTTAAATATTAAATGCAACAATATATACATTTATAATTAAATATATAGAATAATAACATTGTATGTATAGGATTAATTGTATGTATGTATAGGATTAATTGTATGTATGTATAGGAATAATTTATGTATGTATGTATAGGATTAATTTATGTATGTATGTATAGGATTAATTTATTAACATAAGGGATTTGTCTAAATTATATGTAATATGGAACAATGAATTATATATACATTTATAATTAAATGTATAGATTAATAACTGTTTCTACTTTTGGCACAAGGCCAGCAATTACCCAGTACATTACTGGTACTTTATTTTATCGACCCTTAGATTAATAGCATTGTATATAGAGGATGAATTTATTCACTCAAGAGGTGTATCTAATTTATCATGCAAACAGCTGTACGTTATTCCATAGCTTACCAAATGTTGGGTAGACAAAAGTCTAATTGGACCTTTAAGATGTCAAGGTTAATTTGATATAAATATATAGCACTTTGTATGAGAAATTCAATTATGGCACTATATAATATTGGGTAGACAACTTTCTATTAATATATTATGAGAGAGTAGACTGTATTTGAAATTAAATATAAATATATCACTTTTTATATGAGGGACTCAATTGAGGCACCATATAATGTCTATTTGAACAATGAATTTAATTATTATAATGAGCTAGTTACCTCCCCTTACGCATTAGCTCCCGTTAATTACATACCCACTTCCGGATATTAAACCCTGTAAATTCTCGCAGCTGAAAGACCCTAATCTACAAATATGGATTAAATAACACTAAGTTACAATACATTACAATCCATTACTATAACAAACATTCAATACAAATATATCGTAACTTATGTGATGGATGTGAAAACTAACTTTCTTTTTCTGCACACATACAAATTTGAACTATACAGAAAATATCCACGCATTGCAACCACCATAATGCACTAACATATTCACTTACAGTGCTTGTATCTCATGTAATACCTTGCCATACAGTACTCATATATACATGATACATTTGGTTGTTCCATCCCTTTATATATGACTAACGCATATACTATCTCTTTAATTTAATTTAATTATTAGACTATTCTCTTGTATTATCTGTATTATCTGTCGCATGTATACCAACCTATGGTTTTAATCTTGTTTTTAAATTTAATTTTGATTTTAATCTTAATTTGAATTATTGTACAAATATAGTATAATATAATATATGTTGCATCAATTCTACACTGTAAACATGAAACTGTTGTACACAACATCAATATATATATATGTATCTGTATGTTTCTTCGGTTGAGTAGGAGGTCAATTATATGTACAAACATTAAAAATGGTCTGAAGATTCCAAGCCTAGGTTTGGAAGAAACAATTGTCAGCGAATAAATGTTTTAAACATAACTTTGATTCTTGTGAATTCAATATATATATATGTATATATATACACATACACATATATACATATATATATATATATACATATACACACGCATATATATACATATATGGTGGCTGCCAACTCGTTTTCGTGTACGGCCACTACTTTATATCCATGTAGGAGAACTCCTACCGATGTGCTGAACGAGTGTGACTTTTTAGTCCAGCCAGCGACTTGAAAACTCTGGTACAAACACTACACTTGTGACAATTATTGACATATAGTGGTGGGCCCATGGTACCATGTGACGACAAGTGCAGAGAGATCTCCAGATATAAAGCAATGCCTGTGCCGTGAAGCTTTTATAGTGAGCAAAGGCACTGCACATATACATATATATATACATATATATATACATAATATATATATATACATATATATATATATATATTCATAAATATATATATACATATATATATATACATTCATATATATACTGTATATACATATATATGTATACATACATATACATATATATACATATACATACATATACATACATATACATACATATACATATATATATACATATATATATACATATATATATACATACATATATATATATATACATATATATATATATATATACACACACACATACATTTATAGTTTATTGTTCATATTTTTGGATGAGCAGCAAAGGCTAAAAACACTATTAATCTCATATTTTATGTTTCTCTTTTGTATAAAGAAAGTACAAAAAGATGAGGTTCAGAGATGAGGTTAATAGACCAATCAGCTGCTGTTTCAGTAGAAATAACTCACTTCAGAAATATTGACAGTTCAGTCTTGAGCACTTTGAATGATTGGTTTACATGTCAAGTGGATATCTACTGAATCAACTTGATCTTAGTATGTATACTGCCTGATTCAACTGTATTACATCAACCTACAGTTAGATAGACAGATAGGTTGGTAGATACACAAAGAGACAAACATATTGATATATAAAGGAGAGAGAGAGAGAGAGAGAGAGAGAGAGAGAGAGAGAGAGAGAGAGAGAGAGAGAGAGAGAGAGAGAGAGAGAGAGAAAGTCAGAAAGATAGATAGTTAAACAGATAGACAGATAGATAAACAGGTAAATAAACAGATGGATAGAAAGATAAATAGATAGATGGATAGACAAGTAAATAAACAAATATATATCTTTCTTTATTTGCCACAGGGGCACAAATAGATAGATAGATAGATAAGTAGGTAGGTAGACAGAGATAGTTAGACAAATAAATAAACAGAGAGATAGATAAATGGATAGGTAGGTAGATGGATAGATAGATAGATATATAGAGGCAGGTTGAAGAATTTGAAGCAAAATATAGGTACAAATATGTAAACTGCTGTCTACAACACACAAACAGACACAGACAGACACACACACACATATATATATATATATATACATACTTTTCATGCTTGCCTGGGCCTTAAAACGACTGTCATATATTCACAGTTAACACACACATTCCTTCATTCATCAACAAACACATTTGTGAGAATGCACCATGGACCTTCAAAAAACTATACAAGTGACATAGAGAAAACACAGCTTGACAGTCTGTCATACAATGTGGAGGTGGAGTGATGTTGTATGGGGGCTGGCTGGGTGGATATCTCAGGTTAATGGCTTATATTCTATGTAGACAGAGTGGTGAAACACCTTACTATAAGTTTCAGCAGTTTGACAATCTAGAAAATATCCAATTTACATAAAAGGTAAGCAGGACTGGAATATTTTCTGCTTTAACGTGAAATGTGAGTGTGCAAATGTGTATGTTTATATATATATTTATTTGGTTATATATGTATAAATATATATATATTTATACATATATAACCAAATGAAATATATATATATATATATATATATATATATATATATATATATATATATGTAGATGTTGTATTTAATTTGTTAGAATTCCGACAAACATAAATGCTTATAACTGATATAGAGCACTCAACAGTTAACTGGAGTAAATATTCCAAGATATTAATAAATGGAAACTATATTTATAAAACCATATTTATTTTATTATATATATTTCAAGGGCGACCAAGCCAATCTTGGTGCGCTTTCATCAGATAAAATACAAAATTTGTTTTATAAATAATGACATACCCATGGAAATCAACCTTAACGGTCGGAAATTCGCTGGATAAATTGGCTTGATCGCTCTTGGAATATATATAATAAAATAAATATGGTTTTATAAATATAGTTTCCATTTATTAATATCTTGGTATATATATATATATAGATAGAGAGAGAGGAAGAGCCATATACCATATAAGAAACATGGTATATTGTATCTATACCAAATACATATTCTATAGAATATGTATTTGGTATATATATATATATACAATATACCATGTTTCTTATACAATATATGGTTCTTTCTCTCTATATATATACATATAAGTTTTTCATTTGGTTATTATGGGTCTAGGTAAAGTCTATTGAGCTTGCTTATTAGGAGACACAAAATGTTAAACATATTTGATGTTTTGATTCATTATTCATATATATATATACATATACATGTATAATACATGGTGGATGCTGCCAACTCGTTTTCGAGTACGGCCACTACTTTATATCCATGTAGGAGTACCCCTACCGTAGTCCAGCCAGCAACTTGAAAACTCTGGTACAAACACTACACTTGTGACAATTATTGACACATAGTGCTGGGCCCATGGTACCATGTGATGACAAGTGCAGAGAGATCTCCAGATATAAAGCAATGCCTGTGCCGTGAAGCTTTAATAGTGAACAAAGGCACTGCACAAAGCCAGTCCCACTCTCTTAACCAAGATGATATTTACCAAAAAGAAGAACAAGTCAACATCATTGGATACCATCAGGGTTGCAGGTGTTATATGAGAGTTTTCCTTCTCCTAGAATTCTGCCTTGACAAAGGCTAAGGGGTCATCTCTCCCAGTGATTTTGGATGGCCATTGACTCTTAAGAGCTCCTTTGCCCTTTGTATAATACATACATACATATATACATACATATATATATATACATACATATACACATACATACATATACACATACATACATATATATATACATACATATATATATACATACATATATATATATATATACTTACACTGCCAATACTGGAATTGAACTATCAAGACAGTTGAGGTATATCATACATAAATGCATGTATTTTATCTGACGAGGACGTACTGAAAAAACAGCACAGTACCTTCGAAATATATATAATAAAACATATATTTTGATTATGTGAATGTCTTCATTTATTATTATTTTGAATAATATATATACTTACATATATACATACTTATATGTATATTTATTATTATTTTGAATAATATATATACTTACATATATACATATTTATATACATACTTATATGTATATATATTATTATTTTGAATAATATATATACTTACATATATACATACATATTTATATACATACTTATATGTATATTTATTATTATTTTGAATAATATATATACTTACATATATACATATTTATATACATACTTATATGTATATATATTATTATTTTGAATAATATATATACTTACATATATACATACATATTTATATACATACTTATATGTATATATATTATTATTTTGAATAATATATATACTTACATATATACATACATATTTATATACATACTTATATGTATATTTATTATTATTTTGAATAATATATATACTTACATATATACATATTTATATACATACTTATATGTATATATATTATTATTTTGAATAATATATATACTTACATATATACATACATATTTATATACATACTTATATGTATATTTATTATTATTTTGAATAATATATATACTTACATATCATCATCATTTCATCATTTCATTTTACGTCCGCTTTTCCCTGCTTGCAAGGGTGGGACGGGAACTGATTTTGGCTTGATTTCTACAGCTGGATGCCCTTCCTAACACCAACCTCATTTACAGTGAGTGCTGGGTGCTTTTTTGCCATGGCACCTCCACGACCACTTTGCAGTGGAATGATATGGACCCCAGTCCCTATCATCTCATTTCTACAGCTGAGTAAACTGGAGCAATGTGAAATTAAGTATCTTGCTCAAGGAAACAACACATCATCCGGTCTGAGAATTGAACTCACAACCTTTTGATTGCAAGGCCAATGCTCTAACCACTAAGCCATGTGCCTCCACATATATACATACATATTTATATACATACTTATATGTATATATTTTGTGTATATATACTTATATATACATACATATATATATATATACTTACGGTAAACATTGCTGCAATTCAAATCAAGCACTCGATGCATTTTTACCACATAGGAAAAACGGAGTATATTTAGAATGAGAAAATGTGAAGTAGTTTCAGATGTTAAATTTCTTTATTGGTAATGTTGTGATACATATTTCAATGACAACAGTGGCCACACAATTCCGTGTACCCAGTGCCGTGACATCATCAGACAGCTTCTTATATAATAAGGTTACGTGCCCAAGGCAATCCAAACAGAAATGACAAGGGAAGGGACAAGGCATGTGTTGAATCGCCTGCCCATTCCCTGCCCGTTCCCCTGAATTGCCAGCCTGTTTCTGTTTGGATTGCCTTGGGCATGTACCTTATTATATAAGAAGCTGTCTGATGATGTCATGGCACTGGGTACACGGAATTGTGTGGCCACTGTTGTCATTGAAATATGTATCACAGCATTACCAATAAAGAACTTTAACATCTGAAACTAAGTCGCATTTTCGCATTGTACATACATATATATATATATACATACATATATATATATATATATATATATATATATGTATATATATATATATATACATATATACATACATACATATATATATACATACATGTATACATATATACAGACATACATACGTATATACATATATATATATATATATATATATACATACATATATACATACATATATACATACATACATATATACATACATATACACATACATACATATACATACATATACATACATACATACATACATACATATATACATATACATATATACACATATGTGTGTGTGTGTGGATCATCAGGATCCTGTGAGTGTGCAGGTGAAAACCCAAAGTAAAAAGACTCATATATATATATATATATATATATATGTTATAGAATGCTGTTAGCTTCTCGCTAAAACAATCTCTATACCTCTCATTTATATATATATATAGATACATATATATATATATATAATTTACTTCATTTTTTTGTTTTTCCTTTATCTTCATCCACAAGTGTAAACCTAATAAGACTTTGTGTTCTTAGATCTCTGTTTGTGTCGTTTATCCATGAACTGTTTATGTGTGTGTGTGTGTGTAAAAGACAAACAGAAATAAAAATGCAAACGACATATTACAATGGAGAAATATATTAGTTTTGCGCTTGATATAGTAGAAAAAGAGTTTTAATGTTTCAGAAGCTAGCCCTCCATCATAAAACAGACTGAGAAATTAATGAAGAAATAGAAAGATAGAGAAGAGTGGGCAGTGGCAGAAACAAAAAAGATTACTTTGAGAAAACTCAGGTCTATTTAAGTCACCCACTCTTGGATATATATGATGTATATATATATATATATATATATATATATATATATATATATAGAGAGAGAGAGAGAGAGAGAGAGAGAGGGAGAGAGAGAGAGAAAGAGAGTGTGTGTGTGTGTGTATATATATAGGCATTAAATTATATATAGAGGCATTAAATTAATTGACCAGGTCATGAAGGTCACAGAAAAAGTAATAGCACAACTAATCAGAGAGCGAATTGATCTAGATGAAATGCAGTTCGGGTTTGTGTCAGGTAAAAGTACCACAGATGCTCTTTTCATTGTACGAAAACTACAGGAGAAGTACATAGCTAAAAGTAAACCCCTATACTTAGCTTTTGTTGACTTGGAGAAAGCCTTTGACAGAGTCCCCCGCTCCATTATCTGGTGGGCTCTTAGAAAACTAGGTGTTGATGAATGGCTTGTGAGAGCTATACAAGCTATGTATAATGAAACAGTCAGTAAGGTTAGAATTAACAACGAATATAGTGAAGAGTTTAACGTAAAAGTTGGTGTTCATCAGGGCTCTGTCCTTAGCCCCCTTCTATTTATTATTACCCTTCAGGCTATAACAGAGGAGTTCAAGACCGGCTGCCCATAGGAACTCCTATACGCTGATGATCTAACACTTATAGCTGAATCAATGGCTGAACTAGAGAAGAAATTCCAAACATGGAAGCATGGCCTAGAATCAAAAGGCCTTAAAATTAACTTGTCTAAGACCAAATTGCTAGTATGTAGGAAGGAAAATAGGGCACTGGTCCCATCTGGGAAATGTCCATGCTCAGTGTGTAGGAAAGGAGTAGGCAGAAACTGTATTTTATGTCCCAAATGCAAAGTATGGGTGCATAAAAGATGTAGTGGGATCAAAGGTAAGCTAACTAAGAATATAGATTTTATATGTGGCCGGTGCTCAGGTCCAATAAGTAGCAGCAAGTGCCCACAGAATACTAGCTCTTTCAATTGTGCAGAGGGTTCTATAGAAATAGTGGACACCTTCTGTTACAAAATCAGCAGTGGTGGAGGGTGCTCTGAAAGTACAGTAGCTAGAGTCAGAACGGGATGGAAAAAGTTCAGAGAGCTTATACCACTATTGGCTGCTAAAGATTTCTCTCTAAAAATGAAAGGCAGGCTGTATGATGCCTGCATACGAACAGCAATGTTACATGGCAGTGAGACTTGGGCTTTATGTGCAGAGGATCTATGCAGACTCGAGAGGTACAAAGTTTGCATGCTCCGTTGGATGTGTAATAGTAATATACATGAACGGCAAAGCATAAACGAACTAAGTGAGAAATTAGGAATAAGAGGGATCAGATGCTGTTTACTTGAGAGAAGACTACGTTGGTATGGTCATGTGATGCGCATGAAAGACGACAGCTGTATAAAAAAGTGCAGGGCGATCAAAATAGACGGTAGCCACGGAGTAGGCAGACCCAGAAAAACCTGGGACGACTTGATAAATTCCGACCTCACACACTTACACCTCTCCAAGACAATGTCACTGGACTGAGATCTTTGGCGCTACGCAGTAATACAGAAGACCTGCCTTGCATAAGTGCAAAGCGAAACCTACAGTCAGTAGGCACCTCTTACCAAAATACACCCCATCCCACTACCCCCTCCCCATCCACACCACCCCCTTTCGATGTATAGTTATATTGGTACCACAACATCCAGTCCTAAATAAATGAGGTTGTGTAGGTGTCACGACAAAAAAAACACACAGTCCACGCTGTAATGTGGCCGTGTAGGTAACACGATAAAGGAAGAGTGTTAGGAAGGGCATCCAGCCGTAGAAAACCCGCCAGACAGTCCTATACGAGCGAGACAACCAATCTTGCCTCAAGTGGGAAAATTACCGTCCAAACCCATGCTAGCGTGGAAGATGGACTTTAAACGATGATGATGATGATGATGATATATACACACACAGTGAGTGTGTTCTGTTATTAATTCTGGCAATATTATTACACAAATATGACCCTCCCCAAGTATAACAATAAAAAAAAAAAAAATTTTTTTTTTTCTTTTTAGTCCAGAATTAGCCATCAAAACGGCTTGAGCTCAGCCGTCGGGGTCCTACTCGTTCCTATTACACACTCTACTACCCTAAGTAATGAGTACTTTGGTGTGTTATGGTCCACCTGGTTCCTTACAACATTTCCTTCGTTATATATATATATATAGTATAAACAAAGTTTCATACACTTAACATGTATGTGCTACCATTGGTTTTCAGGTACATGGCACATTCAGGCACATGAACAAAAATACAAAAATATTTTTGTCCATGTGCCTGAATGAAGGGGCAGTTTATGACCCGAAAACCAATGGTAGCACATACATGTTAAGTGTATGAAACTTTGTTTGTACTATATATATATATATATACACACACACACTCTCTTTCTCTCTCTCTCTCTATATATATATATATATATATATCCAAGAGTTGGTGACTTAAATAGACCTGAGTTTTCTCAAAGTAATCTTTTTTGTCAGGTCTATTTAAGTCACCAACTCTTGGATATATATATATATATATATAATCATCATCATCATCATCATTTTACGTCAACTCTTCCCTGCTTGCAAGGGTGGGATGGGTCTTATTCAGCACAGCATCTCTCCACTTGTCACGGTCCTTCGTCATCTCCACCGTGAGCTTCAGCGATCTGACGTCTGTTCTCACCACCTCCACCCATGTTTTTCGTGGTCTACCTCTACCACGTCTTCCTTCAACTGGCATTTCCTGGCACTTCTTCACCCATCGGTCATCCTCCATGCGTATCACATGTCCATACCACCTCAGTCTTCTCTCTCGCACACTACATTCTATCCCTCTCAGACGCAGTTTCTCTCTCAACACATTCATGCTGGGTCGTTCACGCACATTGACACTGCACATCCAACGGAGCATGCTTGCCTCATTTCTCCCCAGCCGTCGCATATCCACTGCAGTTTCTGCCCATGTCTCACTACCATGCAGCATCGCGCTCCTCACACAGGCATCATATAACTGGCCTTTCGTACGCAGGGAGAAATCCTTCTTCGTCAGCAGAGGAAGCAGCTCCCTAAACTTCTTCCAACCCGTCCTTATTCTAAATACTATGGCCTCGGAACCCCCCCCCCCCCATCCCATGCTAATCCAATCTCCTAGGTACCGGAATCTATCCACCACTTCTATAGCACCTGGCTGCATTTGAAAAATGTGTCTATCAATGCGACTTCTACTGTCTAATTTCCCTGTACATCTACTGCATACATATTTCTCCCTACCTGCTAGTTTGCCTGCTATCCCGCTACATCTCTTGTGTACCCAGGATCTGCATTGTGTGCATTTTATAGAATTTATGCCAGTTCCTTTTCTGCATATCTCATGGCTTAGTGGTTAGAGCATTGGCCTTGCAATCGAAAGGTTGTGAGTTCAATTCTCAGACCGGGTGATGTGTTGTTTCCTTGAGCAAGACACTTTATTTCACATTGCTCCAGTTTACTCAGCTGTAGAAATGAGATGATAGGGACTGGGGTCCATATCATTCCACTGCAAAGTGGTCGTGGAGGTGCCACGGCAAAAAAAGCACCCAGCACTCACTGTAAATAAGGTTGGTGTTAGGAAGGGCATCCAGCTGTAGAAATCAAGCCAGAATCAGTTCCCATCCCACCCTTGCAAGTAGGGAAAAAGCGGACGTTAAACGAAATGATGATGATGATGATGATATATATATAGTATAAACAAAGTTTCATACACTTACCATGTATGTGCTACCATTGGTTTTCGGGTCATAAACTGCCCCTTCATTCGGGCACATGGACAAAAATATGTTTGTCCATGTGCCTGAATGAAGGTCCAGATTTTAGTCCATGTGCCCAAATGATGGGTCAGTTTAAATGTGCCTCCCCCATATACAGTGGTAGTCATGATTGGACCCAAAATCCAATGGTAGCACATACATGTTAAGTGTATGAAACTTTGTTTATACTAAATAAGCTCTCTTCCAACAAATTGAGCACTGTGGATTTCTACCAACACACACACATATATATATATATATATATATATATATATATATATATATATATATATATATATATATATATACAGTGGAAGAAAGTGGGAGAAAGTTGATTGAAAATGAAGGAAGTTGATTGAAAGTTGATTGAAAGTGGAAGAAAGTTGATTGAAAATGGAAGAAAGTTGATTGAAAATCTGCCAAATTTCTTAACAGATGTCAAGCACTCCACGATTTTTGTTCATCCGGAGTTTTATTATAATAATAAACAAGAAAGACAGTTCCATTTGTCCATCCCTATTTATTTTGATTTATGTATTTCGAAGACATATGGTAGTTGTATAACAGTTGCCCTACATGTTCTCTTCAGACAAAAGTTCACATGAGATGTAAATATCCATTGATATGTTATTAGTCATATGTGTTATTCCCTTCACCGATCAGCAAGCATAAGTCCGAAAATGTTTAAGTAGTAGTTTTTATATGTGGGAGATAGATATTCCAATTGGCGTTGCTGCTTGTGAACTGGCTAGGGTATCAAGTTATCAGACTGGGTGCTTAATTCCTAGTGAGGCATGTATGAACTGTAGTCTATTTTTTTTTGTTTTTCGTATTAGATACTATTCACTTAGATACTAATTCTAATTTTAGATATTTGTACTTTGATGTTGAAGTTATAATGTATCTAAATATTAATGAATGTTGAATTACTTATTTGATGGTCTATTTACCATTATTTAAGTTTTAACTATATACTCTATGAAATGTCTTATTAATCTTGTGTAAACAAGAATTAAAAATTTCAGAGTATTTATTAAGAATGTTATGTCTACTATTTATGATGCCCAGAGTCTCTGTAGTACAGAGGTCAGACCCCCTAGATATAGATCCATTTATGTATGGAAAAGCATGTGAAAGTTTTGACCAAGAAAGGGAGTATTCTACTTGTTTATTTTTTAGCGACCAAACTAGTTCTGGCAGGGCTATGTTAGATCTTTTATCAGCTCTTTTAAATGAGTGTACAACCTTTCCTTAAATCTAGTAGAAGTTGCACCAATATGTCTATAAGACTTACTACTCATTTTTACTTCACATTCATAAACAATATTATTCTATACGAAATATGTATAACAAAATAAATAGGGATGGACAAATTAAACAGTCTTTCTTGTTTATTATTATTATTTACGGTCTGAGTTCAAATCCCGCCGAGGTTAACTGTGCCTTTCATCCTTACGGGGTCGATAAAATAAAGAACCAGTAATGTACTGGGTAATTGCTGGCCTTGTGCCAAAAGTAGAAACAATTATTATACATGTATGTATATATATGTATATAAGAAAATGTGTTTAAAATAATGTAGTATTTAAAACATTCAGATATAAATTGAATGAGCACTCGATATTGGTAGGGAGAGAGGAGAAATGTATTTTCTAATTAGAGAAGCAGCAGTGACTTCAAAGTTTCTGCTTAGTTGCTTCATATGGTTATATATATATATATATATATATATATATATATATATATATATATATATATATATATATGCATGGGTGCCAGAAACATTGCCAAGAAGACATATATAGAGGCAAACGTACACACTCATATACACCATTTAAACAAATATATATGCACACACACATATGCACATATCAATATATAGTAAGAATAATTTTCAACTAGCAATAACCACACCTCAAATAACCCTTTTTGGCTATGGTACTGCCTCTCTACAATAGTAAGTATAACAATAGTTGAAGGTAGTATTATATGTATATATATAAATTAAAGGTTAATTTGTCTCTAATACTTAAACATCTCAATGAATAGATAAGATATCACTCAGAGAAGCAATATTACATATTATTCATCATCATCATCATCATCAACCTTTAACGTCCGTGTTCCACGCTTGCATGGGTTTGGATGAGGGTTTTCCCACTTGAGGCAAGAGTGATTGTCTTGCTCGCATAGGACTGTCTGGCAGGTTTTCTACAGTTGGATGCCCTTCCTAACACCAACCACATTTACAGTGTGGGACTGGGAGGTTTTTACTGTGTTGCCTACACGGCCACATTACAGCGTGAAATGTGTGTTTTTTTGTCGTGACACCTACACGATCTCATTTGTTTCGGCCTGAATGTTGTGGCACCAACATAACTTTACATTGAAAGGGGCGGTGGGGGTGGTGGGATGGAGGTGTATTTTGTTAGAGATGCCTACTGATTGTAGTAGGTTTTACTTATTATATATATATATATATACATATATATATACACATACACATAAGGGTTCAGATTGATAGCCAGTGATTTCCATCTCATTGTTTACAATTTGCTCAACAAATCCATTTGGAGCACACACATTTAATTAATTGTAGTACAACATTCTCAGCTAGAAGCCTAAGCTATGAAAACAGTGTAATTATTGTATCAACGAATTAACATATGAAAATGTTAAAATACTCACAAATTTAATCAAATGAAATAGCCAGTATACTCCTAGTTTAGCACACAAAAATCCGCTGGAGAATAAAAATGCCTATATATAATATGTAAATTCTCAACTTGTATTGGGAGGTAATCAAGGATAAAAAAAGGTATAGGCTTCGTTATTTTCATACGAATGAAACAGTTCTAGTTCTCTAGAAGTTATTTATATACATAGTAAAGACATACACATATATATATATATACACACATATATATGTACACAGATACATATATATATGATGATCTTCCACAGCGGTATTTGTCTGCAAATGTTCATTCCAAAAGCCTTCGGGGAGCTTGACGTTATAATAGAAGACACTTGCTCAAGGTGGTATGCAAGGGAATTGAACCTGCAACTACTCAACTACAAATACAGAAATATACTTAAAAGAAGTTCTTAAGAAATAAATATCTAATTAGAAAGAGAAGGTGTTTGGGCAAGTTTCTTTAATATTTGGCAAAGACTTCAAAGGTAGATTGTTATGTTTGGTGGCGAAATATGAAGATTGGTGCTATTTTGGCTGCAATCTGACTTTGTAATAGAATCATTAACATTGAGAGTTAATTGCACCACAGGGAGAGAAAATAAATGACAAAGATATATGGACAAAGTAGTA
This sequence comes from Eledone cirrhosa, assembly GCA_964016885.1. Classification (NCBI taxonomy): domain Eukaryota; kingdom Metazoa; phylum Mollusca; class Cephalopoda; order Octopoda; family Eledonidae; genus Eledone; species Eledone cirrhosa. Next base: position 240,806,692 of record OZ024741.1, on the reverse strand, counting down.
GAGACAGGATAAATAGGTGAAATGAATTATATATATATATATATATCATCATCATCATCATCATCGTTTAACATCCATCTTCCACACTAGCATGGGTTTGGACGGGAATTTTCCCACTTGGGGCAAGATTGGTTGTCTTGCTCGTATAGGACTGTCTGGCGGGTTTTCTACGGCTGGATGCCCTTCCTAACACCAACCACGTTTACAGTGTGGAACTGGGAGGTTTTTACCGTGTTACCTACACGGCCACATTACAGCGTGGACTGTGTGTTTTTTTGTTGTGACACCTACACAACCTCATTTGTTTCGGACTGGATGTTGTGGTACCAACATAACTTTACATTGGAAGGGGTGGTGTGGATGGGGTGGGGGTAGTGGGGCCGGGGTGTATTTTTGTTAGAGGTGCCTACTGACTGTAGGTTTCGCTTTGCACTTATGCAAGGCGGGTCTTCTGTATTACTGTGTATCGCCAAAGATCTCGGTCCAGTGACATTGTCTTGGAGAGGTGTGAGTGTGTGAGGTCGGAGTTTAGCAAGTCGTCCCAGGTTTTTCTGGGTCTGCCTACTCCGTGGCTACCGTCTATTTTTATCGCACTGCACTTTTTTATACAGCTGTCGTCTTTCATGCGCATCACGTGACCGTACCAACGTAGTCTTCTCTCGAGTAAATAGCATCTGATCCCTCTTATTCCTAATTTCTCCCTTAGTTCGTTTATGCTTTGCCGTTCACGTATATTACTATTACACATCTAGCGGAGCATACAAACTTCGTTCCTCTCCAGTTTGCATATATCCTCTGCACACAATGCCCATGTCTCACTGTCATGCAACATTGCTGTTCGTATGCAGGCATCATACAGCCTGCCTTTCATTTTTAGAGAGAACCCTTTAGCAGCCAATAGTGGTATCAGCTCTCTGAACTTTTTCCATCCCGTTCTGACTCTGGCTACTGTACTTTCGGAGCACCCTCCCCCACTGCCGATTTTGTCACCCAGGTAACGGAAGGTGTCCACTATTTCTATAGAACCATTGTGCAATGGAATGAGCTAGTATCCTGTGGGCACTTGTTACTTATTGCACCTGAGCACCGGCCACATATAATATATATATATATATATAAAACCATTTATATATATATATATATCATCATTATCGCTGCTTATATATATATATATATATATATATATATATATATATATATATATATATCAGGATAGAACCAGTTTAAAACTAGTTAGACCATTACTCAACAGAGTACTTAATACTTGGGTAGTAGAGTAAAGAGTTGGGACCTGATAGCTAAGCTCTTGCCATTTCAACAACTAGTTCTAGACACACACACACACACACACACACACACACACACACACACACACACACATATAATAACTGAGAGATGTATGAATAGCAACTGCATATATATCATCATCATCATTTTAGGTCCCTTCTTCCATGCTAGCATGGACTAGATGTGTTGTCCTGTTGTGGGCAGTTCCAAGTCAGGATACAATAATTGAGAAATGTATGTGTTGGGACAATGGTTATATAAACAGAGTTTGTGAATCCAATCTAATAGCTTAGAGAATTTAATCCTTTCGTCACCATGTTTCCAAAGAAAAACACCTACCTATGATTTTCAAATTATTTTGAAAATAATGAACAATTTGGAGAGATTTAGTAATATGACTTTCTCAATATCAAATTTGTATTTGAAACATAATCTTATGGTGAAAGGTTTTTAGATAAATATAAACACTTTAAAACACAGTTTTGTATTATATAAATAGGGGACATTTCAGGCAGTTTGGTATGAAAAGGGTTGTGGGATAACATATATATAAAATAGCTTAGAGAAATAATAGGAATTATAACAAGTCACACTTCTATTTTACATACAATATTTATTGGTATTTTGAATTGGATAATTTTTAGGTTCAGTAAAGAAGTTGCATGTTAGTATTTCATATATTTTATTTAACCCAAATATTATTGTGTTTTTAACCCTTTAGCATTTAAACTGGCCATATCCCACCAGAATTCTCTCACCTCTTTCTGTTCAAACCAGCTGTAATTGGCCATTCATACTGATGTTGTGGTATTTTTCTCAAAATAAATAATATCAAAATATCATAGATTCGATATTATGTGAGATAACTATGAGGTAAAGAATATAATAGTATATATAGAGTAATGTAAATGGTAAAGGGTTAATGGCATTCACTGTATTTGAATTAATTAGCAAATCATTTGGAGAGATTTACTAAAATTATTTATTATTTCATTATTAAGATAGTATTCATCACATAAATTAACAAAAGGTTTTTATATCAAATTGTGCTGAAACATTTAAATTTAAATAGGAACCCTTTAAAATGAGTGATTTTGTTTCAAAGAGACACAGGCAGTTTTAGGTGTGCAGGTATCAAATGGGTTAATATCTGTTTTTACTATATATACTTTTTCCCCATTCAATGACTGGCCACTTATGTAATTTGGTCATCAATATTAAAGATTCAGAATACATAATTTCAGATGTTTAACCCTTTACCATTTACATTACTCTATATATACTATTGTATTTTCACAGTAAACACTTTATCTCATATAATATCGAATCTATGAGATTTTGATATTATTTATTTTGAGAACAATACTTTAACATCAGTATGAGGGGCTGGTTATGGCCAGTTTGAACGGAAAGAGGTGAGAGAACTCTGGCTGGATTTGACTGGTTTAAATGCTAAAGGGTTAAGGCATGCTATTGAGGAGAAAATTCCATGAATCTACAATCACTGAAAGGGAAAAACACTATATAAAAGTAAACATAGAAAAAAAAAATAAAGCATACATAAAAATTATTTTTCCTATCATTTCAATAAAGGATATTTATTCCCCTAATTACTTAAGTGTACTACCCTAAATATTTGTATGTATACTATGTTCAAAACAAATATTTTTACTTATCTAACCACATTGCAAAACATATGGTCACCATTCCAAGTGTTTTATATTCTGTTTGTGCATGGCCGAGTGGTTAAGGTGTTGAACTTACAATAATAATGTCATGGGTTTGAATCCTGCATTAGGTGGCTGTGTTGTGATATTGAACAAAATACTTTATTTCCCATTGCCCCAGTATATTCAACTAAAAGGGAGTACAGGCAATAGCTAGGGGTTAACCCTGCAATGGACTGGCATCCTGTCTGGGGGGAATCTTGCACTTTCAGCTGCTTAACACCAATGAAAATTGAAGCTCGGTATAAGCACTGGCCTGATGGCTGGGAACAGAATTTCACTTTAATGACACACAGCACTGCAATAACAATATTCTACAATACACAGAATCATAGGAGTAGTTAGTCTCCTCTTGCTACATATACCTGGAGCTTAGCTATTTGGTATTACTCTCTGTTTTCATTTTTCCAGGCCTCTTGTTTCACTTTTATAGCTCTATCTACTCTACTATTCCACCAACATGCTACTTTCTATCTTGCTGGGAGCTTACTCCAGCTACAGGCCTGGAATGTTGCCTTGAGCAGATTGTCTTGTAGAAATTCCAACTTCTCACTCTTTAACTTTCTAATTCATCATTTATTTCTTATTTTATCTTCTGATGAAGGACTAGTGTCCGAAATGTTAAGACTCTTTTCCTATTATTTCATCATTTATTTCTTATTTTATCTTCTGATGAAGGACTAGTGTCCGAAATGTTAAGACTCTTTTCCTATTATTTCAAGCATTAAACTAATATATTTATTCATTGTATTGTGCTGTTTGCTTTGTTATTTCTGATTCCTTTTTCATGTGTGTGTATGTGTGTGTGTGTGTGTGTGAAACCTTGCTTTGTTTTATATATATACATATATATAAAGTATATATATGCACACATATACATGTCTACATATAACAATATATACCTTTATGTAAAAATATATACCTTTATGTAAAAACATGTAAAAACTTGCACACATACATGCACACAACCATGTTTATATATATGTGAGATCTTTTGTTTAAATGATGGTATGTGTGTATGCATAGTAGTTTTTGTGTATTGATTATCAGTTGCATATATAAATGTACATGAATGTATGCATGTGTTTGTGTGTGTGTGTGTGTGTGTGTGTGTGTGTGTGTGTGTGTGTGTGTGTGTGTGTGGGTGTGTGTGTGTGTGTGTGCACGTGGTTGAGCTTTCATTATATATTTAAGCATGTATGCATATGTGGGTATACATATGTGGGTATGCATATGTGGGTATGCATATATGTTTGGATGTGTGTATGTTCAGTTTTAGCTTTTGTCAATGCAGAAACAATGAGAGTGATACAAATAGAGAGAAGAGAGTAGAAATAGAATGACAAAAAGATATATAGATATATTTAGAGAGAGAGAGAGAGAGGGAGAGAGAGAGAGAATGGAAAAGTTGAATTACTGTGGAAAAATGTGAGATTTATGAGAAAACTTTGATTATTCAAGATTAATCCTTATTGCTATCAAAACCAGCAGAAACAAAATCTGCAACCAATTAGCATTTTATAATTAAAAAATTAACTTTAATTTAACAAAGTACTTTATCTTATTATTATTATTATTATTATTATTATTATCATTAATTTATTTATTTTTACTTGTTAAATTCAAACCAGAAACAAACCAAATAATAACAATAAAATAATACAATAAGGAAATAATTTTATAAATTTCTCTCTCTCTCTCTCTCTCTCTCTCTCTCTCTCTCTCTCTCTCTCTCTCTCTCTCTCTCTCTCTCTCTCTCTCTCTCTCTCTCTCTCTCTCTCTCTCTCTCTCTCTTTTCACCTTCTCTATCTCATTTAACACAATGTTTGCCATTTTCACTGGCAGAAATATTGTCCAATTTTTGCAGCAGGCCAAATCAAAGATGTATAACTACCCTGTAAGTGTGACATGTGGAGGAGATGTGGAGGCACAGAGTGTTGCTATTGTTCCCAACTATCTCACTGATACATTGTCCACACACAAAGATGGTGGACGTGTCTGGAATCAGGGTGAACATGAAGACTATGAGGAAATTCATAATATGGCAGGTAATTAGCAAGAATCCTTTCTATTTATTGTGTAGATTAATTAGAGACAAACAATAATAGGCGTGACTAGGTGTACGCAGCTATAGACAGGGGGAGCACTGTGTTGTTGCAGCAGTGACGTACATATTTAACTCTAAAACACACAAAGTAGTGAAATGGTAGAATTGTTAGAGCATCACACAAGACAATTTGAGCTATCTATTTTGGCCCTACATGTTATGAGTTCCTGTGTGGCAGACTTAATCACACCCAGTTTATTACCAGCACTGAGCCCTTATGTGCCTTCAGAATAGTTCATTCTGTAGCAAGCATTCAGGAGGTAAGCCTCCAGTTTGAGACTAACCTCCTCCTTTCCTCTTACTAGTCTCAGAGACCCTGAAGAAATATGGGGTCATGGGTAATGCCTTTCCCTCCTTGGCTAAATGGAGGGGGGGGGGTATATAATTTGGCCACTTTTTTTTTTTTTGTCAGTAAAAACTTGTTATTACAGAAATAAACAAGATTTAGGATCATTTTCAAGATTATGATTTATACACATGGAAATATCTTTATATATATATATGATTGGAAGTAACACTAAGACAGCATTTAAATATAATATAGGTGTATATGAAGACACATATAAACATGTATTATATACTTTAAACACATGGGTATCCTTGCTATTGAAAAAAAAAATGTCAAAATATTTTTGTCACAAAAAACTTTTATTGTTCTCTATTTTCCTCTGTGAATATATCACAGAGTTGCCAGTAGGTTTTGAGAATGTCAGACAACATTGTTTCAAGATTTATGAATCTTTCATCAGTGTCACTCACACAATCTGTACTGGCAAGGAAATAGATTAGAATCTATATAGAATTTGGCATAATGATCATTTTCTGGAGATGCTCATTTGCATATATCTAAAAGAAAACATTGGTTGGAAATGCTCATTTGCATATATTGAAAACTTGGCTGGTTATATTTAATTGGTAATATATATGAATCTACACATCTGATGAGCAGATTGATATTGGAGTCAGGTCTATCACATTGATAAAGATCTCAAGCCAATCATCTATGAAACGTATGTAATGTTCGATGTGGAATAAAAACATTTTGACTTGAAACTTGTCCCATACATCATATGTAAGAGATCAGAAAAGAAACAGGATTGAGATTGCCAAAAAAAGTTTCAAATCCAAACTACAAATTTCCCCCTTAATAATTGTTTCTACTTTAGGCACAAGGCCAACAATTACCCAGTACATTACTGGTACTTTATTTTATCGACCCCGTAAGGATGAAAGGCAAAGTTAACCTCGGCGGTATTTGAACAGATCGTAAAGGGATGTAACTACGCTGGAAAGCATGTCTGACCCTCTACCAATACTGCCAATTCACTGCCCCTTAATAATAATCCCATTCAAGTGTAATGCACTTTCCCATCCTTCTCTGCCATGTATCCCTACAGCCCTGGAAGGATTCTCCCAGAAACCTCCAAAGCTCCATTGTCATGACCCATCCGGAAAATGTGTCATACGCAAAGATCCATGACTCATCACTGGTGATAACTCCAAAAAGTCTGGTTTGGTTTCAAGACACTTGAGGATGTCCTTACATATCCACATGCACCAATCCTTCAGGTCATTTTTCAGCAGCTTTGGCACCATTCCGTATACCCAAATCATCAGTGATAATTTTCCAAATGCTGTCACAATTCATGCCCAGCTCACTTGCAATCAGTCAAACAGTTAGCTGATGATCGCCATGCCTCACATGTTCAACATTGGCCTAAGTCTTGCTCGTTGAAGGTCTTCCATTCCTGGGGTCATCTTCCACCTTTTGTGTCACTCAAAATCCTGTGAGCATTACATCATCTAATCACTTTATACTTGCTGCAATATTCTGAGTGTTTCAGACAGAGTTTTCCCCATGCAGACCAGAAACTTCAGGCTGGTTCGTTACTCTGTGTCCATCATTTGATGGCCTAAAATTGAAGAGCTGTTAACAAAAGCACGTGAAAAAAAACATACAATGGCTGCAGAGAGCTGAGATTGCAGTTATATACTTCCCAGATATTACATGACATAAACCACTAATTTCTACCGCACTCATAGCTCACACACCACACTAAATCTTTCTGACATGCTTCGAATATATACATATATAAATAAAAGTTTCTGAGAATGAATGGCAGAATGGATGTATTTTTTTTAGGCTAATACTAAGAAGTTACAAAACTGCTATCAATTAGTCAATATACCAATAAATAATTTTGCCTATTTTACCCTTTCAAATGATCATAAAACAATGGATTAATTAATTACTAAACCTTGTCTTATTTGTATTATTGTTCAGCATTATCATCATCATCATCATCATCAGCGTTTAACGTCCGTGTTCCACGCTTGCATGGGTTTGGACGGGGGTAGTCCCACTTGAGGCAAGAGTGATTGTCTTGCTCGCATAGGACTGTCTGGCAGGTTTTCTACAGTTGGATGCCCTTCCTAACACCAACCACATTTACAGTGTGGGTCTGGGAGGTTTTTACCGTGTTGCCTACACGGCCACATTACAGCGTGGACTGTGTGTTTTTTGTCGTGACACCTACACGATCTCATTTGTTTCGGCCTCGATGGCGCGGCACCAACATAACTTTACATAGAACGGGGTGGTGTGGATCGGGTGGGGGTGGTGGGACGGGGTGTATTTGTTAGAGATGCCTACTGGCTGGAGTAGGTTTTACTATATATTTAGGTAAGGCGGGTCTTCTCTGTTACTGAGTACCGCCAAAGGTCTCGGTCCAGTGACATTGTCTTGGAGAGGTGTAAGTGTGTGATGTCGGAGTTTATCAGCTCGTCCCAGGTTTTTCTAGGTCTGCCTATTCCGTGACTACCGTCTATCTTTATTGCCCTGCACTTTGTTATACAGCTATCGACTTTCATGCGCATCACGTGTCCATACCAACGTAGCCTTCTCTCGAGTAAACAACATCTGATCCCTCTTATCTCTAATTTATTCCTTAGTTCGTTTATGCTTTGCCGTTCACGTATATTACTGTTACACATCCAGCGGAGCATGCAAGCTTCGTTCCTCTCTAGTCTGCGTATATCCTCTGCACACAATGCCCAGGTCTCACTGCCATGCAGCATTGCTGTTCGTATGCAGGCATCGTACAACCTGCCTTTCATTTTTAGTGAGAACCCTTTAGCAGCTAATAGTGGTATAAGCTCTCTGAACTTTTTCCAACCAGTTCTGACTCTAGCTACAGTACTTTCAGAGCACCCTCCCCCACTGCTGATTTTATCGCCCAGGTAACGGAAGCTGTCCACTATTTCTATAGAACCCTCTGCGCAATTGAAAGAGCTAGTAGTTTGTGGGCACTTGCTGCTACTTATTGCACCAGAGCACCGGCCACATGTAAAATCTATGTTCTTAGTTAGCCTACCTGTGATCCCACTACATCTTTTATGCACCCATACTTTGCATTTAGGACATAAAATGGAGTTTCTACCTACGCCTTTCCTACACACCGAGCACGACCATTTCCCAGAAGGGACCGCCGCCTTGTTTTCTTTCCTACAAACTAGTACTTTGGTCTTAGCCAGGTTAATTTTAAGTCCTTTTGACTCTAGGCCGTGCTTCCATGTTTGGAATTTCTTCTCTAGCTCGGCCATTGATTCCGCTATGAGTGTCAGGTCGTCTGCGTATAGGAGTTCCCATGGGCAGCCTGTCTTGAACTCCTCTGTTATGGCCTGAAGGGCAATAATAAATAGTAGTGGACTGAGAACAGAGCCCTGATGGACGCCGACTTTTACGCTAAACTCTTCACTATATTCGTTGTTAATTCTAACCTTGCTGACTGTTTCTTTATACATGGCTTGTATAGCCCTCACAAGCCATTCGTCAACGCCTAGTTTTCTAAGAGCCCACCAGATAATGGAGCGGGGGACTCTGTCGAAGGCTTTCTCCAAGTCGACAAAAGCTAAGTAGAGGGGTTTACCTTTAGCTAGGTACTTCTCTTGTAGTTGTCGTACTATGAAAAGAGCGTCTGTGGTACTTTTGCCTGACACAAACCCGAACTGCATTTCATCTAGGTCAATTCTCTCTCTGATTAGCTGCGCTATTACTCTTTCCGTGACCTTCATGACCTGGTCGATTAATTTAATGCCTCTATAGTTACTCCTATCTAGGGCGTCTCCTTTACCCTTATAACAGTTAACGATGATGCTGCTATGCCAGTCCTTCGGAACAACCCCGTTTTGTACGACTTGGTTAACTATGCGGGTGACCATGGTGTGTCCCACCGTGCCAGATGCCTTCAGCATCTCAGCAACTATTTCCGAAGGCCCAGCCGCCTTACCAGTCTTCATATCCTTGATTGCCTTACTTATTATACTCCCCTCGACTAACACTGCTGGTCCCTCTATTGGGTCGATATGGGGGAGACTGCCTTTCTCCCAATTATTCTCCTCATTTAGAAGCCTTTCATAGTGACACTTCCAAGCTACCTTCTTATCAGCGTCGGTGATGGCAAGTGTGCCATCGTCGTTTAGTACACACTTCTCCCCGACAATATCACGGTTTTCCTTGACGCATTGCCTAGCAATCCTGAACACCTCACGTTTTTGGTCATCGCGTTGTAGAACATGCTTGAACTTTCTTTCCTCAGCTTCCCTTCTTGCTAAGTACACTTGTCTCCTAGCTTCCCTCCTGGCCACTTGATAGTCCTCTCTACTTCCCCCATCCCGCCATACTTTCCAAGCCTGCTGTATATATATATAGGGCGGTGGACTGGCAGTATCAGTAGAGGGTCGGACGCCATGCTTTGACGCATAGAGTTACGGCCCTTTATGGTCTGAGTTCAAATCCCCCCAGGGTTAACTTTGCCTTTCATCCTTACGGGGTCGATAAAATAAAGTACCAGTAATACACTGGGATAATTGCTGGCCTTGTGCCAAAAGTAGAAATAATTATATATATATATAAAGGAACGGTGTGGCGGAGTTTGACAGGGTGATGAGATTGAGGGAAAGGGTGGGGTGATCCTGTGTAAAGTGGATGTACACTGTTGGTGAGAATAGTTAGTAAGGAGCAATGGTGTGGCAGGGATGCAGGTGAGTTAGGTTACACACTTATGCTGGCAGATGAGTTTTCACCAATCCTCACAGTCTTTTATCATGTCTGTGGTGAGATTCAGCTTCATAAATACAGTCTTCACTACTTCATCCCATGTCTTTCTAGGTCTACCTCTTCCATGAATCCCATTCACTGAGATTTTTTCTGCACTTCTTTATACAACTGTCATCTATCATATGCATAACACACACATGCATGCATGCATTCACGCATAGACACTGCATCCTTTAAGACACTCATGCTTCCCGAAATACGCCAAGGCTACACCTGATGTACCCCTTCCATACACATGCACACATGTGTGTATCATGACTCGTGCACTGTTCATTTTACTGATGTTTGTGCATTGCCCTATGTACTGTACATGCACTTTTTGATGAGTTGTGGTGCACCTGGGCACTGTTCACAATATTTCATTATTATTATTATTATTATTATTATTATTATATCATGACTCATACACTGTTCATTTTCCTGACATTTGTACATTATTCTATGTACTATACATCCACCTTTGATGAGTTGTAGTGCACCTGAGCACTGTACACAATAATTTCATTATTATTATTATTATCATTATTATTATATATACCAAGCATGAACCTAATATAACTGTGTACAATTGTCTCCTGTGTTTTGTTCAACTATATATAGAGAGATAGATAGATAGATATATACATATGCACACACACACACAGATATCAATTGAAATAAGATCATCTTGATTTAGTTGTACCATAAAAGCTCGATGAGAATCAGATGTGAAAATACCATAATTCCGAGCATACTCATACAATATTACAGAATCAACAATAATTATATTTTGTAATACATCAGGCAGGAAAGTAAACAAGACAGAAATTTTCACTGACATTACAATTAATTTCCTACCTATAGTTTCAGAGTAAGAAAAAAATATAATATATATATACCAGATAATTAGCAAATTTATGATAATGGTCTTTTAGTGCTATAAAATAATACTATCCATGGGGAGCTTGAATTGAAAATGAACTCATGTGTTGTTAAGCTTAGCTAGGAACATCGTGCTGGAGTTAGATGGGAAGGCAGATATAGCTTATAAATAAATAACCATGTGCCTGCCCATCCTTTCAATCTATCTAATTTCTCATTCTTTCTTCTGATGAAGGACTAGCGTCCGAAATGTTAAGACCCTCTTCCTGCAATTTCAAGCATTAACCCAATATATTCCTTCCATATACTGTACTGATTGTGTTGTTATTTCTGTTTGTCTTTTATATATATATATAAGAAAGAGTGAGGACCCCGACAGCTGAGCTCTTGCTATTTCATGCAAGCTCAACTGTCATGATCCCAACTCTTTCTTATACTCATACTCTACTACCCCAAGTATTGAGTACTCTGGTGAGTAATGGTCTACTTCGTGCACTTTTTACTATATAAATTAATTACCAACATGTGCACTAATATGCAAATTATTATGTCCATTTCAAAATAATACCATGAGCAAATGGGTATATAAACCCATCAAATACATGTTTCATTGTGGTTGATTGGATGATATACAAGTCTTCTGATGAGGGTCCAATAAGATCCGAAAATCGATTAAAGATTTTTTTCATTTTTTTCAATTAACAGAGAAATTCATATTTTCTGGCATGTTTACATACCTACATATTAGATCTGTGTAAATATTTATAAACATTGGTGTAATCATGGTTACACCCTGTGTATTTATACAGATATTACTTTATCATACACTTTGGCTCCTAGCATACCTCTTACTATATATATATATATATATATATATATATATATACATATATATATATCGAAAGGTTGTGAGTTCAATTCTCAGACCGGGTGATGTGTTGTTTCCTTGAGCAAGACACTTTATTTCACATTGCTCTAGTTTACTCAGCTGTAGAAATGAGATGATAGAGACTGGAATCCCTATCATTCCACTGCAAAGTGGACGTGGAGGTGCCACGGCAAAAAAGCACCCAGCACTCACTGTAAATGAGGTTGGTGTTAGGAAGGGCATCCAGCTGTAGAAATCAAGCCAGAATCAGTTCCTGTCCCACCCTTGCAAGCAGGGAAAAGTGGACGTAAAATGATGATGATATATATATAGCGAGCGAAACCACGTGGTCGAAAAACAACAAAAGTACAACTCAAAAAGATGTTTATGAAAATGTAAAGAGAAAGCAAGCTCGCTAAACACCAACGTTTTGTTCATGTTATATATATAAGGTGCATTTTCTTTTATTATCTTTTTCTTTATATAAACGTCTACACTTTTTTTCACTATATATATATATATATATATAATATATCAGCACAGTTACATAACACATATAGACAAAACAAAAAATAGACAGGAACAATTTATGAATGTCTTTCAAGTAAAAGAGATACATGAACATTTATGACTAAAATTGAATGGACAACAGATTGTACATGTACATGTACATGTACAACATCATGCCAGAAGAAGGGAAAATTATCTTTTGCCAATGAAATATGTGTTGTGAAATTTATTTTCAAGGAATACTTAACTATCTTTCTTATTAAGATAATAAAAATGATTTTATTGTCACAGTGGTGGATTGACAGAAATATTTGGGCATCAGACAAATACTTATCATATATGTTTCAGCTCTTTACAATCTGAGTTTAAATCCTGCTGAGATCAACTTTGCCTTTTAACATTTCAGAATCAATAAAATAAAGTACCAGTCAAGTACTGAGACCATTAGATTTCCTGGCTTCCAGCCTAAATTAGAAACCATTATATAACAGTCCTGTTAAAAGGCGGTGGATTGGCAGTATCGGTAGAGGGTCGGACGCCATGCTTTTCAGCATAGTTATGTCCCTTTACGATCTGAGTTCAAATCCCGCCGAGGTTGACTTTGCCTTTCATCCTTACGGGGTCGATAAAATAAAGTACCAGTAATGCACTGGGTAATTGCTGGCCTTGTGCCTAAAGTAGAAACAATTATATAACAGTCCTAAAAATGTTTCGAGAACTTTCTTCTCTTCTTCTTCTTCTTCCTCCTCCTCCTCCTCATCCTCCTTCTTCCTCATCCCCCTTCTTTGACAATAACTTATTCCTTGAAGGGTTGTCGAAGCTGAGTCCTCAGATATGCCTTCCAGAGGGTCCTATCAGAAGCAACTGTCTCCAAATGATCCAACTGAACCCCAAGTAAGATCAATCAAGCTCAAGGATGTTATCCAACCATCTTGTTCATGATCTCCCTTTTGGTCTCCTGTTGGTTGGATTTGCCTGTAAAATCTGACCAACAATTCTTTTTTTTTGACATTCTAACCATGTCCATAGTACCAGAGCTGTGATCTCTCAAGGTAGTGGTTCTACTTGAAATGACTCCCCGATCTGTGAACTATAAAACCTATCAAAGACCCCATAGTGGAGCTCCATTTCAGCCACTGGTATTGGCAATTTTATTCATTTAGTCATTACCCAAGATTCATGACCGGTAAGGGCAGTCCCGAATACCTAATCAGAGATAGCGATTTGGGCTTTTATACCTACCTTCAATTCTTCTGATGATCAAGTACTGAAGCTGGCACATTACTGCACCACCTCCAGCAATTCTGAACTTGGCAGACAAAATAGTGAATGTGTTACCCTGACAAATAGTAAGGGAGCCATGCTCATTTTTACAGATAACCATCTATACCCAGATCAAAGCATGTGTGGAAGGGGAAGAGTGAGGTGAGTTGCTGGATGCCAAATATTTCCACAGTTAAAGGTTCAAAGAGAAACCTATAAGAGAGCAGCCAGTATTTTGGCAGTAAACGTTAAATTCAGGAGGGGAGGGGGCTGATGCTGTTTTAACCAGGTTGCCACTGAAGAAACCATTGCTGCAGGTCCAACCCTTAATTAGGACTTATCACTTCAGAACAGATAAATTGTGAGGTCATCCAGGCTTTTTTCATATTGGGATTATTTGGTTGTTTATGAATTCTGGTGGTCTGTTAATTTTGGAAGAAATAGTCGATGGAATTGGTGAGTAAAGCCACATGGCTTACTGGTTAGGGTGTTGGACTTCCAGTCATAATGTTTTGGGCTCAATTCCTGAGCTGGGTGGTGCATCATGTTCCTGAGAAAAACACTTCATTTCATGTTGCTCCAGTACACACAGTTAAAAACGAGGATTAACAGTAACTGGGAGTTAACTTTTCATTGAACTAGTGTCCTATCAAGGTGGTAGTTTTGTACTCTCAGTCACTTAACACTGATGAAACTTGGATAACCATTGGGCTTGAGACAAACTTTAACTTTTTTTTATTGGTAAGTGGAATAATTACTTCAGGCCTTAGGTATTTTAGGGGTTATGTTTGTAATTTGGTTGAGCCCTCTGAAATTTATGTTTTGAGGATTTTGCTATTATCTTTCTCATATTTAACGAAAGGGACAAATCAAGAAGCCCATCTAAGTAGAAAGTATATGCTTTATGCTTTACAATCCTATTTCCTCTTCACCTTTTTCATGATTTCATGACTGATTTTTAAAGAATTTTTGATGTTTGCTGTTAGAGAGTAGCTATGTTATTCAAGTGTTATTGAAACATTTGATATGATGTTGTTTTTAGAATTGTTGTATGATGTTTTATTGCTTGTTTTATATTCTTTAATTCTTTTACTGGATTCAGTCATTAGATTACTGACATGCTGGGGTACCACCATCAAAGATAAATCAACCATATCAACTCCAATACTTGTACTTATCATATTTATCTCTATTTGTTGAACTGTTAAACAGTACAAACATGGATACTCACACATATACATGAATCCACTTACATACATACATACATACATACATACATACATATATACATATATATATAGAGAGAGAGACGGGGGGCGGCGAATAAGGAAAATGTGAAGATCTGTGTAGATGTTTAAAAACCCTTTATTAACAAAGCTGTGATCATCATCATCATCATCATCATCACCGTTTTACGTCCGTTCTTCCACGCTAACATGGGTTAGACAGGTTGTCCTGTTGTGGGCAGTGTCTGATCGGCTGACCATGCCTTGCTCATACAGGAACTGATTTGGCTTGATTTCTACAGCTGGATGCCCTTCCTAACACCAACCTCATTTACAGTGAGTGCTGGGTGCTTTTTCGTGGCACCTACACGTCCACTTTACATTGTGGGCTGGGTGCTTTTTTGCCGTGGCACCTCCACAACCACCTTGCGGTGGGGGGGGGGGGGGGGAGCATATTTCAATGGTGATCATGGTTACGTGATTGTTCAATCATACAACCAGTCACACAATATCACCAGACAGCATCTAATGTAATAAGGTTACATTTCTGAGGCAATCCAATTTAAAGAGAAGGAAACAGACAAAAATTATGTTTTCATAGCCTAAGTCCATTCCCTTCCGATGAGCTTCTACACAGTTTTCCTCTACCAAATTTGACTCACAAAATATTGGTCAATCTAAGCCTATAACAGAAAACACTTATCCAAGTAAAGTTTGCATCGGAAACAAATGTTGTCAGTTTTCTATCTTTCTTTGTTATTAAGTCATTTAGTAGCCACACTGAATAATATTTCTATTGTGTGGTGTGTTGTCTTTTATCAGGGTAGCTATTTCAGTTGTGTAACTAGGTGTATAGATTATAAGGTGATGTATAAAGTTGCTATGGTAGCTAGCTATATAGAGTAGAAAGTGATGTCTAAACAGCTGTTGTTGTTGCTATGGTAACTAGCTATATAGAGTAGAAAGTGCTGCATAAGTAGTAGTTGTTGCTATGGTAGCTAGCTATATAGAATAGAAAGTGATGTATAAACAGTTGCTGTGGTTATAGTAACTAGCTATATAGAGTAGATAGTGATGTCTATATGTCTAAACAAGAGTTGTTGTTATGGTAACTAGCTATATAGAGTAGAAAGTGATGTCTATGTCTAAACAAGAGTTGTTGTTATGGTAACTAGCTACAGTAGATAGTGATGTCTATATGTCTAAACAAGAGTTGTTGTTATGGTAACTAGCTATATAGAGTAGATAGTGATGTCTATATGTCTAAACAAGAGTTGTTGTTATGGTAACTAGCTATATAGAGTAGATAGTGATGTCTATATGTCTAAACAAGAGTTGTTGTTATGGTAACTAGCTATATAGAGTAGATAGTGATGTATATATGTCTAAACAAGAGTTGTTGTTATGGTAACTAGCTACAGTAGATAGTGATGTCTATATGTCTAAACAAGAGTTGTTGTTATGGTAACTAGCTATATAGAGTAGATAGTGATGTCTATATGTCTAAACAAGAGTTGTAGTTATGGTAACTAGCTATATAGAGTAGATAGTGATGTCTATATGTCTAAACAAGAGTTGTTGTTATGGTAACTAGCTATATAGAGTAGATAGTGATGTCTATATGTCTAAACAAGAGTTGTTGTTATGGTAACTAGCTATATAGAGTAGATAGTGATGTCTATATGTCTAAACAAGAGTTGTTGTTATGGTAACTAGCTATATAGAGTAGATAGTGATGTCTATATGTCTATACAAGAGTTGTTGTTATGGTAACTAGCTATATAGAGTAGATAGTGATGTCTATATATCTAAACAAGAGTTGTTGTTATGGTAACTAGCTATATAGAGTAGATAGTGATGTCTATATGTCTAAACAAGAGTTGTAGTTATGGTAACTAGCTATATAGAGTAGATAGTGATGTCTATATGTCTAAACAAGAGTTGTTGTTATGGTAACTAGCTATATAGAGTAGATAGTGATGTCTATATGTCTAAACAAGAGTTGCTGTTATGGTAACTAGCTATATAGAGTAGATAGTGATGTATATATGTCTAAACAAGAGTTGTTGTTATGGTAACTAGCTATATAGAGTAGATAGTGATGTCTATATGTCTAAACAAGAGTTGTAGTTATGGTAACTAGCTATATAGAGTAGATAGTGATGTCTATATGTCTAAACAAGAGTTGTTGTTATGGTAACTAGCTATATAGAGTAGAAATTGATGTATAAACAGTTGTTATGGTATCTAGCGAGTAGAAATTGATGTATAAACAGTTATTATGCTAAGTAATTGATGTCTAAACAAGAGTTGTAGTTATGTTTATGAGTTCATGAAGTCTATTTAGGATGTAAAGTAAGTTCAGTTGTATATTGTTTTTATACAAATATGAGTTATGTATATTGAATCTTATCCCTAACAATACCATTTAGTGGGGTATAATGTATTATATAGCTGGGGTGTAGAACCTGGTGGGAGAGTCTGGCAGGGGTGTGCTTATGTGTATTATGTTACTGGCTCTTGTGAGTTGTTCTGGGGTTCTATTCTTAATATCATTATTATTATTGTTATTGTTGTTCTTCTTCTGATATATATATATTGTTCTTCTTGTTGTTCTTATATATATATATATATATATATAAGCAAAGGGATATTTAATTTGTTGGTAATTCAACAAATATATATATTTATAACTGATTCGAAGCACTCAACAGATTTTCTGGAGTATAATATCAATGATATTAATGAATGGAAACTATATTTATAAAACAATATTTATTCTATTATATATATTTCAAGGGTACCAAAACTTTGGTACGCACTCATCAGATAAAATACAAAGTTTGACATATCCAGGAATGAGACCTTAACGGTTCAAGTTTTACTTGGATAGTAAAACTTGAACTGTTAAGGTCCCATTCCTTATATAATAGAATAAATATGGTTTTATAAATATAGTTTCCATTTGTTAATATCATTGATATATATATATATATATATATATATATATATATATATATATACATATATATAATATAAAACGAAAAATCAGTGATGCATCTGAACTCAATTTATTGTGTGTTACAATTGTTTCACCGGCGGACAGCTTGAGGCACGATCATTGTGTGGATCTGTCTGATTCTGGATCTGCAGGTTCGATGGACACGTCTAATGATTTCAGAGCAAATTCCTTCAGTGACATGTATGCCAAACCACAAATCACAGTTAAATTATATTCAGTGAAGGAATTTGCTCCAAAATCATTAGACGTGTCCGTCGAACCTGTGGATCCAGAATCAGACAGATTCACACAATGATCACGTTGCGAGCTGTCTGCCGGGGAAACAATTGTAACACAATAAATTGAGTTGTGATGCATCACTGATTTTTCGTTTTATATTATATCACACTCTGCTCTGTAAGAACATAGAGTGCTCAACTGGCATACCGCCTATGGAAGCATCTCAACTACCATCAGACACACATGGTGGTGTGGTGTAGTGTGGTGTGGTGTAGTGTGGTGTAGTGTAGTGTTGTGTAATGTGGTGTGGTGTAATGTGGTGTGGTGTAGTGTGGTGTGGTGAGGTGTAGTGTTGTGAGATATAGTGTGGTGTGGTGCAGTGTAGTGTTGTGTGGTGTGATGTGGTGTGGTGTAATGTGGTGTGGTGTAATGTGGTGTAGTGTAATATGGTGTAGTGTAATGTGGTGTGGGGTAATATGGTGTAATGTGGTGTGGTGCGGTGCGGTATGGTGTGGTGTGGTGTAGTGTAGTGTAGTGTGGTGTGATGTGGTGTGGTGTAATGTGGTGTAATGTGGTGTAGTGTAATATGGTGTAGTGTAATGTGGTGTGGGGTAATATGGTGTAATGTGGTGTGGTGCAGTGCGGTATGGTGTTGTGTGGAGTGGTGTAGTGTAGTGTGGTGTGGTGTAGTGTAGTCAGATGTACTGTGGCATGGAGTGGTGTAGTGTGATATCTGTGGTGTTGAATGGTGTTATCTGGTGTGGTGTGGTGATAGTATGTGAGATGGTGGTGGTGGTGGTGGTGGTGGTAGGTACAGTGATATTGCTGTTTGGATAGCCAACAACTGTAGAATATTCCAGTAAGTTTATTTGCCATTTCTCACTGCCACAGGAAAAACTTGGAGGAGGTCCATCAGTTCTTTTTCTTCTTAAATGAAATTATTCAGAGTAATGGTGATGATGATGATGATGACTGTAGTGGTGGTCTGGTGGTTATGATAGTGGTTGTAGTGGTAGTGTTGGTGGTGGTCTGGTGGTTATGATAGTGGTTGTAGTGGTAGTGTTGGTGGTTGTGGTGGTTATGATAGTGGTTGTAGTGGTAGTGTTGGTGGTGGTGGTGGTTATGATAGTGGTTGTAGTGGTAGTGTTGGTGGTGGTGGTGGTGGTTATGATAGTGGTTGTAGTGGTAGTGTTGGTGGTGGTCTGGTGGTTATGATAGTGGTTGTAGTGGTAGTGTTGGTGGTGGTGGTGGTTATGATAGTGGTTGTAGTGGTAGTGTTGGTGGTGGTTATGATAGTGGTTGTAGTGGTAGTGTTGGTGGTGGTGGTGGTTATGATAGTGGTTGTAGTGGTAGTGTTGGTGGTGGTGGTGGTTATGATAGTGGTTGTAGTGGTAGTGTTGGTGGTAGTGGTGGTTATGATAGTGGTTGTAGTGGTAGTGTTGTTGGTGGTGGTGGTTATGATAGTGGTTGTAGTGGTAGTGTTGGTGGTGGTGGTGGTGGTTATGATAGTGGTTGTAGTGGTAGTGTTGGTGGTGGTCTGGTGGTTATGATAGTGGTTGTAGTGGTAGTGTTGGTGGGCGGTGGTGGTTATGATAGTGGTTGTAGTGGTAGTGTTGGTGGTGGTGGTGGTTATGATAGTGGTTGTAGTGGTAGTGTTGGTGGTGGTTATGATAGTGGTTGTAGTGGTAGTGTTGGTGGTGGTGGTTATGATAGTGGTTGTAGTGGTAGTGTTGGTGGTGGTGGTGGTGGTTATGATAGTGGTTGTAGTGGTAGTGTTGGTGGTGGTGGTGGTTATGATAGTGGTTGTAGTGGTAGTGTTGGTGGTGGTGGTGGTGGTGGTTATGATAGTGGTTGTAGTGGTAGTGTTGGTGGTGGTGGTGGTGGTGGTTATGATAGTGGTGGTAGTGTTGGTGGTTGTGGTGGTTATGATAGTGGTTGTAGTGGTAGTGTTGGTGGTGGTGGTGGTTGTTATGATAGTGGTTGTAGTGGTAGTGTTGGTGGTGGTGGTGGTTATGATAGTGGTTGTAGTGGTAGTGTTGGTGGTGGTGGTGGTGGTTATGATAGTGGTTGTAGTGGTAGTGTTGGTGGTGGTGGTGGTTATGATAGTGGTTGTAGTGGTAGTGTTGGTGGTTGTGGTGGTTATGATAGTGGTTGTAGTGTTGGTGGTGGTGGTGGTGGTTATGATAGTGGTTGTAGTGGTAGTGTTGGTGGTTGTGGTGGTTATGATAGTGGTTGTAGTGGTAGTGTTGGTGGTTGTGGTGGTTATGATAGTGGTTGTAGTGGTAGTGTTGGTGGTGGTGGTGGTGGTTATGATAGTGGTTGTAGTGTTGGTGGTGGTGGTGGTGGTGGTTATGATAGTGGTTGTAGTGGTAGTGTTGGTGGTGGTGGTGGTTATGATAGTGGTTGTAGTGGTAGTGTTGGTGGTGGTGGTGGTTATGATAGTGGTTGTAGTGGTAGTGTTGGTGGTGGTGGTGGTTATGATAGTGGTTGTAGTGGTAGTGTTGGTGGTTGTGGTGGTTATGATAGTGGTTGTAGTGGTAGTGTTGGTGGTGGTGGTGGTGGTTATGATAGTGGTTGTAGTGTTGGTGGTGGTGGTGGTGGTGGTTATGATAGTGGTTGTAGTGGTAGTGTTGGTGGTGGTGGTGGTTATGATAGTGGTTGTAGTGGTAGTGTTGGTGGTGGTGGTGGTGGTGGTTATGATAGTGGTTGTAGTGGTAGTGTTGGTGGTGGTGGTGGTTATGATAGTGGTTGTAGTGGTAGTGTTGGTGGTGGTGTGGTGGTTATGATAGTGGTTGTAGTGGTAGTGTTGGTGGTGGTGGTGGTTATGATAGTGGTTGTAGTGGTAGTGTTGGTGGTGGTGGTGGTTATGATAGTGGTTGTAGTGGTAGTGTTGGTGGTGGTGGTGGTGGTTATGATAGTGGTTGTAGTGGTAGTGTTGGTGGTTGTGGTGGTTATGATAGTGGTTGTAGTGGTAGTGTTGGTGGTGGTGGTGGTTATGATAGTGGTTGTAGTGGTAGTGTTGGTGGTGGTGGTGGTGGTTATGATAGTGGTTGTAGTGGTAGTGTTGGTGGTTGTGGTGGTTATGATAGTGGTTGTAGTGTTGGTGGTGGTGGTGGTTATGATAGTGGTTGTAGTGGTAGTGTTGGTGGTGGTGGTGGTTATGATAGTGGTTGTAGTGGTAGTGTTGGTGGTGGTGGTGGTGATTATGATAGTCGTTGTAGTGGTAGTGTTGGTGGTGGTGGTGGTTATGATAGTGGTTGTAGTGGTAGTGTTGGTGGTGGTGGTTATGATAGTGGTTGTAGTGGTAGTGTTGGTGGTGGTGGTGGTTGTTATGATAGTGGTTGTAGTGGTAGTGTTGGTGGTGGTGGTGGTTATGATAGTGGTTGTAGTGGTAGTGTTGGTGGTTGTGGTGGTTATGATAGTGGTTGTAGTGGTAGTGTTGGTGGTGGTGGTGGTTATGATAGTGGTTGTAGTGGTAGTGTTGGTGGTGGTGGTGGTGATTATGATAGTGGTTGTAGTGGTAGTGTTGGTGGTGGTGGTGGTTATGATAGTGGTTGTAGTGGTAGTGTTGGTGGTGGTGGTTATGATAGTGGTTGTAGTGGTAGTGTTGGTGGTTGTGGTGGTTATGATAGTGGTTGTAGTGGTAGTGTTGGTGGTTGTGGTGGTTATGATAGTGGTTGTAGTGTTGGTGGTGGTGGTGGTGGTGGTTATGATAGTGGTTGTAGTGGTAGTGTTGGTGGTTGTGGTGGTTATGATAGTGGTTGTAGTGGTAGTGTTGGTGGTTGTGGTGGTTATGATAGTGGTTGTAGTGGTAGTGTTGGTGGTGGTGGTGGTTATGATAGTGGTTGTAGTGGTAGTGTTGGTGGTTGTGGTGGTTATGATAGTGGTTGTAGTGGTAGTGTTGGTGGTGGTGGTGGTTATGATAGTGGTTGTAGTGGTAGTGTTGGTGGTTGTGGTGGTTATGATAGTGGTTGTAGTGGTAGTGTTGGTGGTTGTGGTGGTTATGATAGTGGTTGTAGTGGTAGTGTTGGTGGTTGTGGTGGTTATGATAGTGGTTGTAGTGTTGGTGGTGGTGGTGGTGGTTATGATAGTGGTTGTAGTGGTAGTGTTGGTGGTTGTGGTGGTTATGATAGTGGTTGTAGTGGTAGTGTTGGTGGTTGTGGTGGTTATGATAGTGGTTGTAGTGGTAGTGTTGGTGGCGGTGGTGGTTATGATAGTGGTTGTAGTGGTAGTGTTGGTGGAGGTGGTGGTTATGATAGTGGTTGTAGTGGTAGTGTTGGTGGTGGTGGTGGTGGTTATGATAGTGGTTGTAGTGGTAGTGTTGGTGGTGGTGGTGGTTATGATAGTGGTTGTAGTGGTAGTGTTGGTGGTTGTGGTGGTTATGATAGTGGTTGTAGTGGTAGTGTTGGTGGTGGTGGTGGTTATGATAGTGGTTGTAGTGGTAGTGTTGGTGGTTGTGGTGGTTATGATAGTGGTTGTAGTGGTAGTGTTGGTGGCGGTGGTGGTTATGATAGTGGTTGTAGTGGTAGTGTTGGTGGAGGTGGTGGTTATGATAGTGGTTGTAGTGGTAGTGTTGGTGGTGGTGGTGGTTATGATAGTGGTTGTAGTGGTAGTGTTGGTGGTTGTGGTGGTTATGATAGTGGTTGTAGTGGTAGTGTTGGTGGTGGTGGTGGTTATGATAGTGGTTGTAGTGGTAGTGTTGGTGGTTGTGGTGGTTATGATAGTGGTTGTAGTGGTAGTGTTGGTGGCGGTGGTGGTTATGATAGTGGTTGTAGTGGTAGTGTTGGTGGAGGTGGTGGTTATGATAGTGGTTGTAGTGGTAGTGTTGGTGGTGGTGGTGGTTATGATAGTGGTTGTAGTGGTAGTGTTGGTGGTGGTGGTGGTGGTTATGATAGTGGTTGTAGTGGTAGTGTTGGTGGTGGTGGTGGTTATGATAGTGGTTGTAGTGGTAGTGTTGGTGGTTGTGGTGGTTATGATAGTGGTTGTAGTGGTAGTGTTGGTGGTGGTGGTGGTTATGATAGTGGTTGTAGTGGTAGTGTTGGTGGTGGTGGTGGTTATGATAGTGGTTGTAGTGGTAGTGTTGGTGGTTGTGGTGGTTATGATAGTGGTTGTAGTGGTAGTGTTGGTGGTTGTGGTGGTTATGATAGTGGTTGTAGTGGTAGTGTTGGTGGTGGTGGTGGTTATGATAGTGGTTGTAGTGGTAGTGTTGGTGGTGGTGGTGGTTATGATAGTGGTTGTAGTGGTAGTGTTGGTGGTTGTGGTGGTTATGATAGTGGTTGTAGTGGTAGTGTTGGTGGTGGTGGTGGTGGTTATGATAGTGGTTGTAGTGGTAGTGTTGGTGGTGGTTATGATAGTGGTGGTAGTGTTGGTGGTGGTGGTGGTTATGATAGTGGTTGTAGTGGTAGTGTTGGTGGTGGTGGTGGTTATGATAGTGGTTGTAGTGGTAGTGTTGGTGGTGGTGGTGGTTATGATAGTGGTTGTAGTGGTAGTGTTGGTGGTTGTGGTGGTTATGATAGTGGTTGTAGTGGTAGTGTTGGTGGTTGTGGTGGTTATGATAGTGGTTGTAGTGGTAGTGTTGGTGGTGGTGGTGGTTATGATAGTGGTTGTAGTGGTAGTGTTGGTGGTGGTGGTGGTTATGATAGTGGTTGTAGTGGTAGTGTTGGTGGTTGTGGTGGTTATGATAGTGGTTGTAGTGGTAGTGTTGGTGGTGGTGGTGGTGGTTATGATAGTGGTTGTAGTGGTAGTGTTGGTGGTGGTTATGATAGTGGTGGTAGTGTTGGTGGTGGTGGTGGTTATGATAGTGGTTGTAGTGGTAGTGTTGGTGGTGGTGGTGGTGGTGGTTATGATAGTGGTGGTAGTGGTAGTGTTGGTGGTGGTGGAGGTTATGATAGTGGTTGTAGTGGTAGTGTTGGTGGTGGTGGTGGTGGTGGTTATGATAGTGGTTGTAGTGGTAGTGTTGGTGGTGGTGGAGGTTATGATAGTGGTTGTAGTGGTAGTGTTGGTGGTGGTGGTGGTTATGATAGTGGTTGTAGTGGTAGTGTTGGTGGTGGTGGAGGTTATGATAGTGGTTGTAGTGGTAGTGTTGGTGGTGGTGGAGGTTATGATAGTGGTTGTAGTGGTAGTGTTGGTGGTGGTGGTGGTTATGATAGTGGTTGTAGTGGTAGTGTTGGTGGTGGTGGAGGTTATGATAGTGGTTGTAGTGGTAGTGTTGGTGGTGGTGGTGGTTATGATAGTGGTTGTAGTGGTAGTGTTGGTGGTGGTGGTGGTGGTGGTGGTTATGATAGTGGTTGTAGTGGTAGTGTTGGTGGTTGTGGTGGTGGTGGTTATGATAGTGGTTGTAGTGGTAGTGTTGGTGGTGGTGGTGGTCTGGTGGTGGTGGTGGTGGTTGTGGTGGTCTGGTGGTGGTGGTGATGCTGAAATGATCGTGGTAGTGTTGGTAGGAGTAATGATTGAGTGTATTGGAGGTGGTGGCTATGATGGTGGCTGTGCTGGTGGTGGCTGTGATTGAGGTGGTGGTGGCAGTGATGGTGGTGGTGGTTGTGGTGGTGCTGGTGGCTGTGGTGATGGTGATGGTGGCAGTATTTCTGGTGTAACTGCAATAAAACAAATAGTTTCTAGAACTCTCCTCATGAAATCAGATCTAACAATAAGTTCAGCTTAAAGGGAGCCAAGTTATTGACTGTTAAATCTGTGTTAGCTTCAGAGTTAGTTTCCCTGGGGTCACATAACAACACTATGTCTGTCACAGTTGTTGATGGGGGACTACTGTAGTCGTTGATAGGGAATACTTAATAGTTGGTGTGGTGGGATGTGGTGTAATGGGGTGTGGTGGGGTGGGGTTAGGTGTGGTGTAGCGTAGTATAGTGTGGTGTGGTGTGGTGTGTAATATAATTGTGACATATCTTAGACAATGATGAGCTTTGAAGTGGAATTAAAATTCTGTAAGCCAGCTTTCAATACACAAATCTATTTAGCTGAACTTCTTGAAATATTGACTACTTTATTAATATATAAAAGGTTTGTTCACACAAAAAAGCACACTAAAATGTCTACACACTCACACATTATATATGTAAATACACATTTACACCTGTTCTAACCTATATATATATTGTACATATATACATACATCATCATCATCATCATCATCATTTTGCGTCCGCTTTTTCCCTGCTTGCAAGGGTGGGACGGGAACTGATTCTGGCTTGATTTCTACAGCTGGATGCCCTTCCTAACACCAACCTCATTTACAGTGAGTGCTGGGTGCTTTTTTTCCGTGGCACCTCCACGACCACTTTGCAGTGGAATGATAGGGACCCCCAGTCCTTATCATCTCATTTCTACAGCTGAGTAAACTGGAGCAATATGAAATAAAGTGTCTTGCTCAAGGAAACAACACATCAACCGGTATGAGAATTGAACTCACAACCTTTCCATTGCAAGGCCAATGCTCTAACCACTAAGCCATGTGCCTCCACATATATATATATACACATCAAAAAGAAAAAGAGAAAGTGTGGAAAATTAATTCCAAATATAACTTTAATAATCTTATCTTTTCATGGCTGAGTATTATTTACTTCATGGGTTTTACTTCTAAAGAGACAGGGCAGGAGCACAGTTATATTACTAAATCCCTCCAAGTTTTTTATTATTTTCAAAATAATTTGAAAAGCATATGCTGCCTTTTTTCTTGTGACGATGGTAAAAAGTATAACTGTCTTTCAGTCAGAGAATTGGTAGAGTTGTTAAAGCATAGGACAAAATGTCATGTGATATTTGAATTGACTATCTGCACTTACTAGAGTTTTAAACTGAAACTACTCAAAGTAAAAGAAGGACGGAAAGAATGGAATATGAAGCAATTTTCATATGGTAACACTTTTTAATATGAACTCTGGATTGGTACTTTATTTTATTGAGAGATTAAAGGCAAAATTAACATTGGAGTGATTTGAACTTGAAAGACAGACGCAAATACTACAAGGCATTTTGTCTTGTGTCTTATAATGACTAATTTCTATTTAAATACCAATCATATAGCAAGGTCAATTTAATAAACTCTCCACTTTTGTTAAATATCTGTGAGAATTCTGGCCAACAAAAGAAATTAATCATATTTCATCTTTAAAAAGGTAAATGTAAGGCTTATAACTCCTGATAGAGTTGGGGAATGCTGTATTTACAGAGTGACAGTAAAAGAAAAATATGAATGAGACAGAGAAATAGAGAAGAGGAGAGGGAAGTAAATAGAGGGGGCTATACTAATTGATACCATTATTAAGGGCGGTGAATTGGCAGTGTCGGTAGAGTGTCGGACATGCTTTCCAGCATAGTTACGTCCCTTTATGATCTGAGTTCAAATCCCGCCGAGGTTAACTTTTCCTTTCATCCTTACGGGGTCGATAAAATAAAGTACCAGTAATATACTGGAATAATTGCTGGCCTTGTGCCAAAAGTAGAAACAATTATTAACATGGCAGTAATAAATCATTTTCTATGTGAGAGCATGGGATATGACATATCAGTGTGGTAGTGTCTTACATGAGCTATCACACTAAATAAACAACAGCATCTCCTTTAAAAGAGAAAGATATACATCTAAATGTACATACTTCAATGTTGATGTATCTTGGTAACCAGCTACTTGATTATGTGGCACAGTATGTGTATCTGTATATATACATATATTCAAAATGGCTAACTGAATACACACGTGCTCATTCTCAAAAATTTTGTTTTCTGTAATCAAGACTAACATGCTATGAATAAAAAAATTCTTAAATCAACATATGGTAAAGACCCCTTTTGATCATGAATAACCATAGGATTTGCACCAGGAAAGCCCCCCACAAGGCACATGTCTGAGCAAGGTTGTGTGTGGAGAACCAGCAGTCACACATACTTACCAGTCACCCCTCATCTCACTACCAATGTTGTCCAAGAGAAAGGCAAAGGCTTATACAGCTTGGCACCAGTGATGTCGCAGCTTATTTGTACAGCTGAATGAAGAGGAGCAATGGGAAATAAAGTGTCTTGCTCAAGGTCACACTGCATCACCCGGTCCAGGAATCAAAGTCACAAACTCATGATTGCAAGCCCAACATTCTAACCACTAAGTCATGCACCTTCCAAAAATCAGCATAACATGGAATAATCGAGAAAGACATAACAACATAAGACAAAATGCCTTGTTATATTTGTTTTGGCTCTCTGTATACTGAGTTCAAATCCTACCATGGCCACTTTAGTCATTCATCCTTTTAGGGCTGATAAAATAAAGTATTAGTTGAGGTTAACATATTTGAAGAATTATTAGTGTCTCACAAAATACTTAACAGTATTTGGTTTGGTTCTTTGTGTTATAAGTCCAAACACCATTGAGGCCTACTCAAGTGGTAGTCTTATTCCAACACCCTGTAAATAACACCACCTGGCCCTTGCATATCTTCAGTAAATTTCTCTCTGTTGCAAGAATTCAAAACAGATTTGCAATTTGAAGATATCAAGTGTATCCATGATGAAATTATCAAGAGACAATGACAATGAAATTTCCAAAGCCTACATCTAGTACAATATGGTAAGCCCTAACCTGGAACCCAAAGGAGAAAAAAAAAGAAGGCCTACAAATACCTGGTGACCAAAGAGCTTAGCACATTCCTGGGGGCAGTTGGAGTAATTAGCCCAGGACAGTGAGGGTTAGAGAAATCTTGTTGGTGACCTAAGCTCCAGAGGGAATCCAAAATAAAACTGAACTAACTCTCACTGTTTCTAGCCAGTATAGAAGACCCAGAAAAGGATCTAGGACACTGCTGATTAAATAAATTTAAAAAAAAATGAAAATAAAACTCTTTGATAAAGCTGGACCTTTAACTTACAGGTACAAACAATCTGATGTGGCTGAGTATTCCACAGACAGGGTTACTCTGGAGCAGTGGAAAACTGCCAGTGTCATTCCTCTGTTCAAAAAGGGTGACCGCACATCACCTGTCAACTATCGTCCAGTCAGTCTTACTAGCTGCATTGCCAAACTGATGGAATCCTGTGTCAGAGAAACACTTTGGAACTTCTGGAACTCTCACAGTCTTATCCGGTCCTCGCAATTTGGATTTATCCCTAACTCCAGCTGCTGTGATCAACTTATCGAGACATCACCAGGATCATTGATGGCAGCTCATGGGTGGATGTTGTTTACCTTGACTTTGCTAAAGCTTTCAATTCTGTGCAACACAAAAGACTTATGGCAAAACTCTCTACAATGGGTGTGAAGGATGATCTTTTTAACTGGCTGAAGTCCTTCATTCTCAGTTCTAGGACAGCATCCCTCACCATATGGGATGTCATCTGGTGTACCACAGGGATCTGTTCTTGGTCCCCTTTTGTATGTGGCATATATTAATGACATAGATGCCAAATTAAAGAATGCCACAGTACTGAAATATGCAGATGACATCAAGCTGTACCTTGAGATAAAAAGGACAGATTCTGAACACTATAGATCTTTCCTGTAATCAGACCTGGACACAATGCTGCAATGGATCATGGACTGGCAACACAAGTTGGCTGTGGACAAGTGTACCACCATGCATTTTGGGAGGAAAAACCCAGCGTCCACATACTCCCTCTATAACACTAATATCAAGAAGTCTTCTTGTGAACGTGACCTGGGCATTACTGTCAGCAGCCATTTGCGTTGGCCGAAGCACATCTCTAAAATTGTCAAGACGGCCGAGGGTGTCTTGGCATCACTCAGCAAGACCTTTGTCAGCCACTCTTCAGCTATCTATTTAAAGTTGTATATAGCTATGGCGTGGCCACACTTAGAATTTGCATGACCAGTCTGGAACCCCCATTTTGCTCAGAACATTGACCTCCTGGAAACTGTTCAGAAATGTGCAACCAAACGATTACCATCCATCAGGCATCTACCATACTCTGAACGCCTTGCTTCCCTGGGCATGGATACATTGAAGCTCCGACGTCTAGCAACTGACTTGGTAAACACCGACAAAATTATTAACCATCTTGCCAACAACAACCCTGAGCACCTTTTTGATTTCCATGTGTCTAACACACGTGGACATGCCTACAAAGTCAGAAAACAGCACAGCTCCCATGACTTTCAGAAACATTTTTTCATGCTCAGAGTTGCTGAAGCATGGAACAAACTACCTGCATCAGTTGTTAGCTGCCGAGACACTGCATCCTTTAAAACCTCCATGCTTCCTGAAATTTGCCAAAACTACACCTGATGTACCCCTTCCATACACATGCACACATGTATTTCATGACTCATACACTATTCATTTTCCTGACATTTGAACATTATTCTATGTACTATACATGCACCTTTGATGAGTTCCAGTGCACCTGAGCACTGTACACAATAATATTATTATTATTATTATTAATCTAATTTCTAGGGAGATTCTGAAACAAATTTGACCCTTTTGAATTAGTGTTACCATCTATCTTATGGGCTTCTAGACTGTTTCCATCTACCTAATTTCACACACAAGGGTTTTAGTTCACACAAGATTATGGTAAAATATACTTTCTTGAGATGATATACAACGAGATTGAACCTGGGAACTCCTGACTGTGAAGTAAACATGTTAACTTGGCAATGGTAGATTACACACAGATATATAGACAGATATACACACACAAAAAATATATATATATAAACACATACACTCAAAAACATATACATATAGGCATATATTATAGTTAAACACACATACACAGAAATGCATACACAGAATCACATACACAGAATCACATACACAGAATCACATACACAGAATCACTTACACAGAATTACATACACAGTATGACTTAACAGAAGCACATACACAGAAACACATACATAGAATCACATACACAGAATTACATACACAGATTCACATACACAGAAACACATACACAGAAACACATACACAGTATCACTTACACAGAAACACATACACAGAAACACATACACAGAAACACATACAGAAACACATACACAGTATCACATACACAGAAACACATACAGAGAATCACATACACAGAAACACATACACAGAAACACATACAGAAACACATACACAGAAACACATATACAGAAACACATACACAGAAACACATACACAGAAACACATATACAGAAACACATACACAGAAACACATACACAGAAACACATACAAAGAAACACTTACACAGAAACACATACACAGAAACACATACAGAAACACATACACAGAAACACATATACAGAAACACATACACAGAAACACATACACAGAAACACATACACAGAAACACATACATAGAAACACACACACAGAAACACATACACAGAAACACATACATAGAAACACACACACAGAAACACATACACAGAAACACATACACAGAAACACATACACAGAAACACATATACAGAAACACATACACAGAAACACATATACAGAAACACATACACAGAAACACATACACAGAATCACATACACAGAAACACATAAACAGAATCACATACACAGAAACACATACACAGAAACACATACACAGAATCACATACACAGAAACACATACACAGAAACACATACACAGAAACATTTACACAGAAACACACACACAGAAACACATACACAGAAACACATACACAGAAACACATACACAGAAACACATACACAGAAACACATACATAGAAACACACACACAGAAACACATACACAGAAACACATACATAGAAACACACACACAGAAACACATACACAGAAACACATACATAGAAACACATACACAGAAACACATACACAGAAACACATATACAGAAACACATACACAGAAACACATACACAGAAACACACACACAGAAACACATACACAGAAACACATACAGAAACACATACACAGAAACACATATACAGAAACACATACACAGAAACACATACACAGAAACACATATACAGAAACACATACACAGAAACACATATACAGAAACATATACAGAAACACATATACAGAAACACATATACAGAAACACATACACAGAAACACATACACAGAATCACATACACAGAAACACATACAGAGAATCACATACACAGAAACACATACACAGAAACACATACACAGAAACACATACACAGAAACACATATACAGAAACACATACACAGAAACACATATACAGAAACACGTACACAGAAACACATACACAGAAACACATACACAGAAACACATACACAGAAACACATACACAGAAACACATACACAGAAACACATACACAGAAACACATACACAGAAACACACACACAGAAACACATACACAGAAACACATACACAGAAACACATACACAGAAACACATACACAGAAAAACATACACAGAAACACATACACAGAAACACATACACAGAAACACTTACACAGAAACACATACACAGAAACACATACACAGAAACACATATACAGAAACACATACACAGAAACACATATACAGAAACACATACACAGAAACACTTACACAGAAACACATACACAGAAACACATACACAGAAACACATACACAGAAACACATATACAGAAACACATACACAGAAACACATACACAGAAACACACACACAGAAACACATACACAGAAACACATACAGAAACACATACACAGAAACACATATACAGAAACACATACACAGAAACACATACACAGAAACACATATACAGAAACACATACACAGAAACACATATACAGAAACATATACAGAAACACATATACAGAAACACATATACAGAAACACATACACAGAAACACATATACAGAAACACATACACAGAAACACATATACAGAAACACATACACAGAAACACATACACAGAAACACATACACAGAAACACATACACAGAAACACATATACAGAAACACATACACAGAAACACATATACAGAAACACGTACACAGAAACACATATACAGAAACACATATACAGAAACACATACACAGAAACACATATACAGAAACATATACAGAAACACATATACAGAAACACATATACAGAAACACATACACAGAAACACATACACAGAATCACATACACAGAAACACATACAGAGAATCACATACACAGAAACACATACACAGAAACACATATACAGAAACACATACACAGAAACACATATACAGAAACACGTACACAGAAACACATACACAGAATCACATACACAGAAACACATACACAGAATCACATACACAGAAACACATACACAGAAACACATACACAGAAACACATACACAGAAACACATACACAGAAACACATACACAGAAACACATTCACAGAAACACATATACAGAAACACATACACAGAAACACATACACAGAAACACATACACAGAAACACATACACAGAAACACATACACAGAAACACATACACAGAAACACATACACAGAAACACTTACACAGAAACACATACACAGAAACACATACACAGAAACACATACACAGAAACACATTCACAGAAACACATACACAGAAACACATACACAGTATCACTTACACAGAATCACATACACAGAAACACATATACAGAAACACATACACAGAAACACATACACAGAAACACATACACAGAAACACATACACAGAAACACATACACAGAAACACATACACAGAAACACATACACAGAAACACATACACAGAAACACATACACAGAAACACATACACAGAAACACATACACAGAAACACATACACAGAAACACATACACAGAAACACATACATAGAAACACACACACAGAAACACATATACAGAAACACATACACAGAAACACATACACAGAAACACATACACAGAAACACATACACAGAAACACATACACAGAAACACATACACAGAAACACATATACAGTATCACTTACACAGAATCACATACACAGAAACACATATACAGAAACACATACACAGAAACACATACACAGAAACACATACACAGAAACACATACACAGAAACACATACACAGAAACACATACACAGAAACACATACACAGAAACACATACACAGAAACACATATACAGAAACACATACACAGAAACACATACATAGAAACACACACACAGAAACACATATACAGAAACACATACACAGAAACACATACACAGAAACACATACACAGAAACACATACACAGAAACACATACACAGAAACACATACACAGTATCACTTACACAGAATCACATACACAGAAACACATATACAGAAACACATACACAGAAACACATACACAGAAACACATATACAGAAACATATACACAGAAACACATATACAGAAACACATACACAGAAACACATACACAGAAACACATACACGGAAACACATATACAGAAACACATACACAGAAACACATACACAGAAACACTTACACAGAAACACATACACAGAAACACATACACAGAAACATATACACAGAAACACATATACAGAAACACATATACAGAAACACATACACAGAAACACA
The DNA here is from genome assembly GCA_964016885.1 of Eledone cirrhosa. Lineage (NCBI taxonomy): Eukaryota > Metazoa > Mollusca > Cephalopoda > Octopoda > Eledonidae > Eledone > Eledone cirrhosa. Next base: position 240,772,979 of record OZ024741.1, on the reverse strand, counting down.
TACATAGAAACACATACACAGAAACACATACACAGAAACACATACACAGAATCACATACACAGAAACACATACATAGAAACACATACACAGAAACACATACACAGAAACACATACACAGAATCACTTACACAGAAACACATATACAGACACACACAGACACAGACACATACACAGAAACACATATACATGTATATATATATATAGAGAGAGACAGAGAGAGAAAGAGACATATGCATACATACACAGAGACAGACACAGATTTAATTATAGTTTAAGCACACACACACAGACACACACAGGCTGGCATACACACACAGACACACACAGGCTGGCATACACACACAGATACACACAGGCTGGCATACACACACAGACACACACAGGCTGGCATACACACACAGATACACACAGGCTGGCTTACACACACAGACACACACAGGCTGGCATACACACACAGATACACACAGGCTGGCATACACAAACAGATACACACAGGCTGGCATACACACACAGACACACACAGGCTGGCATACACACACAGACACACAGGCTGGCATACACACACACACAAAGACATTGTGAAATAAGATCATCATCATCACAACCACCACCTCCACCAGTTGTACAGATGAGAGAATTGTGGTTTGTTAGTTTAACTATTCTGTAGGGATTCCCTTATTCTGTCATATAATTCCTTGATCAAACAGCAACAAGATTGCTTGATCAAACAACAACAACAACAACAACAACAACAACAACAACAGCAACAACCACAACAACCACAACAGCAATAACAGCAATAAAAAACACAACAACAACCACAACAACCACAACAGCAATAACAGCAACAACAAACACAACAACAACCACAATAGCAACAACCACAACAACCACAACAGCAATAACAGCAACAACAAACACAACAACAACCACAACAGCAACAACCACAACAACCACAACAACCACAACAGCAATAACAGCAACAACAAACACAACAACAACCACAACAGCAACAACCACAACAGCAATAACAGCAACAACAAACACAAGAACAACCACAACAGCAACAACCACAAGAACCACAACAGCAATAACAGCAACAACAAACACAACAACAACCACAACAGCAATAACAGCAACAACAAACACAACATCAATAACAGCAACAACAAACACAACAACAACCACAACAGCAACAACCACAAGAACCACAACAGCAATAACAGCAACAACAAACACAACAACAACCACAACAGCAACAACCACAAGAACCACAACAGCAATAACAGCAACAACAAACACAACAACAACCACAACAGCAACAACCACAACAACAATAACAGCAACAACAAACACAACAACAACCACAACAGCAACAACAACCACCACTACAGCAATAACAGTAACAACAAACACAACAACAACCACAACAGCAACAACCACAACAACCACAACAGCAATAACAGCAACAAACACAACAACAACCACAACAGCAACAACCACAACAACCACTACAGCAATAACATCAACAACAAACACAACAACAGCCACAACAGCAACAACCACAACAACCACAACAGCAATAACAGCAACAACAAACACAACCACAACAACAACCACAACAACAACAACCACCACAACAGCAATAACAGCAACAAACACAACAACAACCACAACAGCAATAACAGCAACAACAAACACAACAACCACAACAGCAACAACCACAACAGCAACAACCACAACAACCACAACAACCACAACAGCAACAACAAACACAACCACAACAACAACCACAACAACAACAACAACCATAACAACAACAACAACCACCACTACAGCAACAACAGCAACAAACACAACAACAACCACAACCGCAACAACAACAACAACAACCGCAACAACAACAACAACAACCACTACAGCAACAAACACAACAACAACCACTACAGCAACAAACACAACAACAACCACAACAGCAACAACAACAACCACCACTACAGCAACAACAGCAACAAACACAACAACAACCACTACAGCAACAACCACAACAACCACAACAGCAATAACAGCAACAACAAACACAACAACAACCACAACAGCAACAACAACCACCACTACAGCAATAACAACAACAACAACGACAACAACCACAACAACAACAACCACCACAACAACAATATCAGCAACAGACACAACCACAACCACAACCACAACAGCAACAATATAAACAACAATAACATCAACACTCAATAACAACAACAACAACAACCACAACAGCAACAACAATAACACATTACATTCTATACTCCCTTGATAATTGTTTCTACTTTAGGCACAAGGCCAGCAATTAATCCAGTGTATTACTGGTACTTTATTTTATCGACCCCGTAAGGATGAAAGGCAAAGTCAACCTCGGCGGGATTTGAACTCAGTCCGTAAAGGGACGTAACTATGCTGGAAACCATGGCGTCCGACTCTCCAACGATACTGCCAATCCACCGCCCTCCCCTTGATAATATTACAGACATTTGATTAACATACACCAAATTATGGCTTCTACATATTCCTTTTGTCTTGTTCCTTTCTTACTTTGCATTCTTCTTCTTTTATCTTACTTCTCAACTCGTAATCTTCCACCCCCACCTCCTCCAATAGCAGTGATAGTAGTGGTGGTGGTGGTGGTGGTGGTGATGGTGGTGGTGGTGGTGGTGGTGGTGGTGGTGTGGTGGTGGTGGTGGTGGTGGTGGTGGTGGTGGTGGTGGTGGTGGTGGTGTGGTGGTGGTGATAATGGTGCTGATGTGATGATAGTGATTTTTTTTTTTATTGATTAATGATGATGGTTTGATGATAATAAGGATTATGATGGTGGTGATGTTGATGGTGATGGTGATGGTGACGATTGGTGTAGTGATGATGGTGGTGGTGGTGACGATGGTCGTAGTGATGATGATGGTGGTGGTGGTGGTGACGATGGTGGTAGTGATGATGATGGTGGTGGTGGTGACGATGGTGGTAGTGATGATGATGGTGGTGGTGGTGACGATGGTGGTAGTGATGATGATGGTGGTGGTGGTGACGATGGTGGTAGTGATGATGATGGTGGTGGTGGTGACGATGGTGGTAGTGATGATGGTGGTGGTGGTGGTGACGTTGGTGGTAGTGATGATAATGGTGGTGGTGGTGGTGACGATGGTGGTAGTGATGATGGTGGTGGTGGTGACGATGGTGGTGGTGGTGACGATGGTGGTAGTGATGATGGTGGTGGTGGTGGTGACGATGGTGGTAGTGATGATGATGGTGGTGGTGGTGACGATGGTGGTAGTGATGATGATGGTGGTGGTGGTGACGATGGTGGTAGTGATGATGATGGTGGTGGTGGTGACGATGGTGGTAGTGATGATGATGGTGGTGGTGGTGACGATGGTGGTAGTGATGATGGTGGTGGTGGTGGTGACGATGGTGGTAGTGATGATGGTGGTGGTGGTGATGATGATGGTGGTAGTGATGATGATGGTGGTGGTGGTGACGATGGTGGTAGTGATGATGGTGGTGGTGGTGGTGACGATGGTGGTAGTGATGATGATGGTGGTGGTGGTGACGATGGTGGTGGTGATGATGATGGTGGTGGTGGTGACGATGGTGGTAGTGATGGTGGTGGTGGTGGTGACGATGGTGGTAGTGATGATGGTGGTGGTGGTGGTGACGATGGTGGTAGTGATGATGATGGTGGTGGTGGTGACGATGGTGGTAGTGATGATGATGGTGGTGGTGGTGGTGACGATGGTGGTAGTGATGATGGTGGTGGTGGTGGTGACGATGGTGGTGGTGATGATGATGGTGGTGGTGGTGATGATGGTGGTAGTGATGATGATGGTGGTGGTGGTGACGATGGTGGTGGTGGTGACGATGGTGGTGGTGGTGACGATGGTGGTAGTGATGATGATGGTGGTGGTGGTGACGATGGTGGTAGTGATGATGATGGTGGTGGTGGTGGTGACGATGGTGGTAGTGATGATGATGGTGGTGGTGGTGACGATGGTGGTAGTGATGATGATGGTGGTGGTGGTGACGATGGTGGTAGTGATGATGGTGGTGGTGGTGACGATGGTGGTAGTGATGATGGTGGTGGTGGTGGTGACGATGGTGGTAGTGATGATGGTGGTGGTGGTGATGATGGTGGTAGTGATGATGATGGTGGTGGTGGTGACGATGGTGGTAGTGATGATGATGGTGATGATGGTGGGGATGACAATGAAGTGGGGGGGATATTTGCAGGAAAGATGATGATGAGGAGGAGGAAGAGGGGGGATGTTAACAGGAAAGATGATGGTGATGATGATGATGACGATGAAGATGAGGGAGAGGATGTTAACAGGAAAGATGGTAGCGATATATGTTACTTGTTCAAGAACTTAAATTATTTTATATTTCACTAACAGAGGTACCCGGCGTTGCTCGGGTATTAAATAGCAGTTGTGTATACCATTTATCTCAATACTTCAGTGCTGCTTCAAAAACTATACTTTTACAAAATCCTTGGCTTTTTCCAAAAGGGGTTCCTGCCCCCAGGGGTCCCCTACTCAATATGTGCCAATTCTGAGAGTTCACATTCATCTGTAGAACACAAACGTAGCCCATGTGTCAAGTTTTGTGAAAATCGACTGCGAACTCCAAAAGTTATGACTGCAGTGCTTCAGTCGACTCTAAGGAAGTGGTTAAAGGGGGTTATCTGCCGGGAGGCCCTATAATCAATATCTGGAAAAATGAAAGTGCCCATGACCATCTGGAGTACATAAGTAACATATGTCTTAAGTTTGGTGAAAATACTGTAGAAATGCATAAGGTTTACACACATGTGCGCGTGCACGTGTGTGTATGTATTTGTGCGTGCGTATGTATATTTATGTGTATGTTCGTCGGCGCATACGTATGTTCTGGCCTAAATCTTCACTATTTACTTTTACTATGTTAAGGCAAAGTTAAAATCCCGTCGAGGTTAACTTTGCCTTTCATCCTTGCGGGGTCGATAAAATAAAGTACCTGTCATTTTCGTTTACACTTTTATTTACATCATTCTTAAACTCCGAGGCTGGAAATCATTCGGTTATTTTAAATAGAATATTAGTCTAACGACTCCATTTACACCATAAACTTAGTCTTGTCTTTGCATGAAATTGTTCTTCTCGGTCCACCGCGTCGTTTATACGTAACATAAATAGATAAGCAAATGACGCAATAAAAGGGAAATAACTCGTCTCTCATCTCTATTTATACATTTGAATGAAAAATCAATACATTGAAAATTCGATTATTGCACTTGGCATGGGTCGATTTGAAAATTCTTTTGACTGATGTCTCCGCAAGACCTTCATCTATAAGTGTAGCAATTTCACCAAAATCTGAACGTACGGTTTAGGAGGAGATGTGTGCCGAAGGTTTTAGTAGACAGACAGTCAGACAGACAACCTCAGTTTTATATATAGAGACTAGCAGAAAACCACCCGTGAGCGGTTTTCTGCTAGTATGTATATATATTACACACACAGAAATGTATATATATTTCTGTGTGTGTATATATATATATATATTACACACACACAGAAATGTATATATGTTTCTGTAGCACTCCTCAATTCTCCCCTCTCTCCCTCCCGCTATCCCCCTCTTGTAGTCTGTCTCTTTCTTTCACTCTCACTCTCTCTCTACGCGTGCACAAAAAACATTCGCACGCGCGCACGTGTTTTAGCGTCTATTCACTCTCTCTCTCTCCCTCTCTCCCTCCCGCTATCCCCCTCTCGTAGTCTGTCTCTTTCTTTCACTCTCACTCTCTCTCTACGCGTGCGCAAAAATCATTCACACGCGCGCACGTGTTTCCACTGTCGGACAGACAGAGAAATTGCAGGTTATATATTATAAGGATATTGGATACATTGTTTGTATTTGAAATTAGATTTTAAATTGTTGTTGTTGACAATATTTAGCTGTGTGATATTGTTGTTGTTGTTGTTGTTGACAATATTTAGCTGTGTGATATTGTTGTTGTTGTTATAGTTGTTGACAATATTTAGCTGTGTGATATTGTTGTTGTTGACAATATTTAGCTGTGTGATATTGTTGTTGTTGACAATATTTAGCTGTGTGGTATTGTTGTTGTTGACAGTATTAAGCTGTGTGATATTGTTGTTGTTGACAATATTAAGCTGTGTGATATTGTTGTTGTTGTTATAGTTGTTGTTGTTGACAATATTTAGCTGTGTGATATTGTTGTTGTTGTTATAGTTGTTGTTGACAATATTTAGCTGTGTGATATTGTTGTTGTTATAGTTGTTGTTGTTGACAATATTTAGCTGTGTGATATTGTTGTTGTTGACAATATTAAGCTGTGTGATATTGTTGTTGTTGACAATATTAAGCTGTGTGATATTGTTGTTGTTGTTATAGTTGTTGTTGTTGACAATATTTAGCTGTGTGATATTGTTGTTGTTGTTATAGTTGTTGTTGACAATATTTAGCTGTGTGATATTGTTGTTGTTGTTTAGTTGTTGTTGTTGACAATATTTAGCTGTGTGATATTGTTGTTGTTGTTGTTGTTAATATTTAGCTGTGTGATATTGTTGTTGTTATAGTTATTGTTGCTGACAATATTTAGCTGTGTGATAGTGTTGTTGTTGTTATAGTTGTTGTTGACAATATTTAGCTGTGTGATATTGTTGTTCTTGTTATAGTTATAGTTGTTGTCAATGTTTAGCTATGTGATATTGTTGTTGTTGTTATAGTTATAATTGTTGTCAATGTTTAGCTATGTGATATTGTTGTTCTTGTTATAGTTATAGTTGTTGTCGATGTTTAGCTGTGTGATATTGTTGTTGTTGTTATAGTTATAGTTGTTGTCAATGTTTAGCTGTGTGATATTGTTGTTCTTGTTATAGTTATAATTGTTGACAATGTTTAGCTATGTGATATTGTTGTTCTTGTTATAGTTATAATTGTTGACAATGTTTAGCTGTGTGATATTGTTGTTCTTGTTATAGTTATAGTTGTTGTGAATGTTTAGCTGTGTGATATTGTTGTTCTTGTTATAGTTATAATTGTTGTCAATGTTTAGCTGTGTGATATTGTTGTTCTTGTTATAGTTATAGTTGTTGTCAATGTTTAGCTGTGTGATATTGTTGTTCTTGTTATAGTTATAGTTGTTGTCGATGTTTAGCTGTGTGATATTGTTGTTGTTGTTATAGTTATAGTTGTTGTCAATGTTTAGCTGTGTGATATTGTTGTTGTTGTTATAGTTATAGTTGTTGTCAATGTTTAGCTGTGTGATATTGTTGTTGTTGTTATAGTTATAGTTGTTGTCAATGTTTAGCTATGTGATATTGTTGTTCTTGTTATAGTTATAGTTGTTGTCGATGTTTAGCTGTGTGATATTGTTGTTGTTGTTATAGTTATAGTTGTTGTCAATGTTTAGCTGTGTGATATTGTTGTTGTTGTTATAGTTATAGTTGTTGTCAATGTTTAGCTGTGTGATATTGTTGTTGTTGTTATAGTTATAGTTGTTGTCAATGTTTAGCTATGTGATATTGTTGTTCTTGTTATAGTTATAATTGTTGTCAATGTTTAGCTGTGTGATATTGTTGTTGTTGTTATAGTTATAGTTGTTGTCAATGTTTAGCTATGTGATATTGTTGTTCTTGTTATAGTTATAGTTGTTGTCAATGTTTAGCTGTGTGATATTGTTGTTCTTGTTATAGTTATAATTGTTGTCGATGTTTAGCTGTGTGATATTGTTGTTGTTGTCAATGTTTAACTGTGTGTTGTTATTGGTGTTGTTGTTGTTGTTTAACTGTGTGTTATTGACAGCACTTCACTAATGAAATGTATGCAATTAAAATTCTTTTCTATGACATGTTCATAGTGGAGCTTTAATACACCAATTGTGTATGTATATCTATGTGTAAGTATATATATATATATATATATATATATATATATACACACACACACACATACACACAAAACATGGAGCTTCAGGTGTGTCAACATATGTACTCACACACCTTCACATACATAAACAGTCTTTTGCACACACATGTTCTCTCACTCCCTATCCATTCTCTATATGTACATACATACACACACACACACACACGTGTGCATATCTGTGTATGTATATATATAGAGAATTGATAGGAAGTCAGATAATGTGTATGTGTGTGCAAAAGACTGTGAAGTTGTGTGAGTACATATATGTTGACACACCTGAAGCCCTGTGTGTGTGTATTATATCATATTATATATATATAGGAACGATCGACTTTCGTCACATCGGACCTAGGAAACAATGTTTCCGTTGGTCTTTCCAATTGCTAGTACTATCTATCGGTCGCAACTCCAGGTAGAAGGAGCAACGTGAAATAAAGTGTCTTGCTCAAGGACATAATGCATCGCCTGGTCCAGGAATCGAACTCACAACCTCACGATTGCGAATCCAATTCTCTAACCACTCAGCCACACGCCTTCACTATATATATATATAATATGATATAATATATATATATATATCATCATCATCCTCATCATTTTACGTCCGCTTTTCCCTGCAAGGGTGGGACGGGAACTGCTTCTGGCTTGATTTCTACAGCTGGATGCCCTTCCTAACACCAACCTCATTTACAGTGAGGGCTGGGTGCTTTTTTTCCGTGGCGCCTACACGACCACTTTACAGTGAGGGCTGGGTGCTTTTTTTCCCTGGCGCCTACACGATCACCTTACAGTGAGGGCTGGGTGCTTTTTTTCCGTGGTGCCTACACGACCACTTTACATTGAGGGCTGGGTGCTTTTTTTCCCTGGCGCCTACACGATCACTTTACAGTGAGGGCTGGGTGCTTTTTTTCCGTGGCGCCTACACGACCACTTTACAGTGAGGGCTGGGTCCTTTTTTTCCGTGGCGCCTACACGACCACTTTACAGTGAGGGCTGGGTGCTCTTTTGCCGTGGCTCCTCCACGACCACTTTGCAGTGGAATGATAGGGACCCCAGTCCTATCATCTCATTTCTACAGCTGAGTAAACAGGAACAATGTGAAATAAAGTGTCTTGCTCAAGGAAACAACACATCGGCCGGTCTGAGAATTGAACTCACAACCTTTCGATTGCAAGGCCAATGCTCTAACTACTAAGCCATGTGCTTCCATGTAGTATACATATATATATATATATATATATATATATAGGGGACGTAAAATAAGAAAATATCTTTTAAAAAAAAAATTTTTTTAAAAGATATTTTCTTATTTTACGTCCTTTATATTATTGTTCTGCATCCTCCTGCATTGAACCACCTAGGTACTATGACATAACCTGTGTATTTGCTAGCATGGGCGTGCATCTGTGCGCTTATGTTAGTTGATATATTAAATTATCTATATATATATATATATATATATATATATATATATATATATATGTGTGTGTTTTTATATCTATGTATTTTTATACTTATATATGTGTGTGTGTGTATATATATATATATATATATATGTGTGTGTGTGTGTGTGTGTGTATGTGTGTGTATATATATATATGGTCACGTGCGTGCGTGTGATTAGATGTACATGTATGTATATATATGTGCTTCATGTGTATGTATGCGCGGTTTTGTATGTATGTACGCATGTATGTGCTTTTGTCTGTACGTATTTATATATATATATATATGTGTGTGTATACGAACTTCTGTATGTTTTCTTTTTTTTCTAGTGTTACTTTATAATTGATAACCCCTCCCTCTTACTTTCTCTTTGATTTAATTTTTTTATTCTCATATATTATTTCATTTTTTCATTTTCATATTTTATATTTTTTTATATATATATCGACCTTCAGTCTGACACTGCTTTGACTGATACACCCCCTTCCCTGTATATATCACTTGCATGTATGTGGTTGCGCGTGTGTATGTTTATACGCGTGCTTTCATACTTGTATGTGTATATATTTCAATCCTTTGTCCCTGAGTCTGTATCTACATTAACTCTATTATCTTACAATTTCTTTTTTCAACATATATTATATACGTATTTGTGGTCACACATACACTGATATGCTTGCCCTCATGTATGTACTTACGCACACATTTTTTCACTATACACATGCATTTGTACATACACACATATGTACATTTGTAGGTGTACATACACACATTTATACACATACCCTTACTATATTTCCTTATTTTATTTTTATATATCTCTTATATATATATTTTTTTTGCCCGTTAAACTTTTGCCTTTCTTGAGGAGATTTTTCAAATATTTCACTATGTTTTAAATTGCCTTGTCTGACGAACGAATGAGGACGTTTCTTGTATTCGTCTTATTCGGGAAACCTCTGGTAATGAGGTAATTATATTGTATTGTTTATTATACATTATATATATATAAGATTATATATATATATATTAGATTTTGCCTACCACAATATTCGATTTGTCAAGCTATTTAAACGTATGTTATTACTCTAAGGACCTAACTTATCGAGTGCTTTGCTAACTCATCATTTCATATAAGTAGGCCGAATTTGCTTGCAAACCGCCAGAGATTCGATTTTACTAAATTTCAAATTATATATATATATATATAAGCCATGTGCTTCCATGTAATATATATATATATATGAAATTAGACATGCATGTGTACAGTGTAACACCTTCCAATTTGCTTAAAGCTGTGGCAAGCTATCACAAAAGTGCCCAATAAAGAATTTATGGTATATAGAATAGTTTAGAACCATGACACAGTCTAGGTGATGGAACATCAAACAGGGTTGAAGAACTCAAGCTATATTATACAAAACATATGTATATGTAATTACTTATTATTAGGAAACATCTAGCATGGTTTTCTACTAGCCATGGGAATCACTAGCACCATCAGACAATATTTTATAAAGAATATATATATATATGTATTTATTTATTTATGTGGACACATATTTGTGTGTGTATGTGTGTGAACATACATCCAAACACACACACACACACAAATATGTGTCCACATGCGTTTGAGTGTGAACATACATCCAAACACACACATACATATATGTTTGTGACCGTGTATGTGTGTGTGTGTGTGTGTGTGTGTGTGTGTGTGTGTGTGTGTGTCTGTCTGTCCGTATATGTGAGCATGGTTTTATATTCATGTATGTGTGCGCATGCATATATGTGTGTGCGTGTGTCAATGTATGTGTGTGTGGCTCTGTGGTTAAGATGTTCAACTCACAATCAGAAGACAGCTAGTTTGATTCCTGGACTGAGTGGTACACTGTGTCCTTGAGCAAGACACTTTATTTCCCATTGTTCCAGTTTAATCAGCAAACCTATATTTCAAGAGAGCAGACTTGTCTCACATTGTCACTCTGAATCTCCCTGAGAACTACATTAAGAGTGCATATGTTTGTGGAAGGCTCATCCACTTACAGGTTAATTTCATAGGCCAGCTGTTCTATTGAATCAACTTGAGCACATGTCAAAGAACACGGCAGAAGTACAACACACACACACACATATATATACTGGAATCCTACTTAACTGAGAATCTTTAAGTAAACATATCTTCACATTTCATTTGTAGAAATGCATGTAAGACAAATAAAAAATACCATCAATTCTTTCTGAACTCTTAGATTTATTATTCATAATATATATACAGTGTATCATTACACTTGTGCAATATTTTGGATTAATTTATCCTATGGATAAAATTTTGGATCAATCAGTTCATCAGTTCATTCTATTTGGGGATTGTAGAAACACATTGAGCAGTCATTTTTCCTGGCATATATTTACCAATTTTCATCTTCCAAATTATTACTTGCTTTATATGCATGTATATATATATGGCGTCACGCAGTAATACAGAGTACCCGACCTCCCACGGGTACAAGCTGAAGCATATAGACAATATGCCCCCACACCCCTCACCGCAAGGTGGTCGTGGAGGTACCACGGCAAAAAAGCACCTAGCCCACACTGTAAAGTGGACGTGTAGGCGCCACGAAAAAGCACCCAGCACTCACTGTAAATGAGGTTGGTGTTAGGAAGGGCATCCAGCTGTAGAAATCAAGCCAAATCAGTTCCTGTATGAGCAAGGCATGGTCAGTCGACCAGACACTGCCCACAACAGGACAACCCGTCTAACCCATGCTAGCGTGGAAGAACGGACGTAAAACGGTGATGATGATGATGATGATGATATATATATATTATTCAAAATGTTAATAAATGAAAAATACTGGAATTGAATAATCAAAACCGTAGCGGTATGTCACATATCAAATCATATATTTTGTCTGATGAAAACGTACTTAAACACAATTGTACCTTTGATATATGTATAATAAAATATATATTTTGATTATGAGAATATTTTTCATTTATTAACATTTTGAATAATATAAAAAACTCCAGGGAAATTAACAGTTGAGTGCTTCTAATCTATTGTAATATTGTATTCGTTGAGTAATCAACGAACCATATTAATCTTTGGTTATATATATATATATATATACATATATATATATGTGTGTGTGTGTGTGTGTGTGTGTGTGTGTGTGTGTGTGCGTGTGTCCAAGACATGACAACCTCTCTATTGCTGGTGCCACAATAAAATGCACTCGGTAGAGCATGGAACCATATGTGAGGGATATGCAACCTGCTGGCCTGTCTGTGAGGGGGTCAATAGCCCTGCTTCTGCACTGACTCTGTCTGTGAAGACCCATCCACCTTTTGCTAGCAAAGAAAGTATACATTAAATAATAATGATGATGATGATGATATATATATATATATATATGTGTGTGTGTGTGTGCATCTCAATAATCAATTAAAATGCTTTTTAGAAGAATCAACTCCATTGATTCAATGTTTCTGTTGCTGCTGCTGCTGCTGTTGTTGTAGCTGCTACTTCTGCATTTCTGTTGTTGATGTTGTTGCAGCTGTTGTTAATGAAGCTGTTGCTACTGGCATTGCTGATGGTGCTGCTGCTGCTGCTGTTGTTGCAGACATACAGTCATCAATAGTTTGGAGAATGTTAAATCATTTTCCTAGAATTGAAACCCAAACCTTTGTCTCTAAAACTGATCTGGCCCCACCAGATTGGCCCTCACACTTCTCACACATCACATTCTTTAATATTCTAACGTGTGTGTATATGTGTGTGTGTGTGTGTGTGTGTGTGTGTGTGTGTGTGTGCGTGCGTGTGTGTGTGTGTGTGTGTGTGTGTGTGTGTGTTCATGTGGGCATGCGTTTGTGAGTGTATGTATGTCTGTGTGGCTAGATGTGTTTGCGTTCTTGTGAGTGTATGTGTGTGTGTGTGTGTGTGTGTGTGTTTTGCATGTGTATATGTTCTGAAAGAGAGAGAGAGGGAGTGACAGAAAGAGAGAAACAGAGGGAGAGATACATACACAAAGAGAAAAAGAGAGAGAAAGAGACAGAGGCACACAGACACACACGCATACACACACAGAAATACATAAAGAGAGAGGGAGGGGGGGAGATTAAGAGGGAGAGGGAGAGAAAGAGAAAAAAGGGGGTAAGAGAGAGGGAGTGGACAAAGTGAGAGAGAGGAGAGGGAGAGAGCGAGGAGAGTGAGAGAGGGAGAGAAGAGGGACACTCACACACAGATAAAGAAATAGAGGGACAGGAGGATAAGGAGAGGCAGAGAGAGAGAGAGAGATGTGTAAGCCAACATTACTACATGGCACAGAGCCATGCCACCTATCAATAATAAATGTTCTCAGTACTTAGTGACTCATTGATATTTTACATCTACATACACTTGATACTCTATTGAGCAAATAACCTAAGTTACGGGTGTTCAAACCCCAATGTTTCATCATCAGCATGTATGTATGTATTATGTATGTGAGTTCAAATCCCGCCGAGGTTAACTTTGCCTTTCATCCTTACGGGGTCGATAAAATAAAGTACCAGTAATGCACTGGGTAATTGCTGGGCTTGTGCCAAAAGTAGAAACAATTATGTATGTATTATGTATGTGTGTATGTATTATGTATGTATTATGTATGTATGTATGTATGCATGTATGTATTATGTATGTATTATGTATGTATGTATGTATGTATGTATGTATTATATATGTCAGGTCACCAGTTGGTGCTACTGGTAACATGTATCCCAGTACAACCTGTCCCATGGTTGGGTCGTTGGCGACTAAACTGGCAACCCCACCAAGGTTTCTTGTTGAGGAGGGTGACTTTGGACATCCTGCAGGACTAAAAACAAAACCTGTCAAAGGGCAAAGGAGCTCTTAAGAGTCAATGGCCATCCAAAATCACCGGGAGAGATGACTCCTTAGCCTTTGTCAAGGCAGAATTCTAGGAGAAGGAAAACTCTGATATAACACCTGCAACCCTGATGGTATCCAATGATGTTGACTTGTTCTTCTTTTTGGTAAATATCATCTTGGTTAAGAGAGTGGGACTGGCTTTGTGCAGTGCCTTTGCTCACTATAAAAGCTTCACGGCACAGGCATTGCTTCATATCTGGAGACTCTCTGCACTTGTCATCACATGGTACCATGGGCCCAGCACTATGTGTCAATAATTGTCACAAGTGTAGTGTTTGTACCAGAGTTTTCAAGTCGCTGGCTGGACTAAAAAGTCACACTCGTTCAGCGCATCGGTAGGGGTTCTCCTACATGGATATAAAGTAGTGGCCGTACTCGAAAACGAGTTGGCAGCCACCATGTATGTATGTATTATGTATGTATGTATGTAATATGTATGTATTATGTATGTATTATGTATGTATGTATGTAATATGTATGTATTATGTATGTATGTATGTATTATGTATGTATGTATATATGTATCATCATCATTTTTCATCATTTTACGTCCGCTTTTCCCTGCTTGCAAGGGTGGGACGGGAACTGATTCTGGCTTGATTTCTACAGCTGGATGCCCTTCCTAACACCAACCTCATTTACGGTGCTTTTTTTCTGTGGCGCCTACACCTCCACTTTGCAGTGGAATGATATGGACCCTAGTCCTATCATCACATTTCTACAGCTGAGTAAACTGGAGCAATGTGAAATAAAGTGTCTTGCTCAAGGAAACAACACATTACCCTGTCTGAGAATTTAACTCACAACCTTTCGATTGCAAGCCCAATGCTCTAACCACTAAGCCATGTGCCATATGTATGTATGTATTATATATGTATGTATTATCTATGTATGTATGTATTATGAATGTATGTATGTATTATGTATGTATGTATTATGTATTATGTATGTATGTATTATCTATGTATGTAGTATGTATGTATGTAGTATGTATGTATTATGAATGTATGTATTATCTATGTATGTAGTATGTATGTATGTAGTATGTATGTATTATGAATGTATGTATTATGTATGTATGTATGTATGTATGTATGTGTGTATGTAGTATGTATGTATGTAATATGTATGTATGTATTATGTATGTATGTATTATGTATTATGTATGTATGTATTATGTATGTATGTAGTGTGTATGTATTATGTATGTATGTAGTGTGTATGTATTATGTATGTATTATGAATGTATGTATTATGTATGTATGTATCTGTGTATGTAGTAAGTATGTATGTAATATGTATGTATTATGTATGTATATAAGAGATATAGTGGAAGAATCGACCCCAGTACTAGACTGGTACATTTTTTTTTATTGTCACTCGAAAGGATGAAAGACAAAGTAGATTTCTGCAGAGAGTACAGAGATCCAATACCACAAAGCATTCTCTCTGGCGTTTTAATGACTTTGCTAATTTCCACCTAAATCTGTATATTAACTCTCCTGACCAGAGACAGTTAATTAGATAAATCATCACATTTTAAATCAGCACTGTATTGGCAAAGTCATTAGAATGTCAGATCGATTGCTTTTCAGTATTCATTCTGGCTGTGTGTGCTCTGAGTTCAAATCCTACTAAAGCCAACATTACTTGTCATCCTTTGGAGCTTGATAAAAAAAGTACTCGTCCAGTATTAGGGTTGATTCTGCCACTATATTTCTTTCTCACTTCCCTTCTGTCACTCTCTCCTTCTATGGAAGAAATTGTGTTCAAACCTGGACAAGTGATGGGCTCTACCAGGTTTTAAATGCCCATAATTTAAAGGTTCTTACATAAAATTATGATAGTGACTTTACTCATAAATATAAACACTTTAATATAAACAGTTTTGTATTATAGATCCATGGGTGGTTTCAGGTAGTTGATATCAAAAGGGTTAACATTATACTCTGGGCCTTGGGTGCCTTTATCATAGAATTCACCTTGTTGCAAGCATTTAGGCAGGTCTATGGTTTGAGGATAACTTACTTCCATCAGTCATAACGTACCTGAAAGAATAAATTAACGGGGCTCTGCCCTTCTCTCTCTGATTAAACCTTAAACTGTAAAAAATAAGTTTTAAAAATAATTTTAATTTGCTTCCTACCCCAGTCCTTCACTGTTTAAAGGATATAGACATCAACAATCTTCCATCACAGACTAAATTCATTATCATCATCACTTTTACATCCACATTTCCATGCTAGCATGGGTTGGACAAGATGTTTTGAGACAATGTTTTCCAGCCAGATGCCCTTCCTAATGCCAACCCCTTTAGTCACCAATTACAACAGGCAGGGATATGGTATACCTATTCTAAAAACCAAAATACACATGGCAATATTATATGTTTAATATCTTAAACTCATTGATAATTATTATAAACTGATTTATTCGAACAGGTGTCCTCACCTTCGTTGCTATAAACATACTTTGGCTGTTATACCCTCTGATCTTCCTCAGGATTCTATTGTCATCAATGTTCTCAGAATTTTAAGCTGAACCTTTTATTCAAATCACTATTAATAAGTCAGTTTATAATAATGATAATTCCTCCTCTTAGAAATTCATACACAATTTATTGTCGATTAAACATTAAAATTTTAAACTTTAAAAAAAATATCAATCTTCAAAATATATAATGAAAATTAAGAATTTTTTTAAATTTATGTTTTTATTTATTCATTTATTCTAATATATGGGTACAGCCCTTCTACAGCATAAATCTTGAAAAGTAAAATAAAATGACAACAAAATAGAGAAAATATAAATGCCAACCAACCAAACTTGCTGTGTATTGCCATTGTCTAAAGTCTTTGACAGTCTTTCATGCAAGAGAACATCAAATCAATGAGATATTTATATCAGACACAGCTGTAAGTGCCACCATATCATTGTTTGCTTTTCAGGTGACTTTAATTCAATTTCCTTAGTTTGATTCAAGCTTTGAGCAAACTGAAGCTGATGTTAATTACTTATCACAGACAACGACAGTTGAAGTAGTTGTGGTTGTCTGCTGCAAGAGTGATGAAGAGCAGGTTCAATCTTGAAAAAGCAGAGCAGTCTTTCCCTTTAAGTAGATTGGCCAGCTTTCTATAGAAGACAACTAAAACATCTTAGTTAACCCATTCAGTAAAGTATTTTGAGCTAACAAGGTGAACATCTACATAGTCAATAAACCAGCTAGAAATAACAGCTAAATTAAGTTCTGTCCTAAATATTAAAGGACATATGTCATTCTAGATACACTATGCCTAAACAATACATGCACTTGTCTTGACTAGAATTTCTTTCATGAAAAATTTGTTGTACAAAGTTGATCATGGGTCTAAACAATGATGACACAAACAACAGCAACAACAAAAGCTACATACAGAGATTTGACTGTGTATTACCAATACATTGATTTTTATTTAAAACTATCTATTGCTCAAAACAACACGATTTAGGGAATTGTAATTCTTGTTTCTTTGATCCACACTCATTACAATATTAACATTTAATTTATTGACCCTGAAAGGATGAAAATAAAATATATTTTAGTGTGATTTGAATATTTTGATCTTGTGGTACATATACCTATACCACAAAATACAGAGGAAATATACAGGCCTAATGGCCAATGACTTTAAGGGTAGATATACTCGGCATACACACTTCTTTAAGTGCAGGAACATGGAGGATTCCACCTCGCTGTCCCATTTTATATGGAGGTACTATGACCAAGAGTAAAATATCCCTAGCATTAAATGGCACATTCTGGACAGAGCACCTCTATGCCATCCTGGAGACCACAACTGTCAATTTTGTCTCTGAGAGAAATGCTGATTATGCAACCTGCAATGTCCATCAACAGGAAAACTGACTTAATGTTTTGCAGCCACTAGAGAAGTGCTCTGTTAGCCAACTTCAAACTACTGGCCCCTGACATACCACAAAAACCACCATAGCTCCACCTGGCTCATGTATATGTCTGGCACATACAGTCACAATCCTTGAACCAGCACACACAATGAAAACACCTATGTGAAACACACCAAAAGATCATCATATGACGCAGCTATCTCATTTTATTTCTCTTCAAAACATTCACCATTGACTATTACCATAATCCCCTGCAATTCATTGTTTATCTTCCTCCCTCTCTCAGAGTTATTTCCTCTGCAGAGCAATCCATTTCTCTGGCCTGAGAAATGGATTGCTCTGTATGTTGCCATTCCATTCATTCTCCACATATCACTTCCACATTTCCAGAAAATTCTATTCGGGTCTTCAACAATTTCTCCCACCTTATCCTTTCACATCACATCTCTCTCTCTCTCTCTCTCTCTCTCTCTCTCTCTCTCTCTCTCTCTCTCTCTCTCTCTCTCTCTCTAAATTAAAATTCGTTTTTCGCTCTAACAAAGCCAGCCATAAAATTGCTCAGTATGCAAATTAGGTTAATCAGCAGATCTATACTTTAGAGAATACTATATATTCTCAAGAGTTCTAGTGTCTGACAGGAGAGAGATACACAATCTTGACAAAGGGCAATAACCCAGAAACAATATTATTGTCGATTGTTTCTCTCTATCACAGCTAGAATAAAAGGATGGTGATGGCCATCTATAAAACAGTGTAACGAGGCTGTTTGCTTGCAAATGTAAAATTCATAAATGCATCTATGTATCCGCTATATTTTAAAGCGGAAAACGAAATTCTAATTTTGTTTTATATATATGTATATATATAGGAACGAGTAGGACCCCGACGGCTGAGCTCAAGCCGTTTCGACGGCTAATTCGCGAATTAGCCGTCGAAACGGCTTGAGCTCAGCCGTCGGGGTCCTACTCGTTCCTATTACCCACTCTACTACCCTAAGTATTGAGTCCTTTGGTGCGTTATGGTCCACCTGGTTCCTTACCATATTTCCTTCGTTATATATATATATATATATATATATATATATATTAATTCCAAATATTAACAAAATAGATATTCTTGTGATCAATTATATTTTATTATATATATTTCAGAGGTACTGAATTAAGTTCAACAGTACGTCCTCATCAGATAAAATAAAATGATACATGACAAACCCTGACATGGTAGATAGTTAAGATTTAATCAAGGTAATGATTAACTTATGAGAAATTCAATATTTATACCCTAATATTGGGAACATGAGAAAACGTAATACAATCAATAGAGAGAGTGTGAGTAATATATTTTAAGAAATACATGGCATCAATGTAACAGTTATAGAATTTTTTATATTTTTAATATTTAAAAAACTACTAGAGAAATATGTGGGAGGGAAAGCATAGAGGAAGACGTAGCTGATGTTATAACTTATTTAGTATTTAGCTTGAAAAGACAAATGAAAGATAAATAAAGAGAATATGTGTATGTAGAAACTTGAGCATAAATTACTCCCCTTTTTCTCTCTCTCTTTATTTATCTTTCATTTGTCTTCTCAAGCTAAATACTAAATAAGTTATAACATCAGCTATGTCTTCCTCTATGCTTTCCCTCCCGCATATTTCTCTAGTAGTTTTTTAAATATTAAAAATATTAAAAATTCTATAACTGTTACATTGATGCCATGTATTTCTTAAAATATATTACTCACACTCTCTCTATTGAGTGTATTACGTTTTCTCATGTTCTCAATATTAGGGTATAAATATTGAGTTTTCTCATAAGTTAATCATTACCTTGATTAAATCTTAACTATCTACCATGTCAGGGTTTGTCATGTATCATTTTATTTTATCTGATGAGGACGTACTGTTGAACTTAATTCAGTACCTCTGAAATATATATAATAAAATATAATTGATCACAAGAATATCTATTTTGTTAATATTTGGAATTAATATTAATAACTCTGGAAAATATTTTCGGTAGAGTGCTTCCAATCTATTGTAAAACTCATTCTTTGATGTACTCATTGAATCTTGTTTAACTCTTATATATATATATATATATATATATATATATATATATATATATATGTGTGTGTGTGTGTATTAGAATATGTGTTTAAAATACTATAGCACTTCAAACATTCAAACATTAACTGAATAACCACTAAATATTAGGTAGAAGAGTGGCAGTGACTTTAAAGTTTCATCAGTATGAATATATTATTTAACACACCCATATATATATACACACACACACAGACATGTAAAAATATAATTCTAGTTTAAACATCATATTATTCTTTCAGTCCCTCTCTTGGGTTTTCTATATGAAACATAAATCTTTAAATCTTAACTAACAGGCTTGGTGGAATCAATTTACACCTCATATCTTTGCTTAAGACTTTACCTAACACATTAAAATAATTCCCAGACCTTAGACTAACACAGGTAATCAAAATAAATAGTCTTATTTTGTCTATGGTTTGATGAAACTTTGTTTCAATATAATAAATTCTGTACCATACACATATACACACTGATATATATCATTATCCTCATCATTTTAACGTCCGGTTTCCCTACTAGCAAGGACTGGACACACACACACACACACACACACACACACACACACACACACACACACACACATATATATGCATGTTATATTATACAAATTTGAGCTGTCATAGTTCTGTGGCTAAGAAGTTTGCTTTACAACCACGTGGTTTCGGGTTGAGAGAGAGAGGGGGGGGGGAGAAGAATTGATAGATAGATATATTTCTTTATTAGCCACAAAGGCGCACAAGAAAAGGGGACAATAGATAAATAGATTTTAATAAATCAATCTTTATCATAGACATCGCTAACGGTTATTTATTTTTATTTATTTATTTATTTTACGTTAGCTTGGTCTATATTACATAATTGTTTCTACTTTTGGCACAAGGCCAGCAATTATCCCAGTGCATTACTGGTACTTTATTTTATCGACCCCGTAAGGATGAAAGGCAAAGTTAACTTCAGCGGGATTTGAACTCAGATCATAAAGGGAGGTAACTCTATGCTTCAAAGCATGGCGCCCGACCCTCTGGTCTATATTACATAATATGTCCTTTCCATAGTTAAAAACAGGTTAAGGTATAATTTGAGGAAAATTTTGCTAGCTAATCGAGCAAGCACGTAGAAGCCAACTGGTTAGGGTGCCAAGTTGTTTTGCTGGAATTGTGCAACATTGAAATCTCCATAGAAGACAAAACAGTTATATTAGTCCTATGTCTAAGAAAAATGAAATAGTTAAAGAAACCATAATTATAAGAAATTCTACGTTTGCATCGGCAGAGACACTTGAGTTGCCTCCCTTACATCATTATTACTGGTGCCTAAAGTAGAAACAATTATTACTGATAATCCCGCCGAGGTTAACTTTGCCTTTCATCCTTATGGGGTCGATAAAATAAAGTACCAGTAATGCACTGGGTAAATTTGCTGGCCTTGTGCCAAAATGTAGAAACAATTATTACTGATAACAAGAATAGTAATGATGACTAAGGTGCCTGCGTGCGAGCATTGTAAAGTTGGCGAAGATGTCAGCCAATATTGATGATTAAAATAATTACTTGTTATGCCGGCACGATTGATGACACCTCACGCTCGCTATATTTTATTATTGTATCATTAAGGATGTCTGTGTGCGTGCGTGCGTGTGTGTGTGTGTGTGTGTGTGTGTGTGTAAACAAGCCGATGATTTCCCAAGTGCTAGTGTCACGATGAAATGCACCTAATACACTCTGTAAACATTTTAAGTGATATGAAGGCCATCCAGCTGTAGGAAGCGTGTCCAGACAGGAAAACATGTAAGTGAGATGTAGCCCTCCTCGTCTGAAAGGACAGTAGCTCCGATTAAGTACTGACTTAGTTCAACCCATGCTAACATGGAAGATGGACATATGATGATGGTGATAGCACGTATATTCATATCTATACATATAAATGGAAGTTGTCTGTTTGAGTGTCCAGCTTGTACTCAGAAATAGGAAAATGAACCCCCACAAAACATAACGCTCCTTATTCCTTTGGACAAGTGATGATAACATTTATTTTGATGTATGCAACTGCAATTTATATTAAATAAAGGAAAACTTTGTGATAGATAGTAAGAGAGAGGGTAACGCTCTTTGATCATAACGTTTTGCAATGCTACATATATATAATAATTGTTTCTACTTTTGGCACAAGGCCAGCAATTACCCAGTACATTACTGGTATTACTGGTACTTTATTTTATCGACCCCATAAGGATGAAAGGCAAAGTTAACCTCGGCGGGATTTGAACTCAGAATAGTAAGGGTCATAACTCTATGAGTCAAAGCATGGCGTTCGACCCTCTACCGATACTGCCAATCCACTGCTACATATATATAATAATTATTTCTACTTTTGGCACAAGGCCAGCAATTATCCCAGTACATTACTGGTACTTTATTTTATCGACCCCGTAAGGATGAAAGGCAAATTGTTTCTACTTTTGGCACAAGGCCAGCAATTATATCAGTGTATTACTGGTACTTTATTTTATTGACCCCGTAAGGATAAAAGGCAAAGTTAACCTCGGCGGGATTTGAACTCATATATAATAATAATAGTAATTGTTTCTACTTTAGGCACAAGGCCAGCAATTACCCAGTGCATTACTGGTACTTTATTTTATCGACCTCGTAAGGATGAAAGGCAAAGTTAACCTCGGCGGGATTTGAACTCAGATCGTAAAGGGACGTAACTATGCTGGAAAGCATGGCGTCCGACCCTCTACCGATACTGCCAATCCACCGCCCTTTATAATAATAATAATAATAATAATAATAATAATAATAATAATAATTGTTTCTACTTTTGGCACAAGGCCAGCAATTACCCAATGCATTACTGGTACTTTATTCTATCGACCCAATAATAATAATAATAATGAAATGAGTGTCTACAGTGCTCAGGTGCACTACAACTCATCAAAGGTGCATGTATAGTACATAGAATAATATACAAGTATCAGGGAAGTGAATAGTGTACGAGTCATGATATACATGTGTGCATGTGTATGGAGGGGGAATATCAGGTGTAGTGTTGGCGAATCTCAGGAAGCATGGAGGTTTTAAAGGATGCATTGTCTCGGCAGCTAACAACTGATGCAGGTAGTTTGTTCCATGCTTCAGCAACTCTGAGCATGAAAAAATGTTTCCGAAAGTCATGGGAGCTTTGCTGTTTTCTGACTTTGTGAGCATGCCCACGTGTGTTAGACACATGGAAATCAAAAAGGTGTTCAGGGTTGTTGTTGGCAAGATGGTTAATAATTTTGTGGGTGTTTACCAAGTGAGTTGCCAGACGTCGGAGTTTCAATGTATCCATGCCCAGGGAAGCAAGGCGTTCAGAGTCTGGTAGATGCCTGATGGAGGGTATTCGCTTGGTGCACATCTCTGTCCAGTTTCCAGATGGTCAATCTTGAGCAAGATGGGGGTTCCAGACTGGTGATGCAAATTCTAAGTGTGGTTGCACCATAGCTATATACAGCTTTAAATAGATAGCTGGAGAGCAGCTGACAAAGGTCTTGCTAGCTGTGTGTTTGTGAATATATGTATTTGTGTTGCTATATATATATATATATATATATATATGTAAAAAGTAAACCGAAATAACAACACAATCGGTACAGTATATGGAAGGGATATATTAGGTTAACGCTTGATATAGCAGGAAGAGGGTATATATATATATATATATAGCATATATACAAACATACTCGTGTAAAAGTCAAATTATTTTACCATTTTTTAAGATTAAATTTATAGGGTCGACTATTACATGGATACTACTACTTGAAATTCAAACTAGAATCCAAAGAACCATATCAGTAATAGAATGCCAACTAATCTCTAAATGAATAAAAACAAAAACACAATGGATTACAGTAATATTACTGATTCTATGTGTTAAAATCAAGTCCTAGTAAAAACAAGGCCATGTATAGCTCTTATAAGTAATTACACTTGCTCTTCTATTCATATCCATCACACTTTTAGCTCACATTTGGGTAAATGTTTAGTTTCAGACATGAATTTGCAATACTATAAACTTGCCTTAAATTCAAGATTTTGTAACTATTATTTCTACATACGGGGTGATACCTTGACCCACAGATGTTGACCTGTTATCCATAAAATACTAGGGTTGACTTTTATATGAGGTCTATGGAAAATTTCAGATTTTTTTGCCCAAAATAGGGGGTCTCTCAATACTTTGGAACATTTTCTTTAGTTGTCATTTAAACAATTTATCCTACATCAAAAGTTATTTCATTAAAAAGAGAAAGAGACAATATGTATGACCTACTGATGTCATTGTCGTGGTGGTGGTTATGGCAGAGTGTTGTCATGCTGGTGTTGGTGCATTTTGATGTTATAGTGTGATAGAGGTTGTGGGGTTGTGTGGTTCATTATGTGATGGTGTGATAGTACATGGTGGTGGTGTTTTTTAAAATTTTATTAAATCTGGAGCAAAAGCCTGGGCCCATGACCTTTGTAAGCCATCTGAGACTGAAGAGGTTGAAGCTGTAGATGTTAAGTTTAAATTGTTGCATGTTGACTCCAGCATGAAAGACATGTTCGGGGGAGGAATTCTAGAGAGATGTCATTCTGGTAAGAAGATTTAGGCATTGTGGCTATTGTAGGGCATGGGGAGTTGGACATAATATGGGTGATAAGAAGGAGAGTAACAAGTGAGGCACCAGTTCCTGAGAAAAGGTAGAATAAGGTGAGCCAGTACCAAGCAACAGATGCCACAGTAGTAGTAGAAATATGAACCAGAAGCTGCAGAGTTTCTGTCAGTGACTTCATGCCAATCAGACAAGTGGTCTTTTACCTCTCTATTATGAGTTTTACCTGTACATTGTAAAAGGTCAGAAGTTGGGACTAGTCTGTTAGATGCAGTTCTATCTATGGTTAGATGTGTGTTTATCATGAGAGACCCTTACTAAGAATGAAGCCTAGCATTTGAAGCAAATATGGAGACTTTAATTGTGTTCTGGTCATGTTTAAGGGAGGTGAAATGCAGTGATATTTTAGTTGTATACACACACAACAAAGCAAATGAACCATAACAATAAAAATGAATCTGATCTTTCAATGATTTGATTCCAGTTATTCAACTGGTTTGCAGTCATACCGGGTCAAAGTGTTAAAGAATTTCAGCGATCATATTGATGCTAGTATTTATTCCAATATATTACTTATTGTCGCTCTCTATTTGCTGAACTACTACATGATGGAACAAAAGCAAGAACAAACACACACTGAATATGTGTTTCAAATAACATATTTATGCAAAGTTACAATTGATATTTTCCAAGAAATTATCCATTGATCCATCTATTTACTGAGCAATGTCACTCTCTCTCTCTCTATATATATATATATATATATATATATGTATATATATATAACATGAGGGTATGGTAAGATACCAGGTGGACCATAAGACTCAATACCTAGGGTAGTAGAGTGGGTATTAGGAAAAGAGTCAGGACCCCAATAGCTCAGCTCCTGCCGTTTTGACAGCTAAATCCGAACGGTTTGGATCTAGCTGTTAAAACGGTCAGAGCTCAGCCATCAGGGTCCTAACTCTTTTCCTATATATATATATATATATATATATATATATATATAACGAAGGAAGTGTGGTAAGGAACCAGATGGACCATAACGCTCCAGAGTACTCAAAAGTGGGTAATAGGAAAATGGGGTTAAACATGTTCATATATATATATATATAAGAAAGAGTCGGGACATGACAGCTGACCTCTTGCCATTTCAATAGCTAGTTCTGGACTCAGCTGTTGAAACGCCAAGAGCTCAACAATCGAGGCCGACTCTTTCTAATATAGCCATACTTTACAGCCCATGTATAGAGTTCTCTATTAAGTAATTATCTAACTAGTTTTAAAGTGGTTCTATCCTTTATATATATATATATATATAGGAAATAGTATATATTTTATCTTGTGATTCTATAGACATGTTTTATGATATATATATATATATATATATATATATATATTTATTTATTTATACACTAAAAGTCATGAGACCGAAATCTAATGAAAATAATGAGGCCCTAATGAATACAAAGACCCTGTATATCTATGTGCATGTGTGTGTTTGTGTGTTTGTATGTGTGTGTTTCATGTGAGGCAGATTACCAATTAAATTTATCTCGATATGACACTGTCCAGACAATAAATAGACAACTATGTAGCTGATTCTAACATTAAACAACGAAGTTATATTCACAAATATATGCATGATTGAGTAGTTAAGAAGTTCTATTTGTAACCATGTGGTTCTATGTCGATCCCGGTGCACAGCACTTCGTTCACAAACTGTAGTATTAAAAAAAAGTCACTCGATGATATTTTGCATTAACTTTTAAGGGAGGCAACTCCAGCTCTACCTGTTATGTTTCTAAAGATTTCTCGTAACGATAATATTGTTTCCTTTGGTGTTTACATCTTCATAAATCATGAAAAAGAAAGCAATTCAAAGAAGATTTTGTTTGCGATTTTTAAACAATACCATTGCTTGAAAATGCCTAGGGGACACCAACATCTGTCAAACTAAACCCTAATATTTTCTTTTTCACTGATCTCTATCGAATGACTCGGTTATCTTACGATATAAAGGGTGCACTTCTATACAGTTTTACTCTGGTGTAAAATACACATTCATACGGGTACAATCGTAGCAATGGGGACACAGATGAGAGACTTCCAATAAGATAGAGTCTCATAAAATGTCGACTAACCCTATGTGAACCATAACAACAATAACAACAACACACTTATGCTCAGACACTCCCACAAATACAGTAAGTAGTAAAAGGTAAATAGAAATAACAACCGGTACAGTATATAGAAGAAATGTATATATATATATATATGAATGTGTATGTGTGTGTGTATATATATATATACACACACACACACATATATATATATACATGTAATCAAAGTGTGTATACATTCTTTGGGACAAACTGTACATATATATATATATATATATATATATATATATATATATATACAGTTTGTCCCAAAGAATGTATACATAATTTACATGTACTAAACCAATGCTAGCGTGGAAGATAGACGTTAAACGACGATGATGATGATGATACAATATTTATTAGAATGCTGTTCAAGTGTGTATATATTTTGGGGGGAGACCCTGTATGAATGTATATATATATATATATATACACACACACACACACACATATACATACACACATATATATAAATTGGGGATGAATAACAAATACAATGAATTTGAATAAAATGGTGTTCCTCTTCTCTTGATGTTCTAAGCATGTGTTTATTTTGGATAAATGGCACCTCCATTTTACATAAAACATTTATAAGGTACCAAATATTTTGAATTAAAGTTTTGTAAGTACAGTACTCGTATATAAGTGGTATGCTGGTTTTTCAGTTATTTTCGTGGGGGGAAGGTGAGACTTATATTCTAGTATACATGGTACCTTATTCTTATTTTAAGAAATGAAATATATTATGAATGTTTCTCAAACCACGAATATTAAAGATAATAGTAATTCTTTCTTTCTAAGATTAGCACAAGGTCAGCAATTTGGGGGGAAAGAGAATATAGATTTTATCAACTGCAATATGTAACTGTTACTTTATCACCACAGGTAGGATAAAAGATTAAGTTGACTGCAGCAGGATTTGAAATCAGAATGTAGAAAATCATAAGAAAATGCTGCCAAGCATTTTATCCGATGCTCTACCGACACTGCAAGTCTACTGCTCTAATGAAGATAATAATTATAACATTTACAACCATAAAAATAATAATTGTTTCTATATTTGGCATAAGGCCAGTAAATTTGAAGGAAGAGGAAAGTTTATTAAAACAACCCCAGTGTGTTACTGAAACTTTATTTTATCGACCCTTATCAAAACCTCGGCAGGATTTGAACTCAGAATGTAAAGGGACATAACTCTATACTGCAAAGCATGTTGTCCAACGCTTTACCGATTTTGCCAATTCAATGCCTCCATAAAGATCATAATAATAGTTTCTAATATAAGCACAAGACCAGCATTTTCTGGGGAAAGTCGATTAAATCGACCCCAGTGCGTGACTGGTACTTTATTTTATCAAGGATGAAAGGATGAAAGGATGAAAGGCAAAGTTAACCTCGGCGGGATTTGAATTCAGAATGTAAAGGGACATAACTATGCTGCAAAGCATAATGTCCAACGCTCTACCGATTATGCCAATCTACCGCCCTAATAATGGTCATAATAATACTAATAAAAATTCTTTGTTTCATTACAGCACTCTACGATTTCAAACGCCCCACACCAGGTTCCAGTGATAAGAAGCAACATCAAGACTCATATATGAAACCTTTCTTGTGATAACTACACATATTCACTGATTTGTGGAGTACACTAGTGACTGACCAGTGGAGTACAGCCAGACTGACCAGTTGAGTACAGCATTGAGTGGTCTGTGGAGTACAGCAGGACTGGTCACTAACATTTTCAGACAACAATCAATCAAACTTTGTGTTTACACATGCTAACATTTTGTACATACACTTACACACATATACAAACACTGAATAAACACACATTTATGTATGTATATAAACATTTTGTACATGCACACGCACACATATTCACTCACATACACACACACACATATACATGTATGTATATGAACGCATACACACATACATATACCCTTTTAAAATCATTTATGTGTATTTACAACCATATTTATTTGTATATAAACGTACAGCAAATAAAACTGTGTATTTATAAACCTGCTTGAGACAGTATGCACACACACACTCATCAAAATAAAAGTATATATAATATACACATACACAACCATCCATACATATTCATATATACACATATGCAATCCATACATATACATACACATATTTATACACACACACTCAAATATCAAAATATAATCATTCACTTTTTGTTTAAATGGCTACACATCCATGTTTATAAAGTATACACACACACACACAATACATACACGCAATACATACATACACACACATACATACATTTAATCTAATACAAATATTTGTGTTCCTTACCTGGATAGCAGCAAGAGCCCATGATTTTCATTGAGTATCCATGATAAAGTCTGAGTGTTTGGTTATATTTATACAATCATATTTAATGTTTGTAATCAATGAAATAGGAAACTAAATTGTGAGACCATTAGATAACTCTGAAATATTTTTGTTTGTCTCTTCAAATTATCAGGAAAATATTGAAGACTGTTCGTTTAAGGTTGTTGTTTGTTTGTTTGTTCTTTGTTTTTCTTCTTTAAATTCTTTATTTGCTCTCTTTTCTACAGTTGCTTCTTCTGATATTGTAGTTTTTTTCTAAATTCTTCCCCATCATTTTAACACCTCTTTATAACAATTCTTAATCTTCCATTTTAAAAATCAAACTTTGATTTTTTTTTTCTTTCTATAAATATTATCTCCTCTGCTCCCACCCTACCATTGCTCCCACTCCCTTGTTACTATTACAGAATTAATCCAGAAGAAAAAAAATGTTTTGCATTCTCAAATGATTTGATGTCAGCTCAATTTGTCAATATTAAACATTTTTAATCATTAACTCATTAATGTCCATACAAAAAGATATTTAAAAATTAAAATAAAACATAAAATAGAATAAAATGAAGGAGGTATACAATTTATGATTTAATGGTTGTTTATCACTAAATATTTGGGGTATTTTATTTAAATGTGACCATATTATCTTGTGAAAATGGAAAACCTTCAGAAATTTTAAAAGCCCAGCTTTCTTATACCAATATGTAAGCTGTGTTAAAACTTACATCAAAGGTACCTCCATTTACTAAAGACTGCGCAACTTTCAGAACAGAAGAAAAAAAAACATTTTTTAATGATTTTATTGAAACACCAATTTTAAACAGTAATATTTCCCCCCACCAACCATCATTTTGTCCAATCTACTGTAATATATAAGACAGACATTTTAAATTCAAACAAAGTTCCACTTGTTATACTATTTATATACAATAAAATCTGTCAAAATTTTTCTGATTACATGAGAATAATGTTTCTGATTTTAATCTTAATTTTCCATTTTAAACATTTACTATCTACTAGAACTGATGATGTGTAACACACACACACATATACATACATGATGGCTGCAACTCGATTTCAAATAATGCCATTGCTTGATATTAAGCATGAATATCTTGGATGTGGCTTTTTAGTTCTGCTAGGGACTTGCCTATGGACAGCAATACCATGCATCATGCATCACAAAAAATGTCACATATCAAGCAAAGCCTGTGATTGAAGCTTTTTTAAGTGAGGAAAGGCTTTGCACGGAGCCAATCCCACTCTCTGAACATCAAATCCATTTGCCCAAAAAGAACTGGTCTACATCATTGATGCAAACGAAGTCACAGGTTTTATATCAGTGACTTTCTAGAGAGATGTCTTGATGAAGACTAGGAGTCTCTCACCCCACAAGAAAAAAATATCTTTATTGGATGGCCGTTGACTTTCCTGAGTTCTTCCACCCTTTGACGGCCTTGTTCTTCATCCCACAGGGAATCCAAATCATCCTCCTCACCAAGCAAGCTTGGTGGTGTTGCCGCTTTAATAATAATGAAATTATTGTGTACAGTGCTCAGGTGCACTACAACTCATCAAAGGTGCATGTATAGTACATAGAATAATGTACAAATGTCAGGAAAATGAACAGTGTACGAGTCATGATATAATAACAATAACAATAATGAAATATTGTGTACAGTGCCCAGGTGCACCACAACTCATCAAAAAAGTGCATGTACAGTACATAGGGCAATGCACAAACATCAGTAAAATGAACAGTGCACGAGTCATGATACACACGTGTGCATGTGCATGGAAGGGGCACATCAGGTGTAGTTTTGGCGTTAGTAATCGACAACCCAATTTTGCACAGTTTGTACTGGGTTACATGTTACCAGTAGCACTGAAGCGTGACCTGACATATACATACATATATACATACAGTATTGCAACCAATCATGCTGTATTGACCCTCATTTGGTACTTTGTTGGGTCAGAAGTTGCAACAGATTCTTCTCAGGTACCTATTGGAAGGAACATTAATCTTATTCATATCTCCTATGAATAGTAACTTACAATGGTAGTTGGGTATTCACCTGTGATCCTGAGAGTTAGAGTGCCCAGTGGAAGCATGTGTCCTCCCCTAGACCCCAAAAAAGCAAAGATGAGAAGACCACAAGAGAAGGCCATGGTCATTCCTTTCTTTAACTACCAGGAACTAATTCACTGTGAATGGGTTCCTGGGGGCCAAATTATCAATAAAGAGTTCTTTTTTACATTGAAGTTCTGAAAAGGTCCAAGAAGGGGATGAGAAAGAAGAGGTCACAGAAGTGGAGAGTGGTGGTTCCACCAGGACAATGACTCATGCCACAAGTCAATGCTGGTGACCACATGGATAACCAACAGGGATGAAAGTGGTACAACATCCACCCTACAGCCTCGTACTGGCTCATTGTGACTTCTTCCTTTTCCTCCACATGAAAGACAGCTTCAGAAGATTCAGATTCAAGTCAACATAGGAACTGAAGAAGATGTCAGAAAATTTCCTGATGGGACTGCAGAAGATGGACTGAGAATGGGGTCTTCCAGGAGTAGGGAAGATGCTTGCACAAGTGTGTAGATGTGAGATGTCTATATTTTGAAAGTAACAAAGTTTTGTAAGCTTATAACAATATATAATGTCACTCCTGAAATGTTCTTATTACTTATTGAACATACCTCATATTTACCAACAGAGCCTGTTGCTAGACTTTGGTGCTCAGTGGAGCATCCAAAATATTCTGGACAAACATTCTTTTGCAAGAAACATATTTCAAGATGTTTTTTATAAACTCTGTTTTCTAAATCAGTCCTGATAAATTTTGAGCTCAGAATTTAGTGGAACAATACTAAATACTTTATGTTATCAGGCATAGTAAGTGGCAGGGAGGTTAAGGTGCTGAACTACAGACTACATGGTTGAAAGATCAAATCTTACTTAGTAAATTCTTCAATCAACAAAACATAAATATATTGTATGATCAGTGGCAAGACACTATTGAGTAATGAGGGGCAGGAAGAATGTTCTGCTATAAACATTAATTGCTGCAACAAGAAAAGAAAAAAACATCTTACTCAAGCAATTGTGGAAGAATGGATTGTTTTTTTAATTTTGTGTGCCCTCCCCACTTCCAATCTCCTTTCCACTCCTATCAATCCCTCATGAATGAAAGACACAGAGCGCTCTAGTGCCACATTAAATAACAACCAGTCCACCCAGTAAAATAGCCTTGCTGGTCCACTATCAATAAGGTGGTAGTGCTGGTGTCATGATAAAAAAAACACAGTCCATCCTCTATAAGTTGGTAGTGCTGGTTCTATGGTAAAAAGCATGCAGTCCACCCTGTAAGGTGGTAGTGCTGGTTCTATGATAAAAAAACATGTAGTTTACCCAGTAACTTGGCAGTGCCGGTGCCATGATAAAAAGCACATGCTAGACTTGGCCAGTCTAGCATCAATACTTGGCAACCTATCTAATCCTTGCATTCAAAACATTCTGGGCAGACATTCTTTTTCAAGGAGTCTATTTTTTGGTGATTTTTATAAACTCTGTTTTCTAAATCTGAGGATACACCATTGAAAAGGGGGAAAGGGGGACAGTGCTATCCAGTTCTTCCCCTTGGTGATGGGCCCACTCACCAACATCCTGAGCCATATATTAGGACAGGTTCCACAATTGATTGCTTAAGTGAACTCCTTGAAATAAAGCACTAAATTATCTGGAGCAAATAAAAAGTGATGATGATGATGATGAAAAGAATTATTTAAAAAAAAAAAGGAATCTATATTTTATAGGTTTCTCTCTTTTGGCTGAGTAGGAACTTGGATAAACCCAACAGATTGTAATACAAAATTTAGTTCATATTAATACATAGTTGACAGATGTAGCTAACACTTTGGGTGTATGGTTTACAACTGTAAGGTCATTGGTTCAATTCCCAGACCACCTGGTACATTATGTTCTTGAGCAAGCATGGCATTTCATTTCACATTACACCAGTTCAATCATCTAAAAATGAGTACCAGCATTAGAAGCAGCAGTGGGTATGTGGTGGGGTGGGGGATAAGCCCCTGCAATATACTTTATCTATCTATCTTTCATTCTCTCTCTTCCTCTTTCAATCTTTCTGTAAAATATACAGTGATACTATAGCTTAATAAAGCTTCTATGATATAAAAAAGCAACAAAATCACCCTCATATCACACCCCACCATGCGGAAAAAGAAAAAGCCATTTCTTTCTTGGGCCCCCAACTCCTTATGAAATCTGACAGGCGGCATCATGAGATACGTTTTTTCTAGAACATTTCAAAACTTGATGGCAGGGATCGAAACAGATTCTGTTAACAATTAACAACAGTTAATTTCATCCACACAGAGAGGGAGGGAGCAATAGAGAGAGGGGGAAGAAAGAGACAAGAGAAAGAGGGGGAAGAAAGAGACAAGAGAGAGAGGGAGGAAAGAAGCTTGAAAGATAGAGGCAAAAGAGATAAGCAAAAGAGTGAGAAAGAGGTGTGTAGAAAGAGAGAGAAGCATGAAAAAAAGCGGAGAGAGAGAAAATTGACCCTAGTTCTGGGCTTAGGTTTGTATTTTATTTCTCAACTCTGGAATCATGATAGGTAACATTGACCTCAGCAAGATTTGAACTCAGCAGGAGTGTTGAGAGTCAGAAGAAATAACACAAAACACATTCTATCCAACATTGTAATGACTCTACCTGTTTACTAACTTGTAAGACACACTGATAGCTCTAAAGACAGGACTTGTAAGACACACTGATAGCTCCAAAGACAGAACTTGTAAGACTAACTTGTAAGACACACTGATAGCTCTAAAGACAGAACTTGTAAGACTAACTTGTAAGACACACTGATAGCTCCAAAGACAGAACTTGTAAGACTAACTTGTAAGACACACTGATAGCTCTAAAGACAGGACTTGTAAGACTAACTTGTAAGACAACACTGATAGCTCTAAAGACAGGACTTGTAAGACTAACTTGTAAGACAACACTGATAGCTCTAACGACAGAACTTGTAAGACACACTGATAGCTCTAAAGACAGAACTTGTAAGACTAACTTGTAAGACAACACTGATAGCTCTAACGACAGAACTTGTAAGACACACTGATAGCTCTAAAGACAGAACTTGTAAGACTAACTTGTAAGACAACACTGATAGCTCTAACGACAGAACTTGTAAGACAACACTGATAGCTCTAAAGACAGAAATTGTAAGACTAACTTGTAAGACACACTGATAGCTCTAAAGACAGGACTTGTAAGACTAACTTGTAAGACAACACTGATAGCTCTAAAGACAGGACTTGTAAGACTAACTTGTAAGACAACACTGATAGCTCTAACGACAGAACTTGTAAGACACACTGATAGCTCTAAAGACAGAACTTGTAAGACTAACTTGTAAGACAACACTGATAGCTCTAACGACAGAACTTGTAAGACACACTGATAGCTCTAAAGACAGAACTTGTAAGACTAACTTGTAAGACAACACTGATAGCTCTAACGACAGAACTTGTAAGACAACACTGATAGCTCTAAAGACAGAACTTGTAAGACTAACTTGTAAGACACACTGATAGCTCCAAAGACAGAACTTGTAAGACTAACTTGTAAGACACACTGATAGCTCTAAAGACAGGACTTGTAAGACTAACTTGTAAGACAACACTGATAGCTCTAAAGACAGGACTTGTAAGACTAACTTGTAAGACAACACTGATAGCTCTAACGACAGAACTTGTAAGACACACTGATAGCTCTAAAGACAGAACTTGTAAGACTAACTTGTAAGACAACACTGATAGCTCTAACGACAGAACTTGTAAGACACACTGATAGCTCTAAAGACAGAACTTGTAAGACAAACTTGTAAGACAACACTGATAGCTCTAACGACAGAACTTGTAAGACAACACTGATAGCTCTAAAGACAGAACTTGTAAGACTAACTTGTAAGACACACTGATAGCTCTAAAGACAGAACTTGTAAGACTAACTTGTAAGACACACTGATAGCTCCAAAGACAGAACCTGTAAGACTAACTTGTAAGACAACACTGATAGCTCTAAAGACAGAACTTGTAAGACTAACTTGTAAGACGCACTGATAGCTCTAAAGACAGAACTTGTAAGACTAACTTGTAAGACACACTGATAGCTCCAAAGACAGAACCTGTAAGACTAACTTCTAAGACACACTGATAGCTCCAAAGACAGAACCTGTAAGACTAACTTGTAAGACACACTGATAGCTCTAAAGACAGAACCTGTAAGACTAACTTGTAAGACACACTGATAGCTCTAAAGACAGAACCTGTAAGACTAACTTGTAAGACACACTGATAGCTCCAAAGACAGAACATGTAAGACTAACTTGTAAGACACACTGATAGCTCTAAAGACAGAACTTGTAAGACTAACTTGTAAGAAACACTGATAGCTCTAAAGACAGGACTTGTAAGACTAACTTGTAAGACAACACTGATAGCTCTAAAGACAGAACTTGTAAGACACACTGATAGCTCTAAAGACAGGACTTGTAAGACTAACTTGTAAGACAACACTGATAGCTCTAAAGACAGGACTTGTAAGACTAACTTGTAAGACACACTGATAGCTCCAAAGACAGAACTTGTAAGACTAATTGTAAGACAACACTGATAGCTCTAAAGACAGAACTTGTAAGACTAACTTGTAAGACACACTGATAGCTCTAAAGACAGAACTTGTAAAACTAACTTGTATGACACAGTGATAGTTCTAAAGACAGAACTTGTAAGACTAACTTGTAAGACACACTGATAGCTGTAAAGACAGAACTTGTAAGACACACTGATAGCTCCAAAGACAGAACCTGTAAGACTAACTTGTAAGACACACTGATAGCTCTGAAGACAGAACTTGTAAGACTAACTTGTAAGACACACTGATAGCTCTAACGACAGAACTTGTAAGACTAACTTGTAAGACACACTGATAGCTCTAAAGACAGAACTTGTAAGACTAACTTGTAAGACACACTGATAGCTCTAAAGACAGAACCTGTAAGACTAACTTGTAAGACTAACTTGTAAGACACACTGATAGCTCTAAAGACAGAACTTGTAAGAGTAACTTGTAAGACTAACTTGTAAGACACACTGATAGCTCTAAAGACAGAATCTGTAAGACCAACTTGTAAGACAACACTGATAGCTCTAAAGACAGAACCTGTAAGACTAACTTGTAAGACTAACTTGTAAGACACACTGATAGCTCTAAAGACAGAATCTGTAAGACTAACTTGTAAGACAACACTGATAGCTCTAAAGACAGAACTTGTAAGACTAACTTGTAAGACACACTGATAGCTCTAAAGACAGAACTTGTAAGACTAACTTGTAAGACACACTGATAGCTCTAAAGACAGAATCTGTAAGACTAACTTGTAAGACAACACTGATACCTCTAAAGACAGAACCTGTAAGACTAACTTGTAAGACACACTGATAGCTCCAAAGACAGAACCTGTAAGACTAACTTGTAAGACACACTGATAGCTCCAAAGACAGAACTTGTAAGACTAACTTGTAAGAAACACTGATAGCTCTAAAGACAGAACTTGTAAGACACACTGATAGCTCCAAAGACAGAACCTGTAAGACTAACTTGTAAGACACACTGATAGCTCTAAAGACAGAACTTGTAAGACTAACTTGTAAGACACACTGATAGCTCCAAAGACAGAACCTGTAAGACTAACTTGTAAGAAACACTGATAGCTCTAAAGACAGGACTTGTAAGACTAACTTGTAAGACAACACTGATAGCTCTAAAGACAGGACTTGTAAGACTAACTTGTAAGACAACACTGATAGCTCTAAAGACAGGACTTGTAAGACTAACTTGTAAGACAACACTGATAGCTCTAAAGACAGAACTTGTAAGACTAACTTGTAAGACACACTGATAGCTCTAAAGACAGAACTTGTAAGACTAACTTGTAAGACACACTGATAGCTCTAAAGACAGGACTTGTAAGACTAATTTGTAAGACAACACTGATAGCTCTAAAGACAGAACTTGTAAGACTAACTTGTAAGACACACTGATAGCTCTAAAGACAGGACTTGTAAGACTAACTTGTAAGACACACTGATAGCTCTAAAGACAGGACTTGTAAGACTAACTTGTAAGAAACACTGATAGCTCTAAAGACAGGACTTGTAAGACTAACTTGTAAGACAACACTGATAGCTCTAAAGACAGAACCTGTAAGACTAACTTGTAAGACACACTGATAGCTCTAAACACAGGACTTGTAAGACTAACTTGTAAGACACACTGATAGCTCCAAAGACAGAACTTGTAAGACTAATTGTAAGACAACACTGATAGCTCTAAAGACAGAACTTGTAAGACTAACTTGTAAGACACACTGATAGCTCTAAAGACAGAACTTGTAAGACTAACTTGTATGACACAGTGATAGTTCTAAAGACAGAACTTGTAAGACTAACTTGTATGACACACTGATAGCTCTAAAGACAGGACTTGTAAGACTAACTTGTAAGACACACTGATAGCTGTAAAGACAGAACTTGTAAGACTAACTTGTAAGAAACACTGATAGCTCTAAAGACAGGACTTGTAAGACTAACTTGTAAGACAACACTGATAGCTCTAAAGACAGAACTTGTAAGACACACTGATAGCTCTAAAGACAGGACTTGTAACACTAACTTGTAAGACAACACTGATAGCTCTAAAGACAGGACTTGTAAGACTAACTTGTAAGACACACTGATAGCTCCAAAGACAGAACTTGTAAGACTAATTGTAAGACAACACTGATAGCTCTAAAGACAGAACTTGTAAGACTGACTTGTAAGACACACTGATAGCTCTAAAGACAGAACTTGTAAGACTAACTTGTATGACACAGTGATAGTTCTAAAGACAGAACTTGTAAGACTAACTTGTAAGACACACTGATAGCTGTAAAGACAGAACTTGTAAGACACACTGATAGCTCCAAAGACAGAACCTGTAAGACTAACTTGTAAGACACACTGATAGCTCTGAAGACAGAACTTGTAAGACTAACTTGTAAGATACACTGATAGCTCTAACGACAGAACTTGTAAGACTAACTTGTAAGACACACTGATAGCTCTAAAGACAGAACCTGTAAGACTAACTTGTAAGACACACTGATAGCTCTAAAGACAGAACTTGTAAGACTAACTTGTATGACACACTGATAGCTCTAAAGACAGAACTTGTAAGACTAACTTGTAAGACACACTGATAGCTCTAAAGACAGAACCTGTAAGACTAACTTGTAAGACTAACTTGTAAGACACACTGATAGCTCTAAAGACAGAATCTGTAAGACTAACTTGTAAGACAACACTGATAGCTCTAAAGACAGAACTTGTAAGACTAACTTGTAAGACACACTGATAGCTCTAAAGACAGAACTTGTAAGACTAACTTGTAAGACACACTGATAGCTCTAAAGACAGGACTTGTAAGACTAACTTGTAAGACAACACTGATAGCTCTAAAGACAGAACTTGTAAGACTAACTTGTAAGACACACTGATAGCTCTAAAGACAGGACTTGTAAGACTAACTTGTAAGACACACTGATAGCTCTAAAGACAGGACTTGTAAGACTAACTTGTAAGAAACACTGATAGCTCTAAAGACAGGACTTGTAAGACTAACTTGTAAGACAACACTGATAGCTCTAAAGACAGAACCTGTAAGACTAACTTGTAAGACACACTGATAGCTCTAAGGACAGGACTTGTAAGACTAACTTGTAAGACACACTGATAGCTCCAAAGACAGAACTTGTAAGACTAATTGTAAGACAACACTGATAGCTCTAAAGAGAGAACTTGTAAGACTAACTTGTAAGACACACTGATAGCTCTAAAGACAGGACTTGTAAGACTAACTTGTAAGAAACACTGATAGCTCTAAAGACAGGACTTGTAAGACTAACTTGTAAGACAACACTGATAGCTCTAAAGACAGAACCTGTAAGACTAACTTGTAAGACACACTGATAGCTCTAAAGACAGGACTTGTAAGACTAACTTGTAAGACACACTGATAGCTCCAAAGACAGAACTTGTAAGACTAATTGTAAGACAACACTGATAGCTCTAAAGACAGAACTTGTAAGACGAAATTGTAAGACACACTGATAGCTCTAAAGACAGAACTTGTAAGACTAACTTGTATGACACAGTGATAGTTCTAAAGACAGAACTTGTAAGACTAACTTGTATGACACACTGATAGCTCTAAAGACAGGACTTGTAAGACTAACTTGTAAGACACACTGATAGCTGTAAAGACAGAACTTGTAAGACTAACTTGTAAGAAACACTGATAGCTCTAAAGACAGGACTTGTAAGACTAACTTGTAAGACAACACTGATAGCTCTAAAGACAGAACTTGTAAGACACACTGATAGCTCTAAAGACAGGACTTGTAACACTAACTTGTAAGACAACACTGATAGCTCTAAAGACAGGACTTGTAAGACTAACTTGTAAGACACACTGATAGCTCCAAAGACAGAACTTGTAAGACTAATTGTAAGACAACACTGATAGCTCTAAAGACAGAACTTGTAAGACTGACTTGTAAGACACACTGATAGCTCTAAAGACAGAACTTGTAAGACTAACTTGTATGACACAGTGATAGTTCTAAAGACAGAACTTGTAAGACTAACTTGTAAGACACACTGATAGCTGTAAAGACAGAACTTGTAAGACACACTGATAGCTCCAAAGACAGAACCTGTAAGACTAACTTGTAAGACACACTGATAGCTCTGAAGACAGAACTTGTAAGACTAACTTGTAAGATACACTGATAGCTCTAACGACAGAACTTGTAAGACTAACTTGTAAGACACACTGATAGCTCTAAAGACAGAACCTGTAAGACTAACTTGTAAGACACACTGATAGCTCTAAAGACAGAACTTGTAAGACTAACTTGTATGACACACTGATAGCTCTAAAGACAGAACTTGTAAGACTAACTTGTAAGACACACTGATAGCTCTAAAGACAGAACCTGTAAGACTAACTTGTAAGACTAACTTGTAAGACACACTGATAGCTCTAAAGACAGAATCTGTAAGACTAACTTGTAAGACAACACTGATAGCTCTAAAGACAGAACTTGTAAGACTAACTTGTAAGACACACTGATAGCTCTAAAGACAGAACTTGTAAGACTAACTTGTAAGACACACTGATAGCTCTAAAGACAGGACTTGTAAGACTAACTTGTAAGACAACACTGATAGCTCTAAAGACAGAACTTGTAAGACTAACTTGTAAGACACACTGATAGCTCTAAAGACAGGACTTGTAAGACTAACTTGTAAGACACACTGATAGCTCTAAAGACAGGACTTGTAAGACTAACTTGTAAGAAACACTGATAGCTCTAAAGACAGGACTTGTAAGACTAACTTGTAAGACAACACTGATAGCTCTAAAGACAGAACCTGTAAGACTAACTTGTAAGACACACTGATAGCTCTAAGGACAGGACTTGTAAGACTAACTTGTAAGACACACTGATAGCTCCAAAGACAGAACTTGTAAGACTAATTGTAAGACAACACTGATAGCTCTAAAGAGAGAACTTGTAAGACTAACTTGTAAGACACACTGATAGCTCTAAAGACAGGACTTGTAAGACTAACTTGTAAGAAACACTGATAGCTCTAAAGACAGGACTTGTAAGACTAACTTGTAAGACAACACTGATAGCTCTAAAGACAGAACCTGTAAGACTAACTTGTAAGACACACTGATAGCTCTAAAGACAGGACTTGTAAGACTAACTTGTAAGACACACTGATAGCTCCAAAGACAGAACTTGTAAGACTAATTGTAAGACAACACTGATAGCTCTAAAGACAGAACTTGTAAGACGAAATTGTAAGACACACTGATAGCTCTAAAGACAGAACTTGTAAGACTAACTTGTATGACACAGTGATAGTTCTAAAGACAGAACTTGTAAGACTAACTTGTATGACACACTGATAGCTCTAAAGACAGGACTTGTAAGACTAACTTGTAAGACACACTGATAGCTGTAAAGACAGAACTTGTAAGACTAACTTGTAAGAAACACTGATAGCTCTAAAGACAGGACTTGTAAGACTAACTTGTAAGACAACACTGATAGCTCTAAAGACAGAACTTGTAAGACACACTGATAGCTCTAAAGACAGGACTTGTAAGACTAACTTGTAAGACAACACTGATAGCTCTAAAGACAGGACTTGTAAGACTAACTTGTAAGACACACTGATAGCTCCAAAGACAGAACTTGTAAGACTAATTGTAAGACAACACTGATAGCTCTAAAGACAGAACTTGTAAGACTGACTTGTAAGACACACTGATAGCTCTAAAGACAGAACTTGTAAGACTAACTTGTAAGACACACTGATAGCTGTAAAGACAGAACTTGTAAGACACACTGATAGTTCCAAAGACAGAACCTGTAAGACTAACTTGTAAGACACACTGATAGCTCTGAAGACAGAACTTGTAAGACTAACTTGTAAGATACACTGATAGCTCTAACGACAGAACTTGTAAGACTAACTTGTAAGACACACTGATAGCTCTAAAGACAGAACTTGTAAGACTAACTTGTATGACACACTGATAGCTCTAAAGACAGAACTTGTAAGACTAACTTGTAAGACACACTGATAGCTCTAAAGACAGAACCTGTAAGACTAACTTGTAAGACTAACTTGTAAGACACACTGATAACTCTAAAGACAGAATCTGTAAGACTAACTTGTAAGACAACACTGATAGCTCTAAAGACAGAACTTGTAAGACTAACTTGTAAGACACACTGATAGCTCTAAAGACAGAACTTGTAAGACTAACTTGTAAGACACACTGATAGCTCTAAAGACAGGACTTGTAAGACTAACTTGTAAGACAACACTGATAGCTCTAAAGACAGAACTTGTAAGACTAACTTGTAAGACACACTGATAGCTCTAAAGACAGGACTTGTAAGACTAACTTGTAAGACACACTGATAGCTCTAAAGACAGGACTTGTAAGACTAACTTGTAAGAAACACTGATAGCTCTAAAGACAGGACTTGTAAGAGTAACTTGTAAGACAACACTGATAGCTCTAAAGACAGAACCTGTAAGACTAACTTGTAAGACACACTGATAGCTCTAAAGACAGGACTTGTAAGACTAACTTGTAAGACACACTGATAGCTCCAAAGACAGAACTTGTAAGACTAATTGTAAGACAACACTGATAGCTCTAAAGACAGAACTTGTAAGACTAACTTGTAAGACACACTGATTGCTCTAAAGACAGAACTTGTAAGACTAACTTGTATGACACAGTGATAGTTCTAAAGACAGAACTTGTAAGACTAACTTGTATGACACACTGATAGCTCTAAAGACAGGACTTGTAAGACTAACTTGTAAGACACACTGATAGCTGTAAAGACAGAACTTGTAAGACTAACTTGTAAGACACACTGATAGCTCTAAAGACAGAACTTGTAAGACTAACTTGTATAACACAGTGATAGTTCTAAAGACAGAACTTGTAAGACTAACTTGTATGACACACTGATAGCTCTAAAGACAGAACTTGTAAGACTAACTTGTAAGACACACTGATAGCTCCAAAGACAGAACCTGTAAGACTAACTTGTAAGACAACACTGATAGCTCTAACGACAGAATTTGTAAGACTAACTTGTAAGACACACTGATAGCTCTAAAGACAGGACTTGTAAGACTAACTTGTAAGACAACACTGATAGCTCTAA
Source organism: Eledone cirrhosa (assembly GCA_964016885.1). NCBI lineage: Eukaryota > Metazoa > Mollusca > Cephalopoda > Octopoda > Eledonidae > Eledone > Eledone cirrhosa. The sequence goes on along the minus strand of OZ024741.1, from coordinate 240,729,542 downwards.
AGACAGAACTTGTAAGACTAACTTGTAAGACACACTGATAGCTCTAAAGACAGAACTTGTAAGACTAACTTGTAAGACACACTGATAGCTCCAAAAACAGAACTTGTAAGACTAACTTGTAAGACACACTGATAGCTCTAAAGACAGAACTTGTAAGACACACTGATAGCTCCAAAGACAGAACCTGTAAGACTAACTTGTAAGACACACTGATAGCTCTAAAGACCGAACTTGTAAGACTAACTTGTAAGACACACTGATAGCTCCAAAGACAGAACCTGTAAGACTAACTTGTAAGACACACTGATAGCTCCAAAGACAGAACCTGTAAGACTAACTTGTAAGAAACACTGATAGCTCTAAAGACAGAACTTGTAAGACTAACTTGTAAGACAACACTGATAGCTCTAAAGACATGACTTGTAAGACTAACTTGTAAGACAACACTGATAGCTCTAAAGACAGGACTTGTAAGACTAACTTGTAAGACAACACTGATAGCTCTAAAGACAGAACTTGTAAGACTAACTTGTAAGACACACTGATAGCTCTAAAGACAGGACTTGTAAGACTAACTTGTAAGACAACACTGATAGCTCTAACGACAGAACTTGTAAGACACACTGATAGCTCTAAAGACAGAACTTGTAAGACTAACTTGTAAGACAACACTGATAGCTCTAACGACAGAAATTGTAAGACACACTGATAGCTCTAAAGACAGAACTTGTAAGACTAACTTGTAAGACAACACTGATAGCTCTAACGACAGAACTTGTAAGACAACACTGATAGCTCTAAAGACAGAACTTGTAAGACTAACTTGTAAGACACACTGATAGCTCTAAAGACAGGACTTGTAAGACTAACTTGTAAGACAACACTGATAGCTCTAAAGACAGGACTTGTAAGACTAACTTGTAAGACAACACTGATAGCTCTAACGACAGAACTTGTAAGACACACTGATAGCTCTAAAGACAGAACCTGTAAGACTTACTTGTAAGACAACACTGATAGCTCTAACGACAGAACTTGTAAGACACACTGATAGCTCTAAAGACAGAACTTGTAAGACTAACTTGTAAGACAACACTGATAGCTCTAACGACAGAACTTGTAAGACAACACTGATAGCTCTAAAGACAGAACTTGTAAGACTAACTTGTAAGACACACTGATAGCTCCAAAGACAGAACTTGTAAGACTAACTTGTAAGACACACTGATAGCTCTAAAGACAGGACTTGTAAGACTAACTTGTAAGACAACACTGATAGCTCTAAAGACAGGACTTGTAAGACTAACTTGTAAGACAACACTGATAGCTCTAACGACAGAATTTGTAAGACACACTGATAGCTCTAAAGACAGAACTTGTAAGACTAACTTGTAAGACAACACTGATAGCTCTAACGACAGAACTTGTAAGACACACTGATAGCTCTAAAGACAGAACTTGTAAGACTAACTTGTAAGACAACACTGATAGCTCTAACGACAGAACTTGTAAGACAACACTGATAGCTCTAAAGACAGAACTTGTAAGACTAACTTGTAAGACACACTGATAGCTCTAAAGACAGGACTTGTAAGACTAACTTGTAAGACAACACTGATAGCTCTAAAGATAGGACTTGTAAGACTAACTTGTAAGACAACACTGATAGCTCTAACGACAGAACTTGTAAGACACACTGATAGCTCTAAAGACAGAACTTGTAAGACTAACTTGTAAGACAACACTGATAGCTCTAACGACAGAACTTGTAAGACACACTGATAGCTCTAAAGACAGAACTTGTAAGACTAACTTGTAAGACAACACTGATAGCTCTAACGACAGAACTTGTAAGACAACACTGATAGCTCTAAAGACAGAACTTGTAAGACTAACTTGTAAGACACACTGATAGCTCTAAAGACAGAACTTGTAAGACTAACTTGTAAGACACACTGATAGCTCCAAAGACAGAACCTGTAAGACTAACTTGTAAGACAACACTGATAGCTCTAAAGACAGAACTTGTAAGACTAACTTGTAAGACGCACTGATAGCTCTAAAGACAGAACTTGTAAGACTAACTTGTAAGACACACTGATAGCTCCAAAGACAGAACCTGTAAGACTAACTTCTAAGACACACTGATAGCTCCAAAGACAGAACCTGTAAGACTAACTTGTAAGACACACTGATAGCTCTAAAGACAGAACCTGTAAGACTAACTTGTAAGACACACTGATAGCTCTAAAGACAGAACCTGTAAGACTAACTTGTAAGACACACTGATAGCTCCAAAGACAGAACATGTAAGACTAACTTGTAAGACACACTGATAGCTCTAAAGACAGAACTTGTAAGACTAACTTGTAAGAAACACTGATAGCTCTAAAGACAGGACTTGTAAGACTAACTTGTAAGACAACACTGATAGCTCTAAAGACAGAACTTGTAAGACACACTGATAGCTCTAAAGACAGGACTTGTAAGACTAACTTGTAAGACAACACTGATAGCTCTAAAGACAGGACTTGTAAGACTAACTTGTAAGACACACTGATAGCTCCAAAGACAGAACTTGTAAGACTAATTGTAAGACAACACTGATAGCTCTAAAGACAGAACTTGTAAGACTAACTTGTAAGACACACTGATAGCTCTAAAGACAGAACTTGTAAAACTAACTTGTATGACACAGTGATAGTTCTAAAGACAGAACTTGTAAGACTAACTTGTAAGACACACTGATAGCTGTAAAGACAGAACTTGTAAGACACACTGATAGCTCCAAAGACAGAACCTGTAAGACTAACTTGTAAGACACACTGATAGCTCTGAAGACAGAACTTGTAAGACTAACTTGTAAGACACACTGATAGCTCTAACGACAGAACTTGTAAGACTAACTTGTAAGACACACTGATAGCTCTATATACAGAACTTGTAAGACTAACTTTTAAGACACACTGATAGCTCTAAAGACAGAACCTGTAAGACTAACTTGTAAGACTAACTTGTAAGACACACTGATAGCTCTAAAGACAGAACTTGTAAGAGTAACTTGTAAGACTAACTTGTAAGACACACTGATAGCTCTAAAGACAGAATCTGTAAGACCAACTTGTAAGACAACACTGATAGCTCTAAAGACAGAACCTGTAAGACTAACTTGTAAGACACACTGATAGCTCTAAAGACAGAATCTGTAAGACTAACTTGTAAGACAACACTGATAGCTCTAAAGACAGAACTTGTAAGACTAACTTGTAAGACACACTGATAGCTCTAAAGACAGAACTTGTAAGACTAACTTGTAAGACACACTGATAGCTCTAAAGACAGAATCTGTAAGACTAACTTGTAAGACAACACTGATAGCTCTAAAGACAGAACCTGTAAGACTAACTTGTAAGACACACTGATAGCTCCAGAGACAGAACCTGTAAGACTAACTTGTAAGACACACTGATAGCTCCAAAGACAGAACTTGTAAGACTAACTTGTAAGAAACACTGATAGCTCTAAAGACAGAACTTGTAAGACACACTGATAGCTCCAAAGACAGAACCTGTAAGACTAACTTGTAAGACACACTGATAGCTCTAAAGACAGAACTTGTAAGACTAACTTGTAAGACACACTGATAGCTCCAAAGACAGAACCTGTAAGACTAACTTGTAAGAAACACTGATAGCTCTAAAGACAGGACTTGTAAGACTAACTTGTAAGACAACACTGATAGCTCTAAAGACAGGACTTGTAAGACTAACTTGTAAGACAACACTGATAGCTCTAAAGACAGGACTTGTAAGACTAACTTGTAAGACAACACTGATAGCTCTAAAGACAGAACTTGTAAGACTAACTTGTAAGACACACTGATAGCTCTAAAGACAGAACTTGTAAGACTAACTTGTAAGACACACTGATAGCTCTAAAGACAGGACTTGTAAGACTAATTTGTAAGACAACACTGATAGCTCTAAAGACAGAACTTGTAAGACTAACTTGTAAGACACACTGATAGCTCTAAAGACAGGACTTGTAAGACTAACTTGTAAGACACACTGATAGCTCTAAAGACAGGACTTGTAAGACTAACTTGTAAGAAACACTGATAGCTCTAAAGACAGGACTTGTAAGACTAACTTGTAAGACAACACTGATAGCTCTAAAGACAGAACCTGTAAGACTAACTTGTAAGACACACTGATAGCTCTAAAGACAGGACTTGTAAGACTAACTTGTAAGACACAGTGATAGCTCCAAAGACATAACTTGTAAGACTAATTGTAAGACAACACTGATAGCTCTAAAGACAGAACTTGTAAGACTAACTTGTAAGACACACTGATAGCTCTAAAGACAGAACTTGTAAGACTAACTTGTATGACACACTGATAGTTCTAAAGACAGAACTTGTAAGACTAACTTGTATGACACACTGATAGCTCTAAAGACAGGACTTGTAAGTCTAACTTGTAAGACACACTGATAGCTGTAAAGACAGAACTTGTAAGACTAACTTGTAAGAAACACTGATAGCTCTAAAGACAGGACTTGTAAGACTAACTTGTAAGACAACACTGATAGCTCTAAAGACAGAACTTGTAAGACACACTGATAGCTCTAAAGACAGGACTTGTAAGACTAACTTGTAAGACAACACTGATAGCTCTAAAGACAGGACTTGTAAGACTAACTTGTAAGACACACTGATAGCTCCAAAGACAGAACTTGTAAGACTAATTGTAAGACAACACTGATAGCTCTAAAGACAGAACTTGTAAGACTGACTTGTAAGACACACTGATAGCTCTAAAGACAGAACTTGTAAGACTAACTTGTATGACACAGTGATAGTTCTAAAGACAGAACTTGTAAGACTAACTTGTAAGACACACTGATAGCTGTAAAGACAGAACTTGTAAGACACACTGATAGCTCCAAAGACAGAACCTGTAAGACTAACTTGTAAGACACACTGATAGCTCTGAAGACAGAACTTGTAAGACTAACTTGTAAGATACACTGATAGCTCTAACGACAGAACTTGTAAGACTAACTTGTAAGACACACTGATAGCTCTAAAGACAGAACCTGTAAGACTAACTTGTAAGACACACTGATAGCTCTAAAGACAGAACTTGTAAGACTAACTTGTATGACACACTGATAGCTCTAAAGACAGAACTTGTAAGACTAACTTGTAAGACACACTGATAGCTCTAAAGACAGAACCTGTAAGACTAACTTGTAAGACTAACTTGTAAGACACACTGATAGCTCTAAAGACAGAATCTGTAAGACTAACTTGTAAGACAACACTGATAGCTCTAAAGACAGAACTTGTAAGACTAACTTGTAAGACACACTGATAGCTCTAAAGACAGAACTTGTAAGACTAACTTGTAAGACACACTGATAGCTCTAAAGACAGGACTTGTAAGACTAACTTGTAAGACAACACTGATAGCTCTAAAGACAGAACTTGTTAGACTAACTTGTAAGACACACTGATAGCTCTAAAGACAGGACTTGTAAGACTAACTTGTAAGACACACTGATAGCTCTGAAGACAGGACTTGTAAGACTAACTTGTAAGAAACACTGATAGCTCTAAAGACAGGACTTGTAAGACTAACTTGTAAGACAACACTGATAGCTCTAAAGACAGAACCTGTAAGACTAACTTGTAAGACACACTGATAGCTCTAAAGACAGGACTTGTAAGACTAACTTGTAAGACACACTGATAGCTCCAAAGACAGAACTTGTAAGACTAATTGTAAGACAACACTGATAGCTCTAAAGAGAGAACTTGTAAGACTAACTTGTAAGACACACTGATAGCTCTAAAGACAGGACTTGTAAGACTAACTTGTAAGAAACACTGATAGCTCTTAAGACAGGACTTGTAAGACTAACTTGTAAGACAACACTGATAGCTCTAAAGACAGAACCTGTAAGACTAACTTGTAAGACACACTGATAGCTCTAAAGACAGGACTTGTAAGACTAACTTGTAAGACACACTGATAGCTCCAAAGACAGAACTTGTAAGACTAATTGTAAGACAACACTGATAGCTCTAAAGACAGAACTTGTAAGACTAACTTGTAAGACACACTGATAGCTCTAAAGACAGAACTTGTAAGACTAACTTGTATGACACAGTGATAGTTCTAAAGACAGAACTTGTAAGACTAACTTGTATGACACACTGATAGCTCTAAAGACAGGACTTGTAAGACTAACTTGTAAGACACACTGATAGCTGTAAAGACAGAACTTGTAAGACTAACTTGTAAGAAACACTGATAGCTCTAAAGACAGGACTTGTAAGACTAACTTGTAAGACAACACTGATAGCTCTAAAGACAGAACTTGTAAGACACACTGATAGCTCTAAAGACAGGACTTGTAAGACTAACTTGTAAGACAACACTGATAGCTCTAAAGACAGGACTTGTAAGACTAACTTGTAAGACACACTGATAGCTCCAAAGACAGAACTTGTAAGACTAATTGTAAGACAACACTGATAGCTCTAAAGACAGAACTTGTAAGACTGACTTGTAAGACACACTGATAGCTCTAAAGACAGAACTTGTAAGACTAACTTGTATGACACAGTGATAGTTCTAAAGACAGAACTTGTAAGACTAACTTGTAAGACACACTGATAGCTGTAAAGACAGAACTTGTAAGACACACTGATAGCTCCAAAGACAGAACCTGTAAGACTAACTTGTAATACACACTGATAGCTCTGAAGACAGAACTTGTAAGACTAACTTGTAAGATACACTGATAGCTCTAACGACAGAACTTGTAAGACTAACTTGTAAGACACACTGATAGCTCTAAAGACAGAACCTGTAAGACTAACTTGTAAGACACACTGATAGCTCTAAAGACAGAACTTGTAAGACTAACTTGTATGACACACTGATAGCTCTAAAGACAGAACTTGTCAGACTAACTTGTAAGACACACTGATAGCTCTAAAGACAGAACCTGTAAGACTAACTTGTAAGACTAACTTGTAAGACACACTGATAGCTCTAAAGACAGAATCTGTAAGACTAACTTGTAAGACAACACTGATAGCTCTAAAGACAGAACTTGTAAGACTAACTTGTAAGACACACTGATAGCTCTAAAGACAGAACTTGTAAGACTAACTTGTAAGACACACTGATAACTCTAAAGACAGGACTTGTAAGACTAACTTGTAAGACAACACTGATAGCTCTAAAGACAGAACTTGTAAGACTAACTTGTAAGACACACTGATAGCTCTAAAGACAGGACTTGTAAGACTAACTTGTAAGACACACCGATAGCTCTAAAGACAGGACTTGTAAGACTAACTTGTAAGAAACACTGATAGCTCTAAAGACAGGACTTGTAAGACTAACTTGTAAGACAACACTGATAGCTCTAAAGACAGAACCTGTAAGACTAACTTGTAAGACACACTGATAGCTCTAAAGACAGGACTTGTAAGACTAACTTGTAAGACACACTGATAGCTCCAAAGACAGAACTTGTAAGACTAATTGTAAGACAACACTGATAGCTGTAAAGACAGAACTTGTAAGACTAACTTGTAAGACACACTGATAGCTCTAAAGACAGAACTTGTAAGACTAACTTGTATAACACAGTGATAGTTCTAAAGACAGAACTTGTAAGACTAACTTGTATGACACACTGATAGCTCTAAAGACAGAACTTGTAAGACTAACTTGTAAGACACACTGATAGCTCCAAAGACAGAACCTGTAAGACTAACTTGTAAGACAACACTGATAGCTCTAACGACAGAATTTGTAAGACTAACTTGTAAGACACACTGATAGCTCTAAAGACAGGACTTGTAAGACTAACTTGTAAGACAACACTGATAGCTCTAAAGACAGAACTTGTAAGACTAACTTGTAAGACACACTGATAGCTCTAAAGACAGAACTTGTAAGACTAACTTGTAAGACACACTGATAGCTCCAAAAACAGAACTTGTAAGACTAACTTGTAAGACACACTGATAGCTCTAAAGACAGGACTTGTAAGACTAACTTGTAAGACACACTGATAGCTCCAAAGACAGAACTTGTAAGACTAATTGTAAGACAACACTGATAGCTCTAAAGACAGAACTTGTAAGACTAACTTGTAAGACACACTGATTGCTCTAAAGACAGAACTTGTAAGACTAACTTGTATGACACAGTGATAGTTCTAAAGACAGAACTTGTAAGACTAACTTGTATGACACACTGATAGCTCTAAAGACAGGACTTGTAAGACTAACTTGTAAGACACACTGATAGCTGTAAAGACAGAACTTGTAAGACTAACTTGTAAGACACACTGATAGCTCTAAAGACAGAACTTGTAAGACTAACTTGTATAACACAGTGATAGTTCTAAAGACAGAACTTGTAAGACTAACTTGTATGACACACTGATAGCTCTAAAGACAGAACTTGTAAGACTAACTTGTAAGACACACTGATAGCTCCAAAGACAGAACCTGTAAGACTAACTTGTAAGACAACACTGATAGCTCTAACGACAGAATTTGTAAGACTAACTTGTAAGACACACTGATAGCTCTAAAGACAGGACTTGTAAGACTAACTTGTAAGACAACACTGATAGCTCTAAAGACAGAACTTGTAAGACTAACTTGTAAGACACACTGATAGCTCTAAAGACAGGACTTGTAAGACTAACTTGTAAGACACACTGATAGCTCCAAAAACAGAACTTGTAAGACTAACTTGTAAGACACACTGATAGCTCTAAAGACAGAACTTGTAAGACACACTGATAGCTCCAAAGACAGAACCTGTAAGACTAACTTGTAAGACACACTGATAGCTCTAAAGACAGAACTTGTAAGACTAACTTGTAAGACACACTGATAGCTCCAAAGACAGAACCTGTAAGACTAACTTGTAAGACACACTGATAGCTCCAAAGACAGAACCTGTAAGACTAACTTGTAAGAAACACTGATAGCTCTAAAGACAGAACTTGTAAGACTAACTTGTAAGACAACACTGATAGCTCTAAAGACATGACTTGTAAGACTAACTTGTAAGACAACACTGATAGCTCTAAAGACAGGACTTGTAAGACTAACTTGTAAGACAACACTGATAGCTCTAAAGACAGAACTTGTAAGACTAACTTGTAAGACACACTGATAGCTCTAAAGACAGAACTTGTAAGACTAACTTGTAAGACACACTGATAGCTCTAAAGACAGGACTTGTAAGACTAACTTGTAAGACAACACTGATAGCTCTAAAGACAGAACTTGTAAGACTAACTTGTAAGACACACTGATAGCTCTAAAGACAGGACTTGTAAGACTAACTTGTAAGAAACACTGATAGCTCTAAAGACAGGACTTGTAAGACTAACTTGTAAGACACACTGATAGCTCTAAAGACAGGACTTGTAAGACTAACTTGTAAGACACACTGATAGCTCTAAAGACAGGACTTGTAAGACTAACTTGTAAGAAACACTGATAGCTCTAAAGACAGGACTTGTAAGACTAACTTGTAAGACAACACTGATAGCTCTAAATACAGAACCTGTAAGACTAACTTGTAAGACACACTGATAGCTCTAAAGACAGGACTTGTAAGACTAACTTGTAAGACACACTGATAGCTCCAAAGACAGAACTTGTAAGACTAATTGTAAGACAACACTGATAGCTCTAAAGACAGAACTTGTAAGACTAACTTGTAAGACACACTGATAGCTCTAAAGACAGAACTTGTAAGACTAACTTGTATGACACAGTGATAGTTCTAAAGACAGAACTTGTAAGACTAACTTGTATGACACACTGATAGCTCTAAAGACAGGACTTGTAAGACTAACTTGTAAGACACACTGATAGCTGTAAAGACAGAACTTGTAAGACTAACTTGTAAGACACACTGATAGCTCTAAAGACAGAACTTGTAAGACTAACTTGTATAACACAGTGATAGTTCTAAAGACAGAACTTGTAAGACTAACTTGTATGACACACTGATAGCTCTAAAGACAGAACTTGTAAGACTAACTTGTAAGACACACTGATAGCTCCAAAGACAGAACCTGTAAGACTAACTTGTAAGACAACACTGATAGCTCTAACGACAGAATTTGTAAGACTAACTTGTAAGACACACTGATAGCTCTAAAGACAGGACTTGTAAGACTAACTTGTAAGACAACACTGATAGCTCTAAAGACAGAACTTGTAAGACTAACTTGTAAGACACACTGATAGCTCTAAAGACAGAACTTGTAAGACTAACTTGTAAGACACACTGATAGCTCCAAAAACAGAACTTGTAAGACTAACTTGTAAGACACACTGATAGCTCTAAAGACAGAACTTGTAAGACACACTGATAGCTCCAAAGACAGAACCTGTAAGACTAACTTGTAAGACACACTGATAGCTCTAAAGACAGAACTTGTAAGACTAACTTGTAAGACACACTGATAGCTCCAAAGACAGAACCTGTAAGACTAACTTGTAAGACACACTGATAGCTCCAAAGACAGAACCTGTAAGACTAACTTGTAAGAAACACTGATAGCTCTAAAGACAGAACTTGTAAGACTAACTTGTAAGACAACACTGATAGCTCTAAAGACATGACTTGTAAGACTAACTTGTAAGACAACACTGATAGCTCTAAAGACAGGACTTGTAAGACTAACTTGTAAGACAACACTGATAGCTCTAAAGACAGAACTTGTAAGACTAACTTGTAAGACACACTGATAGCTCTAAAGACAGAACTTGTAAGACTAACTTGTAAGACACACTGATAGCTCTAAAGACAGGACTTGTAAGACTAACTTGTAAGACAACACTGATAGCTCTAAAGACAGAACTTGTAAGACTAACTTGTAAGACACACTGATAGCTCTAAAGACAGGACTTGTAAGACTAACTTGTAAGACAACACTGATAGCTCTAAAGACAGAACCTGTAAGACTAACTTGTAAGACACACTGATAGCTCTAAAGACAGAACTTGTAAGACTAACTTGTAAGACACACTGATAGCTCCAAAGACAGAACCTGTAATACTAACTTGTAAGACACACTGATAGCTCCAAAGACAGAACCTGTAAGACTAACTTGTAAGAAACACTGATAGCTCTAAAGACAGGACTTGTAAGACTAACTTGTAAGACAACACTGATAGCTCTAAAGACAGGACTTGTAAGACTAACTTGTAAGACAACACTGATAGCTCTAAAGACAGGACTTGTAAGACTAACTTGTAAGACAACACTGATAGCTCTAAAGACAGAACTTGTAAGACTAACTTGTAAGACACACTGATAGCTCTAAAGACAGAACTTGTAAGACTAACTTGTAAGACACACTGATAGCTCTAAAGACAGGACTTGTAAGACTAACTTGTAAGACAACACTGATAGCTCTAAAGACAGAACTTGTAAGACTAACTTGTAAGACACACTGATAGCTCTAAAGACAGGACTTGTAAGACTAACTCGTAAGACACACTGATAGCTCTAAAGACAGGACTTGTAAGACTAACTTGTAAGAAACACTGATAGCTCTAAAGACAGGACTTGTAAGACTAACTTGTAAGACAACACTGATAGCTCTAAAGACAGAACCTGTAAGACTAACTTGTAAGACACACTGATAGCTCTAAAGACAGGACTTGTAAGACTAACTTGTAAGACACACTGATAGCTCCAAAGACAGAACTTGTAAGACTAATTGTAAGACAACACTGATAGCTCTAAAGACAGAACTTGTAAGACTAACTTGTAAGACACACTGATTGCTCTAAAGACAGAACTTGTAAGACTAACTTGTATGACACAGTGATAGTTCTAAAGACAGAACTTGTAAGACTAACTTGTATGACACACTGATAGCTCTAAAGACAGGACTTGTAAGACTAACTTGTAAGACACACTGATAGCTGTAAAGACAGAACTTGTAAGACTAACTTGTAAGACACACTGATAGCTCTAAAGACAGAACTTGTAAGACTAACTTGTATAACACAGTGATAGTTCTAAAGACAGAACTTGTAAGACTAACTTGTATGACACACTGATAGCTCTAAAGACAGAACTTGTAAAACTAACTTGTAAGACACACTGATAGCTCCAAAGACAGAACCTGTAAGACTAACTTGTAAGACAACACTGATAGCTCTAACGACAGAATTTGTAAGACTAACTTGTAAGACACACTGATAGCTCTAAAGACAGGACTTGTAAGACTAACTTGTAAGACAACACTGATAGCTCTAAAGACAGAACTTGTAAGACTAACTTGTAAGACACACTGATAGCTCTAAAGACAGAACTTGTAAGACTAACTTGTAAGACACACTGATAGCTCCAAAAACAGAACTTGTAAGACTAACTTGTAAGACACACTGATAGCTCTAAAGACAGAACTTGTAAGACACACTGATAGCTCCAACGACAGAACCTGTAAGACTAACTTGTAAGACACACTGATAGCTCTAAAGACAGAACTTGTAAGACTAACTTGTAAGACACACTGATAGCTCCAAAGACAGAACCTGTAAGACTAACTTGTAAGAAACACTGATAGCTCTAAAGACAGAACTTGTAAGACTAACTTGTAAGACAACACTGATAGCTCTAAAGACATGACTTGTAAGACTAACTTGTAAGACAACACTGATAGCTCTAAAGACAGGACTTGTAAGACTAACTTGTAAGACAACACTGATAGCTCTAAAGACAGAACTTGTAAGACTAACTTGTAAGACACACTGATAGCTCTAAAGAGAGGACTTGTAAGACTAACTTGTAAGACACACTGATAGCTCTAAAGACAGGACTTGTAAGACTAACTTGTAAGACAACACTGATAGCTCTAAAGACAGAACTTGTAAGACTAACTTGTAAGACACACTGATAGCTCTAAAGACAGGACTTGTAAGACTAACTTGTAAGACAACACTGATAGCTCTAAAGACAGGACTTGTAAGACTAACTCGTAAGACACACTGATAGCTCTAAAGACAGGACTTGTAAGACTAACTTGTAAGAAACACTGATAGCTCTAAAGACAGGACTTGTAAGACTAACTTGTAAGACAACACTGATAGCTCTAAAGACAGAACCTGTAAGACTAACTCGTAAGACACACTGATAGCTCTAAAGACAGGACTTGTAAGACTAACTTGTAAGACACACTGATAGCTCCAAAGACAGAACTTGTAAGACTAATTGTAAGACAACACTGATAGCTCTAAAGACAGAACTTGTAAGACTAACTTGTAAGACACACTGATTGCTCTAAAGACAGAACTTGTAAGACTAACTTGTATGACACAGTGATAGTTCTAAAGACAGAACTTGTAAGACTAACTTGTATGACACACTGATAGCTCTAAAGACAGGACTTGTAAGACTAACTTGTAAGACACACTGATAGCTGTAAAGACAGAACTTGTAAGACTAACTTGTAAGACACACTGATAGCTCTAAAGACAGAACTTGTAAGACTAACTTGTATAACACAGTGATAGTTCTAAAGACAGAACTTGTAAGACTAACTTGTATGACACACTGATAGCTCTAAAGACAGAACTTGTAAGACTAACTTGTAAGACACACTGATAGCTCCAAAGACAGAACCTGTAAGACTAACTTGTAAGACAACACTGATAGCTCTAACGACAGAATTTGTAAGACTAACTTGTAAGACACACTGATAGCTCTAAAGACAGGACTTGTAAGACTAACTTGTAAGACAACACTGATAGCTCTAAAGACAGAACTTGTAAGACTAACTTGTAAGACACACTGATAGCTCTAAAGACAGAACTTGTAAGACTAACTTGTAAGACACACTGATAGCTCCAAAAACAGAACTTGTAAGACTAACTTGTAAGACACACTGATAGCTCTAAAGACAGAACTTGTAAGACACACTGATAGCTCCAAAGACAGAACCTGTAAGACTAACTTGTAAGACACACTGATAGCTCTAAAGACAGAACTTGTAAGACTAACTTGTAAGACACACTGATAGCTCCAAAGACAGAACCTGTAAGACTAACTTGTAAGAAACACTGATAGCTCTAAAGACAGAACTTGTAAGACTAACTTGTAAGACAACACTGATAGCTCTAAAGACATGACTTGTAAGACTAACTTGTAAGACAACACTGATAGCTCTAAAGACAGGACTTGTAAGACTAACTTGTAAGACAACACTGATAGCTCTAAAGACAGAACTTGTAAGACTAACTTGTAAGACACACTGATAGCTCTAAAGAGAGGACTTGTAAGACTAACTTGTAAGACACACTGATAGCTCTAAAGACAGGACTTGTAAGACTAACTTGTAAGACAACACTGATAGCTCTAAAGACAGAACCTGTAAGACTAACTTGTAAGACACACTGATAGCTCTAAAGACAGGACTTGTAAGACTAACTTGTAAGACACACTGATAGCTCCAAAGACAGAACTTGTAAGAATAATTGTAAGACAACACTGATAGCTCTAAAGACAGAACTTGTAAGACTAACTTGTAAGACACACTGATAGCTCTAAAGACAGAACTTGTAAGACTAACTTGTATGACACAGTGATAGTTCTAAAGACAGAACTTGTAAGACTAACTTGTATGACACACTGATAGCTCTAAAGACAGGACTTGTAAGACTAACTTGTAAGACACACTGATAGCTGTAAAGACAGAACTTGTAAGACTAACTTGTAAGACACACTGATAGCTCTAAAGACAGAACTTGTAAGACTAACTTGTATAACACAGTGATAGTTCTAAAGACAGAACTTGTAAGACTAACTTGTATGACACACTGATAGCTCTAAAGACAGAACTTGTAAGACTAACTTGTAAGACACACTGATAGCTCCAAAGACAGAACCTGTAAGACTAACTTGTAAGACAACACTGATAGCTCTAACGACAGAATTTGTAAGACTAACTTGTAAGACACACTGATAGCTCTAAAGACAGGACTTGTAAGACTAACTTGTAAGACAACACTGATAGCTCTAAAGACAGAACTTGTAAGACTAACTAGTAAGACACACTGATAGCTCTAAAGACAGAACTTGTAAGACTAACTTGTAAGACACACTGATAGCTCCAAAAACAGAACTTGTAAGACTAACTTGTAAGACACACTGATAGCTCTAAAGACAGAACTTGTAAGACACACTGATAGCTCCAAAGACAGAACCTGTAAGACTAACTTGTTTGACACACTGATAGCTCTAAAGTCAGAACTTGTAAGACTAACTTGTAAGACACACTGATAGCTCCAAAGACAGAACCTGTAAGACTAACTTGTAAGACACACTGATAGCTCCAAAGACAGAACCTGTAAGACTAACTTGTAAGAAACACTGATAGCTCTAAAGACAGAACTTGTAAGACTAACTTGTAAGACAACACTGATAGCTCTAAAGACATGACTTGTAAGACTAACTTGTAAGACAACACTGATAGCTCTAAAGACAGGACTTGTAAGACTAACTTGTAAGACAACACTGATAGCTCTAAAGACAGAACTTGTAAGACTAACTTGTAAGACACACTGATAGCTCTAAAGACAGAACTTGTAAGACTAACTTGTAAGACACACTGATAGCTCTAAAGACAGGACTTGTAAGACTAACTTGTAAGACAACACTGATAGCTCTAAAGACAGAACTTGTAAGACTAACTTGTAAGACACACTGATAGCTCTAAAGACAGGACTTGTAAGACTAACTTGTAAGACAACACTGATAGCTCTAAAGACAGAACCTGTAAGACTAACTTGTAAGACACACTGATAGCTCTAAAGACAGAACTTGTAAGACTAACTTGTAAGACACACTGATAGCTCCAAAGACAGAACCTGTAATACTAACTTGTAAGACACACTGATAGCTCCAAAGACAGAACCTGTAAGACTAACTTGTAAGAAACACTGATAGCTCTAAAGACAGGACTTGTAAGACTAACTTGTAAGACAACACTGATAGCTCTAAAGACAGGACTTGTAAGACTAACTTGTAAGACAACACTGATAGCTCTAAAGACAGGACTTGTAAGACTAACTTGTAAGACAACACTGATAGCTCTAAAGACAGAACTTGTAAGACTAACTTGTAAGACACACTGATAGCTCTAAAGACAGAACTTGTAAGACTAACTTGTAAGACACACTGATAGCTCTAAAGACAGGACTTGTAAGACTAACTTGTAAGACAACACTGATAGCTCTAAAGACAGAACTTGTAAGACTAACTTGTAAGACACACTGATAGCTCTAAAGACAGGACTTGTAAGACTAACTCGTAAGACACACTGATAGCTCTAAAGACAGGACTTGTAAGACTAACTTGTAAGAAACACTGATAGCTCTAAAGACAGGACTTGTAAGACTAACTTGTAAGACAACACTGATAGCTCTAAAGACAGAACCTGTAAGACTAACTTGTAAGACACACTGATAGCTCTAAAGACAGGACTTGTAAGACTAACTTGTAAGACACACTGATAGCTCCAAAGACAGAACTTGTAAGACTAATTGTAAGACAACACTGATAGCTCTAAAGACAGAACTTGTAAGACTAACTTGTAAGACACACTGATTGCTCTAAAGACAGAACTTGTAAGACTAACTTGTATGACACAGTGATAGTTCTAAAGACAGAACTTGTAAGACTAACTTGTATGACACACTGATAGCTCTAAAGACAGGACTTGTAAGACTAACTTGTAAGACACACTGATAGCTGTAAAGACAGAACTTGTAAGACTAACTTGTAAGACACACTGATAGCTCTAAAGACAGAACTTGTAAGACTAACTTGTATAACACAGTGATAGTTCTAAAGACAGAACTTGTAAGACTAACTTGTATGACACACTGATAGCTCTAAAGACAGAACTTGTAAGACTAACTTGTAAGACACACTGATAGCTCCAAAGACAGAACCTGTAAGACTAACTTGTAAGACAACACTGATAGCTCTAACGACAGAATTTGTAAGACTAACTTGTAAGACACACTGATAGCTCTAAAGACAGGACTTGTAAGACTAACTTGTAAGACAACACTGATAGCTCTAAAGACAGAACTTGTAAGACTAACTTGTAAGACACACTGATAGCTCTAAAGACAGAACTTGTAAGACTAACTTGTAAGACACACTGATAGCTCCAAAAACAGAACTTGTAAGACTAACTTGTAAGACACACTGATAGCTCTAAAGACAGAACTTGTAAGACACACTGATAGCTCCAAAGACAGAACCTGTAAGACTAACTTGTAAGACACACTGATAGCTCTAAAGACAGAACTTGTAAGACTAACTTGTAAGACACACTGATAGCTCCAAAGACAGAACCTGTAAGACTAACTTCTAAGACACACTGATAGCTCCAAAGACAGAACCTGTAAGACTAACTTGTAAGAAACACTGATAGCTCTAAAGACAGAACTTGTAAGACTAACTTGTAAGACAACACTGATAGCTCTAAAGACATGACTTGTAAGACTAACTTGTAAGACAACACTGATAGCTCTAAAGACAGGACTTGTAAGACTAACTTGTAAGACAACACTGATAGCTCTAAAGACAGAACTTGTAAGACTAACTTGTAAGACACACTGATAGCTCTAAAGACAGAACTTGTAAGACTAACTTGTAAGACACACTGATAGCTCTAAAGACAGGACTTGTAAGACTAACTTGTAAGACAACACTGATAGCTCTAAAGACAGAACTTGTAAGACTAACTTGTAAGACACACTGATAGCTCTAAAGACAGGACTTGTAAGACTAACTTGTAAGACAACACTGATAGCTCTAAAGACAGAACCTGTAAGACTAACTTGTAAGACACACTGATAGCTCTAAAGACAGAACTTGTAAGACTAACTTGTAAGACACACTGATAGCTCCAAAGACAGAACCTGTAATACTAACTTGTAAGACACACTGATAGCTCCAAAGACAGAACCTGTAAGACTAACTTGTAAGAAACACTGATAGCTCTAAAGACAGGACTTGTAAGACTAACTTGTAAGACAACACTGATAGCTCTAAAGACAGGACTTGTAAGACTAACTTGTAAGACAACACTGATAGCTCTAAAGACAGGACTTGTAAGACTAACTTGTAAGACAACACTGATAGCTCTAAAGACAGAACTTGTAAGACTAACTTGTAAGACACACTGATAGCTCTAAAGACAGAACTTGTAAGACTAACTTGTAAGACACACTGATAGCTCTAAAGACAGGACTTGTAAGACTAACTTGTAAGACAACACTGATAGCTCTAAAGACAGAACTTGTAAGACTAACTTGTAAGACACACTGATAGCTCTAAAGACAGGACTTGTAAGACTAACTCGTAAGACACACTGATAGCTCTAAAGACAGGACTTGTAAGACTAACTTGTAAGAAACACTGATAGCTCTAAAGACAGGACTTGTAAGACTAACTTGTAAGACAACACTGATAGCTCTAAAGACAGAACCTGTAAGACTAACTTGTAAGACACACTGATAGCTCTAAAGACAGGACTTGTAAGACTAACTTGTAAGACACACTGATAGCTCCAAAGACAGAACTTGTAAGACTAATTGTAAGACAACACTGATAGCTCTAAAGACAGAACTTGTAAGACTAACTTGTAAGACACACTGATTGCTCTAAAGACAGAACTTGTAAGACTAACTTGTATGACACAGTGATAGTTCTAAAGACAGAACTTGTAAGACTAACTTGTATGACACACTGATAGCTCTAAAGACAGGACTTGTAAGACTAACTTGTAAGACACACTGATAGCTGTAAAGACAGAACTTGTAAGACTAACTTGTAAGACACACTGATAGCTCTAAAGACAGAACTTGTAAGACTAACTTGTATAACACAGTGATAGTTCTAAAGACAGAACTTGTAAGACTAACTTGTATGACACACTGATAGCTCTAAAGACAGAACTTGTAAGACTAACTTGTAAGACACACTGATAGCTCCAAAGACAGAACCTGTAAGACTAACTTGTAAGACAACACTGATAGCTCTAACGACAGAATTTGTAAGACTAACTTGTAAGACACACTGATAGCTCTAAAGACAGGACTTGTAAGACTAACTTGTAAGACAACACTGATAGCTCTAAAGACAGAACTTGTAAGACTAACTTGTAAGACACACTGATAGCTCTAAAGACAGAACTTGTAAGACTAACTTGTAAGACACACTGATAGCTCCAAAAACAGAACTTGTAAGACTAACTTGTAAGACACACTGATAGCTCTAAAGACAGAACTTGTAAGACACACTGATAGCTCCAAAGACAGAACCTGTAAGACTAACTTGTAAGACACACTGATAGCTCTAAAGACAGAACTTGTAAGACTAACTTGTAAGACACACTGATAGCTCCAAAGACAGAACCTGTAAGACTAACTTGTAAGACACACTGATAGCTCCAAAGACAGAACCTGTAAGACTAACTTGTAAGAAACACTGATAGCTCTAAAGACAGAACTTGTAAGACTAACTTGTAAGACAACACTGATAGCTCTAAAGACATGACTTGTAAGACTAACTTGTAAGACAACACTGATAGCTCTAAAGACAGAACTTGTAAGACTAACTTGTAAGACACACTGATAGCTCTAAAGACAGAACTTGTAAGACTAACTTGTAAGACACACTGATAGCTCTAAAGACAGGACTTGTAAGACTAACTTGTAAGACAACACTGATAGCTCTAAAGACAGAACTTGTAAGACTAACTTGTAAGACACACTGATAGCTCTAAAGACAGGACTTGTAAGACTAACTTGTAAGAAACACTGATAGCTCTAAAGACAGGACTTGTAAGACTAACTTGTAAGACACACTGATAGCTCTAAAGACAGGACTTGTAAGACTAACTTGTAAGACACACTGATAGCTCTAAAGACAGGACTTGTAAGACTAACTTGTAATTCAACACTGATAGCTCTAAAGACAGAACCTGTAAGACTAACTTGTAAGACACACTGATAGCTCTAAAGACAGGACTTGTAAGACTAACTTGTAAGACACACTGATAGCTCCAAAGACAGAACTTGTAAGACTAATTGTAAGACAACACTGATAGCTCTAAAGACAGAACTTGTAAGACTAACTTGTAAGACACACTGATAGCTCTAAAGACAGAACTTGTAAGACTAACTTGTATGACACAGTGATAGTTCTAAAGACAGAACTTGTAAGACTAACTTGTATGACACACTGATAACTCTCAAGACAGGACTTGTAAGACTAACTTGTAAGACACACTGATAGCTGTAAAGACAGAACTTGTAAGACTAACTTGTAAGACACACTGATAGCTCTAAAGACAGAACTTGTAAGACTAACTTGTATAACACAGTGATAGTTCTAAAGACAGAACTTGTAAGACTAACTTGTATGACACACTGATAGCTCTAAAGACAGAACTTGTAAGACTAACTTGTAAGACACACTGATAGCTCCAAAGACAGAACCTGTAAGACTAACTTGTAAGACAACACTGATAGCTCTAACGACAGAATTTGTAAGACTAACTTGTAAGACACACTGATAGCTCTAAAGACAGGACTTGTAAGACTAACTTGTAAGACAACACTGATAGCTCTAAAGACAGAACTTGTAAGACTAACTTGTAAGACACACTGATAGCTCCAAAAACAGAACTTGTAAGACTAACTTGTAAGACACACTGATAGCTCTAAAGACAGAACTTGTAAGACACACTGATAGCTCCAAAGACAGAACCTGTAAGACTAACTTGTAAGACACACTGATAGCTCTAAAGACAGAACTTGTAAGACTAACTTGTAAGACACACTGATAGCTCCAAAGACAGAACCTGTAAGACTAACTTGTAAGACAACACTGATAGCTCTAAAGACAGAACTTGTAAGACTAACTTGTAAGACAACACTGATAGCTCTAAAGACATGACTTGTAAGACTAACTTGTAAGACAACACTGATAGCTCTAAAGACAGGACTTGTAAGACTAACTTGTAAGACAACACTGATAGCTCTAAAGACAGAACTTGTAAGACTAACTTGTAAGACACACTGATAGCTCTAAAGACAGAACTTGTAAGACTAACTTGTAAGACACACTGATAGCTCTAAAGACAGGACTTGTAAGACTAACTTGTAAGACAACACTGATAGCTCTAAAGACAGAACTTGTAAGACTAACTTGTAAGACACACTGATAGCTCTAAAGACAGGACTTGTAAGACTAACTTGTAAGACACACTGATAGCTCCAAAGACAGAACCTGTAAGACTAACTTGTAAGACACACTGATAGCTCCAAAGACAGAACCTGTAAGACTAACTTGTAAGAAACACTGATAGCTCTAAAGACAGAACTTGTAAGACTAACTTGTAAGACAACACTGATAGCTCTAAAGACATGACTTGTAAGACTAACTTGTAAGACAACACTGATAGCTCTAAAGACAGAACTTGTAAGACTAACTTGTAAGACACACTGATAGCTCTAAAGACAGAACTTGTAAGACTAACTTGTAAGACACACTGATAGCTCTAAAGACAGGACTTGTAAGACTAACTTGTAAGACAACACTGATAGCTCTAAAGACAGAACTTGTAAGACTAACTTGTAAGACACACTGATAGCTCTAAAGACAGGACTTGTAAGACTAACTCGTAAGACACACTGATAGCTCTAAAGACAGGACTTGTAAGACTAACTTGTAAGAAACACTGATAGCTCTAAAGACAGGACTTGTAAGACTAACTTGTAAGACAACACTGATAGCTCTAAAGACAGAACCTGTAAGACTAACTTGTAAGACACACTGATAGCTCTAAAGACAGGACTTGTAAGACTAACTTGTAAGACACACTGATAGCTCCAAAGACAGAACTTGTAAGACTAATTGTAAGACAACACTGATAGCTCTAAAGACAGAACTTGTAAGACTAACTTGTAAGACACACTGATTGCTCTAAAGACAGAACTTGTAAGACTAACTTGTATGACACAGTGATAGTTCTAAAGACAGAACTTGTAAGACTAACTTGTATGACACACTGATAGCTCTAAAGACAGGACTTGTAAGACTAACTTGTAAGACACACTGATAGCTGTAAAGACAGAACTTGTAAGACTAACTTGTAAGACACACTGATAGCTCTAAAGACAGAACTTGTAAGACTAACTTGTATAACACAGTGATAGTTCTAAAGACAGAACTTGTAAGACTAACTTGTATGACACACTGATAGCTCTAAAGACAGAACTTGTAAGACTAACTTGTAAGACACACTGATAGCTCCAAAGACAGAACCTGTAAGACTAACTTGTAAGACAACACTGATAGCTCTAACGACAGAATTTGTAAGACTAACTTGTAAGACACACTGATAGCTCTAAAGACAGGACTTGTAAGACTAACTTGTAAGACAACACTGATAGCTCTAAAGACAGAACTTGTAAGACTAACTTGTAAGACACACTGATAGCTCTAAAGACAGAACTTGTAAGACTAACTTGTAAGACACACTGATAGCTCCAAAAACAGAACTTGTAAGACTAACTTGTAAGACACACTGATAGCTCTAAAGACAGAACTTGTAAGACACACTGATAGCTCCAAAGACAGAACCTGTAAGACTAACTTGTAAGACACACTGATAGCTCTAAAGACAGAACTTGTAAGACTAACTTGTAAGACACACTGATAGCTCCAAAGACAGAACCTGTAAGACTAACTTGTAAGACACACTGATAGCTCCAAAGACAGAACCTGTAAGACTAACTTGTAAGAAACACTGATAGCTCTAAAGACAGAACTTGTAAGACTAACTTGTAAGACAACACTGATAGCTCTAAAGACATGACTTGTAAGACTAACTTGTAAGACAACACTGATAGCTCTAAAGACAGAACTTGTAAGACTAACTTGTAAGACACACTGATAGCTCTAAAGACAGAACTTGTAAGACTAACTTGTAAGACACACTGATAGCTCTAAAGACAGGACTTGTAAGACTAACTTGTAAGACAACACTGATAGCTCTAAAGACAGGACTTGTAAGACTAACTTGTAAGACACACTGATAGCTCTAAAGACAGGACTTGTAAGACTAACTTGTAAGAAACACTGATAGCTCTAAAGACAGGACTTGTAAGACTAACTTGTAAGACACACTGATAGCTCTAAAGACAGGACTTGTAAGACTAACTTGTAAGACACACTGATAGCTCTAAAGACAGGACTTGTAAGACTAACTTGTAAGAAACACTGATAGCTCTAAAGACAGGACTTGTAAGACTAACTTGTAATTCAACACTGATAGCTCTAAAGACAGAACCTGTAAGACTAACTTGTAAGACACACTGATAGCTCTAAAGACAGGACTTGTAAGACTAACTTGTAAGACACACTGATAGCTCCAAAGACAGAACTTGTAAGACTAATTGTAAGACAACACTGATAGCTCTAAAGACAGAACTTGTAAGACTAACTTGTAAGACACACTGATAGCTCTAAAGACAGAACTTGTAAGACTAACTTGTATGACACAGTGATAGTTCTAAAGACAGAACTTGTAAGACTAACTTGTATGACACACTGATAGCTCTCAAGACAGGACTTGTAAGACTAACTTGTAAGACACACTGATAGCTGTAAAGACAGAACTTGTAAGACTAACTTGTAAGACACACTGATAGCTCTAAAGACAGAACTTGTAAGACTAACTTGTATAACACAGTGATAGTTCTAAAGACAGAACTTGTAAGACTAACTTGTATGACACACTGATAGCTCTAAAGACAGAACTTGTAAGACTAACTTGTAAGACACACTGATAGCTCCAAAGACAGAACCTGTAAGACTAACTTGTAAGACAACACTGATAGCTCTAACGACAGAATTTGTAAGACTAACTTGTAAGACACACTGATAGCTCTAAAGACAGGACTTGTAAGACTAACTTGTAAGACAACACTGATAGCTCTAAAGACAGAACTTGTAAGACTAACTTGTAAGACACACTGATAGCTCCAAAAACAGAACTTGTAAGACTAACTTGTAAGACACACTGATAGCTCTAAAGACAGAACTTGTAAGACACACTGATAGCTCCAAAGACAGAACCTGTAAGACTAACTTGTAAGACACACTGATAGCTCTAAAGACAGAACTTGTAAGACTAACTTGTAAGACACACTGATAGCTCCAAAGACAGAACCTGTAAGACTAACTTGTAAGACACACTGATAGCTCCAAAGACAGAACCTGTAAGACTAACTTGTAAGAAACACTGATAGCTCTAAAGACAGAACTTGTAAGACTAACTTGTAAGACAACACTGATAGCTCTAAAGACATGACTTGTAAGACTAACTTGTAAGACAACACTGATAGCTCTAAAGACAGGACTTGTAAGACTAACTTGTAAGACAACACTGATAGCTCTAAAGACAGAACTTGTAAGACTAACTTGTAAGACACACTGATAGCTCTAAAGACAGAACTTGTAAGACTAACTTGTAAGACACACTGATAGCTCTAAAGACAGGACTTGTAAGACTAACTTGTAAGACAACACTGATAGCTCTAAAGACAGAACTTGTAAGACTAACTTGTAAGACACACTGATAGCTCTAAAGACAGGACTTGTAAGACTAACTTGTAAGACACACTGATAGCTCCAAAGACAGAACCTGTAAGACTAACTTGTAAGACACACTGATAGCTCCAAAGACAGAACCTGTAAGACTAACTTGTAAGAAACACTGATAGCTCTAAAGACAGAACTTGTAAGACTAACTTGTAAGACAACACTGATAGCTCTAAAGACATGACTTGTAAGACTAACTTGTAAGACAACACTGATAGCTCTAAAGACAGGACTTGTAAGACTAACTTGTAAGACAACACTGATAGCTCTAAAGACAGAACTTGTAAGACTAACTTGTAAGACACACTGATAGCTCTAAAGACAGAACTTGTAAGACTAACTTGTAAGACACACTGATAGCTCTAAAGACAGGACTTGTAAGACTAACTTGTAAGACAACACTGATAGCTCTAAAGACAGAACTTGTAAGACTAACTTGTAAGACACACTGATAGCTCTAAAGACAGGACTTGTAAGACTAACTTGTAAGAAACACTGATAGCTCTAAAGACAGGACTTGTAAGACTAACTTGTAAGACAACACTGATAGCTCTAAAGACAGGACTTGTAAGACTAACTTGTAAGAAACACTAATAGCTCTAAAGACAGGACTTGTAAGACTAACTTGTAAGACAACACTGATAGCTCTAAAGACAGAACCTGTAAGACTAACTTGTAAGACACACTGATAGCTCTAAAGACAGGACTTGTAAGACTAACTTGTAAGACACACTGATAGCTCCAAAGACAGAACTTGTAAGACTAATTGTAAGACAACACTGATAGCTCTAAAGACAGAACTTGTAAGACTAACTTGTAAGACAACACTGATAGCTCTAACGACAGAAATTGTAAGACTAACTTGTATGACACAGTGATAGTTCTAAAGACAGAACTTGTAAGACTAACTTGTATGACACACTGATAGCTCTAAAGACAGAACTTGTAACACTAACTTGTAAGACACACTGATAGCTGTAAAGACAGAACTTGTAAGACTAACTTGTAAGACACACTGATAGCTCTAAAGACAGACCTTGTAAGACTAACTTGTATGACACAATGATAGTTCTAAAGACAGAACTTGTAAGACTAACTTGTATGACACACTGATAGCTCTAAAGACAGAACTTGTAAGACTAACTTGTATGACACACTGATAGCTCTAAAGACAGAACTTGTAAGACTAACTTGTAAGACACACTGATAGCTGTAAAGACAGAACTTGTAAGACTAACTTGTAAGACACACTGATAGCTCCAAAGACAGAACCTGTAAGACTAACTTGTAAGACAACACTGATAGCTCCAAAGACAGAACTTGTAAGACTAACTTGTAAGACACACTGATAGCTCTAAATACAGAACTTGTAAGACTAACCTGTAAGACACACTGATAGCTCCAAGGACAGAACTTGTAAGACTAACTTGTAAGACACACTGATAGCTCCAAAGACAGAACTTGTAAGACTAACTTGTAAGACGCACTGATAGCTCCAAAGACAGAATGACCACAGCTGTAATGTTTTTCTTCATATGTTTGTTCAGAGATGACCTAGGGCTAAACAACAACAGTAAGCACACAGTAAGCACACTGGAAAATATACAGTAACTCCATAACACCATACCCGAGTGACTTCATTCTATCATATACACCATAATTCAATGACCTCACTGTAAAATAGACAATAGCCTTGTCACTCCATAACTGAGTGACATTGCTTTTAAATATACAGTGAACTTCTGATACCATAATACAGTGACCACAGACTTCAAAGTGACCTTTGACCTCCCTGTGAACTATACAGTGACCTTGTGACACCATAATTCAGTGACCTCAGACCTAACTGTAAAATATACAGTGATTTTGTGACACCATAACTAAGTGACCTAAGATTACAATGTAAAATACGACCTTGTGACACCATACTTCAGTAGCCTATGACCTTGTGACACATTAACTGAGCGACCTCTGACCTCAAAGTAATATATACAGTGACCTCAGACCTCAAAGTGAAATATACAGTGACCTTTGGCCTCACTGTGTAATACGCAGTGATCTTGCAACATAATAACTTTGTGACATCTGACATCACTGTGAAATATGCAGTGACCCTTTGACACAATAACTGTGTGACCTCTGGCGTCACTGAAATATACAGTGACCCTGTGACACAATAACTGTGTGACCTCTGACATCATTGTGAAATATACAGTGAACCTGTGACACAATAACTGTGTGACCTCTGGCATCACTGAAATACACAGTGATCTTATGACACAATAACTGTGTGACCTCTGACCTCACTGAAATATATAGTGATCCTGTGACACAATAACTGTGACCTCTGGCATCACTGAAATATACAGTGACCCTGTGACACAATAACTGTGTGACCTCTGACATCACTGTGAAATATACAGTGACCCTGTGAAACAATAACTGTGTGACCTCTGGCATCACTGACATATACAGTGACCTTATGACACAATAACTGTGTGACCTCTGACCTCACTGAAATATACAGTGATCCTGTGACACAATAACTGTGACCTCTGGCATCACTGAAATATACAGTGACCCTGTGACACAATAACTGTGTGACCTCTGACATCACTGTGAAATATACAGTGACCCTGTGAAACAATAACTGTGTGACCTCTGGCATCACTGAAATATACAGTGACCTTATGACACAATAACTGTGTGACCTCTGGCATCACTGAAATATACAGTGATCTTATGACATAATAACTGTGTGACTTCAGACCTCAAAGTGAAATATACACTGACCTCTGACCTCAAAATAAAATATACAGTGACCTTGTGCCATAATAACTTAATGATCTCTGACCTCACTGAAATACACAGTGACCCTGTGACACAATAACTGACACCACTGACGCCATATTAGAAGATGTCCTTGCTTCTCTCAAGACCAACAAAATTATGTGATGTTTGTGCTTAACAAAAGGGAGACAATCTAAATTGCCTAGACCTATATTGAGAAATTTTAAGCTGAAGTATTTATATAAATTTATAGTAAATGATTGAGTACAGATCTTGAATTTGAAACGTCACTTCCTGTAACTATGTTGTGGTTAAGGAAAAGTCGATTGCATTCACCTCAGTACTTGACTGGTACTTTATTTTATTGACCCCAGAATGATGTAAAGTTGATCTTGGTGGGATTTGAACTCAGAACATAAAGGGTCATAACTAAATGCTGCAAAGCATTTTACCTGATACTTTACCCATTATGTCAATCTACTGCCCTAACTCCTATAAAAATAATATCAACAGTAACCAAAGGTGGTGGATTGGCAGAATTGGTAGAGTGACTGATAAAATGCCTTTGAGATATTTGCTCTGGCACTACATTTTGAGGTCAACAAAATAATGTACCAATCAAGTACTAGGGTTGATTTAATCAACTTTGCCCTTCCCCAAATTTACTGACATTGTACCTAAAGTAGAAACCAATAATAATTAAGTTCCCACAACTGGTACAGCCAGTTGTTGAAGAACCACTCTACTTGTTTGACTGTATCTATCATGGCATTGAAGTGGGCTTTAGAAGTGGTGGGCAGAGCTCATCTCCTCTCCAAGCGTCCAGCCCTTCACTACGTTTAACCTGCCAGCAGAAGCAGTTGTTGGGGTGTGTCTGAAAAATCTCATGGAGCCAAAAGTAAGAATCAGCTAAGAACCAATGTACCCATCCATCCCTAAGAACGTCACTGAGGGAATTCAAGGTCTTTCAACCCAAGCACCCAGGTTTTGAAATCATGTTTCTTTAAATCACTTTAATACATTTTCAAAGTAACATTAGATAATGTTATGTCTGGCATTGAAATAACATTACTTTAAATCATTTCACCTTACTTTCAAAGAGACTGTAGGTCACTGCTTTTGAAATAATAATTTTTTTCTAATTCTAGATAATGTATTGAAATAATGTTTCTTTGAATCACTTCCCTCTATTTTCAAAGGAACATTAGATACAAGACAATACACAAAACCATTATATGCCACCCAAAGCTGACAGCCCTCTCTTTAGATTCGCTGCTGTGTGTACAACATAACCCCAGAACGCAATGAAATCCATCACTTGAGTATTACCAAAACCTATATGTAAGTCTCCTCACCCCTTAAATATTTAATTGGTCACTACTGAGCAATGAGAGTTAAACAGGCTATTGCTACTATCACCCAGACTAAATTTGAAGGTGGAGTGCACATGGGCCAATTGGTATTGAGCCACCATTTTAAGAGCGTGTCTTTACCTCAAGTTCTAGTTCTTTTATTATATTCTGTCATTTGTAAGTATATATATGTACACTAAATGTAAAGTCCACACTGCAAAGTGGTCATGTAGGTGTCACAACAAAATACACTCAGCCCACACTGTAAATGTTGTTGGTGTTAGAAAGGGCATCCAGCCAAAGAAACCAAGCCTCAAACAGTTCTGTATAAGCATGAGACAGTCACCTCACCTGACTTGCCTCAAATGGGACAACCTGTCTAACCCATGCTAATATGGAAAATAGATGTTAAACAATTATGATGATAATGATATATACCCATAACTAATACATAAATCATATGTATTTAGCACTGAGCCTATTACCAGGTGTAGGGAGTCTTTTACATCTCATCAAGGCTTATTATCAGTTTTTAGATTGGGTGGGCCTATATTTTATATATCTGTCCTGGGCCTATTGCCAACATTGTATAAGCCTGCTTCACAATCCCGGCATATGTTGACAATATATATGAAAACCAAGCCAATAAAATAGTCACTATGCAGTTATTAGACCTGCTACAATGTGCAGCTAAGTCTACCTGAAATCATACCAAACTGTCTTAAAACAGAAAAGAGTCATTGGATCATAATTATTTCATATCAAATCTTTTCATTATTTCTCAATTCAGCCAAACAACAAGGGTGTGGGACTGTTGTTTGTGAGGCTAGAATATATTTTGAAAATGGTGTTATGCCCAGCTCCCTCAAGTTTTGACATATTTCTGGTTATATATGTACGTATATATGAACCCATAACTTCTGGTGGTGTTGTAGGAGCACTAACCTGGTAGAGCCCATTCCCATCCCTGTCTGAACACAGTGGATTTCATCCAGAGAAAGAGAGAGTGATAGAGAGGAAGTGAGAAAGATGTTGACTCTACCATAAGACTGGTGCTTTTTTTTATTGACCTTAAAAGGATGACAGGCAAAGTTGGTCTCAGCGGGATTTTAACTCAGGACACAGAAAACCGGAACAAATAACACCAAGCATTATATCTGACGTTCTAAAAGCTCTGCCACTTCGCCCATTTTGGGATAATGTGATCTTGAATATATGAGAAATAAAATAGAGGATGGCCATGAAAGGAACAGCTTTGACCATATGTCTGCTGAACTGAATCTCAAGGAATATCTGATACAGTGTAAAAGGTTAAACAAAAAGAAGAACAACATCAATTTAAGAAATCCCTACAATCAACATAGCTTCATTCCT
Organism: Eledone cirrhosa; assembly: GCA_964016885.1. Taxonomy (NCBI): domain Eukaryota; kingdom Metazoa; phylum Mollusca; class Cephalopoda; order Octopoda; family Eledonidae; genus Eledone; species Eledone cirrhosa. The sequence goes on along the minus strand of OZ024741.1, from coordinate 240,699,262 downwards.
CACTCAACAACGAAATATTACCCCTAACCACCCAAAATTCTCAATTGAAATTGTAATTTCCTGTTCTTCTCTGGTGAAGTCAACCATCTTCCATGGTAAATGGTCTTTTCTTGAAACAACAAGACATAAAATGAAATATGGATGTCATTATAATATTCAATTTACTGAAAATATCTAGACATATCTCACCAAATCATTGCTATTGTTTACAATGCTGCTGCTGGTGATGGTGGTAGTGGTAAGGACGATGAGTTTAGTGATGATGATGATGATGATGATGATGATGATAGCGATAGTGGTTATGATGATGATGATGTAGCAATCATGTGCAGGTGAAATCATTATTGGACACTCATATATCAAAATTGACAGAGAAGCCATCCTACTCCATCAATATCACAATCATCACAATGATCATCATCATTGTCATCATAGTCATCACTGTCATCATCATCATCATCATCATAATCACTGTCATTGCCATCACCATCATCATCATTATTATTAATAACATCATTATTATGTTCATCACTACCCTTTCCAGCACCGTCACTATTATATATACCACCTTCTCTACCACAACTCCTATCACCACCACTACCATTGTCACATCACTGTTGCTCTGATATGATAGCACCATTATCACCAACCTTCACCCAGACAGAACCATCACAACTACCACCACAACCACAACTACCACCACAACCACCACAACCACCACAACCACCACACAGCCAACATCACTACTTTTACCACGACAACCACAACTACCACCACAACCACCACAACCACCACACAGCCAACATCACTACTTTTACCACGACATCCACAACTACCACCACAACCACCACAACCACCACACAGCCAACATCACTACTTTTACCACCACATCCACCACCACCACTACCGCAATCACCTCAAACCACACAACCAACATCACTACTATTACCAGTAACACCAACACTGCTGCCACCTATACCAGGACATCAACGTCAACACTGCTGCCACTGTCACACCACCACCACCACCACCACCACCACCACCACCACCACCACCACCACCACCACCACCACCACTTTACAGCTATCATCCTCACCACAACTACATTATGTCTGTATATGTATGTATGTATGTATGCGTATGTATGTATGTGTATGTCTATGAATGTTTGTATGTGTGTGTCTGTGTATGTATGTCTGTGTGTATGAATGTATGTCTGTGTGTATGTATGTGTGTATGAATGTATGTCTGTGTGTATGTATGTGTGTATGAGTGTATGTCTGTGTGTATGTATGTGTGTATGAATATATGTCTGTGCGTATGTCTGTGTGTATGAATGTATGTCTGTGTGTATGAATGTATGTCTGTGTGTATGTATGTGTGTATGAATGTATGTCTGTGTGTATGTATGTGTTTATGAATGTATGTCTGTGTGTATGTATGTGTCTGTGTGTATGTGAACATATATGTATATCTATGCCTATGTGACTACATGTGCATATATGTGTGTGTGTGTGTGTGTGTGTGTGTACATGTGTGTGTGTGTGTGTGTGTGTGTGTGTGTGTGTGTGTGTGTGTGTGTGTGTGTGTGTGTGTGTGTGTGTTGTGTGTGTGTGTACATGTCTATGTGTCTATGTGTACATATGTATGTCTACATATGTGTATATTTATGTCAATGTGACTATATGAGTATATATGTATGTGTATGTATGTCCACAATAAAACAGCTGCTAATGATCTGTTCATGCATTCACAACAGAACAGCACAACAGACCTGTTCAACAACTTTATACCTATCTATGGTATGTCATGATATATACCATCACCACCATCACCACCACCACAACTACCATCCCTACCATCACCACCACCATCACCACTACCATCCCCACCATCACCACCACCACCACTACCATCCCTTGCATCACCACCACCACCACTACCATCCCTTGCATCACCACCACCACCACTACCATCCCTTCCATCACCACCACCACCACTACCATCCCTTCCATCACCACCACCACCACTACCATCCCTTCCATCACCACTACCACCACTACCATCACTTCCATCACCACCACCACCACTACCATCCCTTCCATCACCACCACCACCACTACCATCACTTCCATCACCACCAGCACCACTACCATCACTTCCATCACCACTACCACCACTTCCATCACTACCATCAACACCACCACCACTACCATCACTTCCATCACCACTACCACCACTTCCATCACCTCCATCACCACCACCACCACTACCATCACTTCCATCACCACCATCACCACCATCACCACCAGCACCACTACCACCACTTCCATCACTACCATCAACACCACCACCACTACCATCACTTCCATCACCACTACCACCACTTCCATCACCTCCATCACCACCACCACCACTACCATCACTTCCATCACCACCATCACCACCATCACCACCAGCACCACTACCATCACTTCCATCACTACCACCACCACTACCATCACTTCCATCACCACCACCACCACTACCATCACTTCCATCACCACCACCACCAATACCATCACTTCCATTACCACCACCACCACTACCATCCCTTCCATCACCACCATCACCACTACCATCACTTCCATCACCACCACCACCACTACCATCACTTCCATCACCACCAGCACCACTACCATCACTTCCATCACCACCACCACCACTACCATCCCTTCCATCAACACCACCACCACTACCATCCCTTCCATCAACACCACCACCACTACCATCACTTCCATCACCACCATCACCACTACCATCACCACCATCACCACCACCACCACTACCATCACTTCCATCACCACCACCACCACTACCATCCCTTCCATCACCACCACCACCTCTACCATCACTTCCATCACCACCACCACCACTACCATCCCTTCCATCACCACCATCACCACTACCATCACTTCCATCACCACCATCACCACTTCCATCACCACCATCACCACTACCATCACCACCAGCACCACTACCATCACTTCCATCACCACCACCACCACTACCATCACTTCCATCACCACCACCACCACTACCACCCCTTCCATCACCACCACCACCACTACCATCACTTCCATCACCACCACCACCACTACCATCCCTTCCATCACCACCACCACCACTACCATCACTTCTATCACCACCAGCACCACTACCATCACTTCCATCACCACCACCACCACTACCATCACTTCCATCACCACCACCTCTACCATCACTTCCATTACCACCACCACCACTACCATCACTTCCATCACCACCACCTCTACCATCACTTCCATTACCACCACCACCACTACCATCACTTCCATCACCACCAGCACCACTACCATCACTTCCAGCACCACCACCACCACTACCATCACTTCCATCACCACCACCACCACTACCATCACTTCCATCACCACCACCACCACTACCATCACTTCCATCACCACCACCAACACTACCATCCCTTCCATCACCACCATCACCACTACCATCCCTTCCATCACCACCATCACCACTACCATCACTTCCATCACCACCACCACCACTACCATCACTTCCATCACCACCACCACCACAACCATCACTTCCATTACCACCACCACCACTACCATCACTTCCATTACCACCACCACCACTACCATCACTTCCATCACCACCACCACCACTACCATCACTTCCATCACCACCAGCACCACTACCATCACTTCCAGCACCACCACCACCACTACCATCACTTCCATCACCACCACCACCACTACCATCACTTCCATCACCACCACCACCACTACCATCACTTCCATCACCACCACCACCTATACCATCACTTCCATCACCACCACCACCACTACCATCACTTCCATCACCACCACCACCACTACCATCCCTTCCATCACCACCACCAACACTACCATCCCTTCCATCACCACCATCACCACTACCATCCCTTCCATCACCACCATCACCACTACCATCACTTCCATCACCACCACCAACACTACCATCCCTTCCATCACCACCATCACCACTACCATCCCTTCCATCACCACCATCACCACTACCATCCCTTCCATCACCACCATCACCACTACCATCACTTCCATCACCACCACCACCAATACCATCACTTCCATCACCACCACCACCATTACCATCACTTCCATCACCACCACCACCACTACCATCACTTCGATCACCACCAGCACCCTACCATCACCACCATCACCACCATCACCACCACTACCATCACTTCCATCACCACCACCACCACTACCATCACTTCCATCACCACCACCACCAATACCATCACTTCCATCACCACCACCACCACTACCATCACTTCCATCACCACCATCACCACCAGCACCACTACCACCACTACCATCACCACCAGCACCACTACCATCACTTCCATCACCACTACCATCACTTCCATCACCACCATCACCACCAGCACCACCAGCACCACTACCATCACTTCCATCACCACCAGCACCACTACCATCACTTCCATCACCACCACCACTACCATCACTTCCATCACCACCATCACCACTACCATCACTTCCATCACCACCACCACCACTACCATCACTTCCATCACCACCATCACCACCAGCACCACTACCATCACTTCCATCACCACCAGCACCACTAACATCACTTCCATCACCACCATCACCACCATCACCACTACCATCACTTCCATCACCACCACCACCACTACCATCACTTCCATCACCACCATCACCACCACCACCACTACCATCACTTCCATCACCACCATCACCACTACCTTCACTTCCATCACCACCACCACCACTACCATCACTTCCATCACCACCATCACCACCAGCACCACTACCATCACTTCCATCACCACCATCACCACTACCTTCACTTCCATCACCACCACCACCACTACCATCACTTCCATCACCACCAGCACCACCACCACCACTACCATCACTTCCATCACCACCAGCACCACTACCATCACTTCCATCACCACCAGCACCACCACCACCACTACCATCACTTCCATCACCACCACCACCACTACCATCACTTCCATCACCACCAGCACCACCACCACCACTACCATCACTACCATCACCACCACCACCACTACCATCACTTCCATCACCACCACCACCACTACCATCCCTTCCATCACCACCACCACCACTACCATCACTTCCATCACCACCACCACCACTACCATCACTTCCATCACCACCACCAGAACTACCATCACTTCCATCACCACCACCACCACTACCATCACTTCCATCACCACCACTACCACTACCATCACTTCCATCACCACCACCACCACTACCATCACTTCCATCACCACCACCACCACTACCGTCACTTCCATCACCACCACCAGCACCACTACCATCACTTCCATCACCACCACCACTACCACCACTACCATCACCACCATCACCACTACCATCACTTCCATCACCACCACCACCACTACCATCACTTCCATCACCACCACCACCACTACCATCACTTCCATCACCACCAGCACCACTACCATCACCACCACCACCACTACCATCACTTCCATCACCACCAGCACCACTACCATCACTTCCATCACCACCACCACCACTACCATCACTTCCATCACCACCAGCTCCACTACCATCCCTTCCATCACCACCACCACCACTACCATCACTTCCATCACCACCACCACCACTACCATCACTTCCATCAACACCAGCACCACTACCATCACTTCCATCACCACCACCACCACTACCATCACTTCCATCACCACCACCACCACTACCATCACTTCCATCACCACCACCACCACTACCATCACTTCCATCACCACCACCACCACTACCATCACTTCCATCACCACCACCACCACTACCATCACTTCCATCACCACCACCACCACTACCATCACTTCCATCACCACCAGCACCACTACCATCACTTCCATCACCACCAGCACCACTACCATTACCACCACCACCACTACCATCACTTCCATCACCACCAGCACCACTACCATCACTTCCATCACTACCACCACCACTACCATCACTTCCATCACCACCATCACCACTACCTTCCCTTCCATCACCACCACCACCACTACCATCCCTTCCATCACCACCACCACCACTACCATCACTTCCATCACCACCAGCACCACTACCATCATCTCCACCATTACCATCACTTCCATCACCACCACCACCACTACCATCACTTCCATCACCACCAGCACCAATACCATCACTTCCATCACCACCAGCACCACTACCATCACTTCCATCACCCCCACCATTACCACCATCACTAGTACCATTAACACTACCATCATCATTGCCACCACTACCAACTACATCACTAATACCACCAGCACTATGACCTCCTCCACTATCACTATCACTACTAACACTAACACCATTATCACCAGCACTACCATCAATATCACCACCACACTATTATCACTTCTACCATTAACACTGCCATCACCATTAATACCATCTTCACCACTACAGCCATCACTACCATCATCACCACTGCCACCACTACCAACACTATCATCACCATCTCCATTACTACTAAAACTGCTGTCAAAATCATTATCAACACCACCACTACCACCACCACTACCAGCACTACCATCGCCATCATCCTCATCATCACCCTTACTACCATACCCATCATTGTCCTCATCATCATCATCTGAGGTCAGTGACCCCAGAGGCATCATCGTGTATAGAGCTAACCAGGTCCACCTGTGCCTTCCATCGCTAATGGTCCTGTGCCAGCCTCACTGCATCCTCCAAGGTAACATTGAGCCTCTGGAGATCTTCCTTAATCATGCCCAGCCATCTGGTGTGGGGGCCTCTTCCAGCCCACAGCTGCTGCTGTCAGGTGGCCGTAGCAAAAGAATTTGTATGGTGGTCAAGATTTAAAGGAGAGAGGACAGAACTTTTCTTCTTTAGCCAAACCCTTATCAACTTCTTCAAGTTCTACTTAGAGCAGAAGGTATGTGTGGAGAGGAAGACTTCTCCCACCCTAGTAAAGTTTGTTGGAAGGTGGTGGGTGAGAGTGGTGAATGCAATCTATTTGAATGCATCCACCGCTCAACATACATCTGGAGACCAACGAAATGCAACCGAGAGGGAGCGTTTGCTCTTGGAACTAAGTTGTAATTCATAATCTGTGATGTTCCTTGGTTGACCATAAGAACTTTCAGTTCATTTCCTTGTCTGTGTTCTCATGCTTGATTCTCTGTGAACCCACCACAGACATAAACAAACACACACACACAAACACACACACTATTTTTATGTAATTTCTCTTCATAATATCTCCTCGGCTACACCCCCCCCCCCCTTATGGCAAATAAGCTACTATTATTATTATTATAAGCGCGGTGAATTGGCAGTATCGGTAGAGGGTTGGACGCCATGCTTTCTAGCATAGTTACGTCCCTTTATATTCTGAGTTAAAATCCCACCAAGGTCAACTTTACCTTTCATCTTTACAGAATCAATTAATCATTTTATGTTTTCATGTCTATTTTCTTACATTCTCTTCTTTGTTAACTACCACCCCCCCCCCCCACACACACACCATTTTTATGTAATTTCTAACCTTAATCCTAACCCTATATCTTTACGGGATTGATAAAATAAAGTACCAGTAATGCACTGGGATGGATTTAATCGACTTTCTCCCTCCCCCAAATTGATGGCCTAAATCAGAAACCATTATTATTATCCCGCCGAGGTTAACTTTGCCTTTCATCCTTACGGGGTCGATAAAATAAAGTACCAGTAATGTACTGGATAATTGCTGGCCTTGTGCCAAAAGTAGAAACAATTATTATTATTTCATTTCAAGAACCTCATCTTATGCTGATTATTATGCTGAGAGAGCGGGTCATAACGAATTACTAAAACACAAAGACTCTTAGATGTGTCTTTCTTTGCTTATGTTTCAAGAACCTTCCTCACAATCTGAACTGTTTCTAATATTGTCATCTTCTGCAGACATTCTGTACAGATGTCAATTCAAAATTTCTCTGTCCCTGTTCTTCCAGAAACCCAAGTAAATTTTTTTTTTAATGCAGTGGTTAAAGAGAGGAATTTGCAAAATGGATGTCAAACAAATGTAGATTGTGAAGAATTCATGTGGAGAATGTGTTACATATTGTCAGCAGCTGTGAAACACTGACACAAAAAGAATACAAAAAGAGGCATGACAAGGTTTGTGTTAATCTGTATTGGATATTGTGCAAGAAGTATGGTACTAATGTTGTTGAAAAATAGTATAAGCAGAAACCATAATCTGTGTTAGAAAACAAAAGTGTTAAAATATTGTGGGATATAAGCATTCAAACGGATAAAGAGATTAAACACAGACAGTGATATTGCAGTGATTGAGAAAATGGCAAATAAGGGTTTCATAATTGACATAGCTTGCCTAGTGGATACCAATCTGATGGAAAAGGGAGATGAGAAGTAAGGAAATTAATCTGAGTGTAGAGCAGAAATAGCAAGGATGTGGAATAATGAGATATGCATCGTTCCTGGCATCATTTCCATAACCATGTTAAAAAACTCAGCATAAAGTACAAGGTAAGTACTCGTCAAAAATCAGTGCTTTTTAGAGGGCAGCACATATTCTTCAAAAAGATTTGTCTATTGAATAAGAGAAAAATCAGTCATTCTCCATGTTGAATGTTTATGTTAAGCCTGATTTGGAGTCTTAAGTAACTGAAGTAACACTAAAAGATGTGAACAAAGGATAATAATTGTTTCTACTATTGGCACAAGGCCAGAAAATATCCCAGTGTATTACTGGTACTTTATTTTATCGACCCCCTAAGGATGAAAGGCAAAGTTAACCTCGGCGGGATTTGAACTCAGACCATAAAGGGCCGTAACTCTGCAAAGCATGGCGTCCGACCCTCTACCGATACTGCCAATCCACCACCAATCCACAAAGGATAATAATAATAATTGTTTCTACTATAGGCACAAGGCCAGAAATTTTGGGGAAGAGGAAAGTCGATCAAATTGACCCCAGCACATTATTGGTGCTTTATTTTATCGACCCCATAAGGATGAAAGACAAAGCTAACCTCAGTGGGATTTTAACTCAGAATGTAAAGGGCCAATTTAATTGACTTTCCCCTCCCCCAAAATTGTTGGCCTTGTGCCTAAATCAGAAACCATTATTATTATTATTTGGTGGGTTGGCAGTATCGGTAGATTGTCAGACACCATGCTTTGCAGCATAGAGTTAAGCCCCTTTACGTTCTAAAGTTCAAATCCTGCCGAGGTTAACTTTGCCTTTCATTCTCACGAGGTTGATAAAATATAATACCAGTCACACACTGAGGTCTATTTTATCGACTTTCCTCTCCCCAAAATTGCTGGCCTTGTGCCTAACTCAGAAACCATTATTTATATTATTTGGTGGACTGGCAGTATCGGTAGAGGGTCTGACACCATGCTTTGCAGCAAAGAGTTACGGCCCTTTATGATCAGTGTTCAAATTCCGCCGAGGTTAACTTTGCCTTTCATCGATAAAATAAAGTACCAGTAATGTACTGGGATAATTGCTGGCCTTGTGCCAAAAGTAGAAACAATTATTTATATTATTTATGCTAACATTATTAACTGAGGATTGGCAGTATCAGTAGAGGGTCGGACGCCATGCTTTGACGCAAAGAGTTACGTCCCTTTACGACCTGAGTTCAAAATCCCGCCGAGGTTAACTTTGCCTTTCATCCTTACGGGGTCGATAAAATAAAGTACCAGTAATGTACTGGGTGATTGGTGGCCTTGTGCCAAAAGTAGAAATAATTATTAACTGTTATATTGCCAGAGTCGGTGTGTTTCCATTTCCATGTGTCATGTTGGTGGATTAATGGCAGATAATATCCTTCCACTGTAGTAAGATTACATATTGGAGGATACAGGGTTTTCTGATACACACACACACACACACACACACACACACACACACACACACACACACATATATATATATATATATATATATATATATATACACACTCACATTCTTTCTAAATAAATGTACTGTTTTGAGAAGAGAGTATCAGCAAACGTTGGAAGTAAACATTTACGATTAATAAGGAATATGTGTGTATACATATATATATTAATAACAGATTGTAGGCCATATAACTCTGTTATACATATTTCATATATATATATATATGCATATATATATATATGCATATATATATATATATATATATATATATATATATATATATATATATATATATATATATATATATATATATATGCATATATATATATGCATATATATATATATATATATATATATATATATATATATATATATATATATGCATATATATATATATGCATATATATATACATATATATATATATGCATATATATATGCATAAATATATGCATACACACATACACACATATATATATATATAGAGAGAGAGAGAGAGAGAGGAGACATATACATATATATAGTTACATAAATTCATATATGTACACTCATACTTACATATGTATGTGTATATGTGTATATATATATATATATATATATATATATACATATGTACACACATATATACGTATTTGAAACATAAATGAACTGAGAGAGAAACTGGGCATAAGAGGAATCAGATGCAATGGGCAGGAGAGGAGATTGCGTTTGTATGAATATGTGATGCATATGAAGAATGACAGCTGTATAAAAAGGTGCAGAGCACTCAAAGTTGATGGAAGCTATGGAGTAGGAAGACCTACAAAAAGTTGGAGTGAGGTGATAAAAGCTGACCTTGTGTAATTGCACTTCTCAAAGGCATGACAGAGGACCGAGATCTCTGGCTTATGCTGTAATACAGACAACCCGCCTTACTCTGTGCACTGGTTGAAACAAACAACTAGTATGCACCTTCACTTTCCACGTCCTAACACCCCACCCATGTCCCTAGATCTACCTCCCCAAACCCCACTCAATTCCCCACCCCACACTGTGAAGTGGTTGTTTTGGTGCCATGTGGAGTGGTTGAGTAGGTGTCACGACAAAAAACGCCCAGTCAAGACTGTAAAGTGGTTGTGTAGATGTCATGATAAAAAGCACCCAGTATACACTGTAAATGTGGTTTGTGTTAAGAACGGCATCCGACTGTAGAAACCAAGCCAGAAAACGGTACTATATGAGCAAGACACAGTCACCTGATCGGATTTGTTTCGCAACACAGAAACTCATCTAACCCACGCTAGCATGGAAAAATTGACGTTAAATGATGATGATGATGATAATGATACATACACACATACACATGCATATATGTGGGTATAATAATAATAATAATTGTTTCTACTTTAGGCACAAGGCCAGCAATTACCCAGCACATTACTGGTACTTTATTTTATCGACCCCGTAAGGATGAAAGGCAAAGTTAACCTCGGCGGGATTTGAACTCAGATCATAAAGGGACGTAACTCTATGCTAGAAAGCATGGCGTCCAACCCTCTACTGATACTGCCAATCAACCAAATGAAACTTATTGTATACAGTGATCAGGTCACTACAACCCTACAAGGTGCATGTATAGCATATAGTATAATGTGCAAATGTCAGGAAAATGAACAGTGTGTATATATATATATATATGTATATATATAACAAAGGTAAAACTATACAAACAATACTCAAAGGAAAGTAAAGAATTATATACGATGGTATGCAATTGCCATGTTTAATGATGTATTTTTTTAAATGATAGAAGTTGATTTTTCCATAGATATGCTTGTTTTTATATATATATATATATATATATATATATATATATATATATATATATATATTTGTGTGTGTGTGTATATATATATATAATATTTCGTGTTAAGATAGTGACATATCTCCATGTGAACTTAATGGTATAAGCCCAATGAAAATATATCGGGTACAAGCCGAAGCTGAAGCATATAGACAATATGCCCCCACACCCTCCCACTGCAAAGTGGACGTGGAGGTGCCACGGCAAAAAAGGACTTAGCCCACACTGTAAAGTGGACGTGTAGGCGCCACGGAAAAAAAGCACCCAGCACTCACTGAATCAGTTCCCGTATGAGCAATACATGGTCAGCCAACCGGACACTGCCCACAACAGGACAACCCATCTAACCCATGCTAGCGTGGAAGAACGGACGTAAAATGGTGATGATGATGATGATATCATCATTATCCTAACACCAACCATGCCAACGCAACCTTTCAATGAATGCGTCTGTTTTCTGTATCAGCAGTTTTAGGTATGTTTTCCTGCTTGGCATGGGTATGTTCTTTGTAGAAATATTCAGATGTTGTTTCTGCATTGAAGCCGAGAATCTTTCGGTTTCCTAAATAGAATTTTAGTCTATGACTTCAGTTATACCAAAAACGTGGTTTTGTCTTTGCGTGTAATTGTTCTCATCGATCCACATAATGACGTATTATCTTCATTTTTTCCTTTCATTGCCAGAGAATGTCTCCACGAACCACCTAATAGAATATTAGTCTACGACTTCATTTATAACATAAACGGGGTTTTGTCTATGCGTGTAATTGTTTTCACCGCTCCAAATATTGATGTATTATCTTCGTTTTTTTCCATTTTTTGCCAGGGAACGTTTCCACGAACCAAAGTATCATCTTCCTGTCTTCCTTCGGTTGCAACGTTTTTTCGAAATATTTACTTCTGCGTTCACAGATTGATTTTTTTAGTTTCAGAAGATCCCGTTAGGGGTGAAAGCAGCGATTCTTTGCTTGAACTTTAATCTGTTATTTTAATAAATATTTGCTCTACGGTTCTTATATATTTGATATATATTTATCCTTATCGAGCCCTCTTTGGATTTTAGTCTTCAAATTTATTATTATTATATATATATATATATATATATATATATATATACATTAATCCGGGTTGAATCGGAGGTAACCACAGTAAGTAAGGTACTCAATACAATGCAGAGTATAGACACCTGTTAGCTTAAGAGAAAATTAAACTACAGCTTTGAAGAATTAGCTTTTAATGAATTCCCTTTTCTATCAACCAATGACCTACACCCATCCCACTCCCTACCCTCTCCTACCACTTGAAGAGACCTATAAATACCATACTTATTTTTTGATACCCAGATTCCTGATGATTTCTAAAGAATGAAACAGTTCTAGCCCTGTAGAATCTCATCTATATTAAAACTATATATATATATATATATATATATATTATTAGTACAGATTAAAGTTTAAGCAAAGAATAGTTGCTTCCACCCTTTAATCTCTATTGAGCAAAGGACCGCGACAAGTGGAGAGATGCTGTGGTGAATAGGACCCGTCCAACCTTTGCAAGCAGAGAAAAGCGGACGTAAAATGATGACGATGGTGATGATGATGATGAGCCCTCTTCGGATTTTGGTCTTCATAATTATTACTATATATATATACGTACATACAGATCACATGAGGTTAATTGTCACAAATATACTGAACATCTCAATGAAAAGACAGATAAAATATATCCAAACCAGAGAGGATGTAAATATAGAATAACTCATGCAAATTTATCAACGGGGAGAGGGGAGAGTAGTAATAAAGCCAACTAATACAAGAAAGCTTCAATTGCATCTATTCCTTGCCGGTAGTTTCTGGAATAGTAAAAAAAAATTAATAAAAAAATAAAATTTTAAAAAAATATATATATATATATATATATATATAAATTAATATTTGATGAACATTTACATGTTTTAGTAGCAATTGATAAACACAGAAAAAGTTGATTAACTCACTGCTAATTAGTTAATTATTTTACTATTATACCATTCTTTGTGAAACATGTTTGAAGTTTGAAGTTCTGACCGATCTACGGAAAAAGTTTGTATTTTGAATTTTAAACGTGTCTAGGTACCAAGGCTTTTTGCCCATATGAGTCTGTGAGTATTGATTTATTATTTTCTAGATCGTACAGGCAGACCTTATGTTGTTGAATTAAGATTTTTCACTCTAGCGATCTTATTAGTCAATTGCAACTAAAACATGTAAATGTTCATCAAATATTAATTTATACTGCTCAGAAGCGATTCCTAGAGCTGAAATGATTGTAAATGACCCCTTTGAGTCTAAACTCTAAGCTATTTATATATATATATATATATATATAGAATGATATTAAATAAATGGAAAGTATATTTATAAAACCATATTTATTTTATTATATATATTTCAAGGGCAACCAAGACAACATTGGTACGTTTTCATCAGATAAAATACAAAGTTTGTTTTATAAATAGAGACATACCCATGAAAATCATACCTTATCGGTTGGAAATTCACTGTTGAGTGCTCTAAATCAGTTATAAACATTTATGTTTGTTGGATTTCCAACAAATTAAATACAACTTCTACTTATATATATATATATACATATATATATATCATCATCATCATCATCATCAACGTTTAACGTCCGTGTTCCACGCTTGCATGGGTTTGGACGGGGGTAGTCCCACTTGAGGCAAGAGTGATTGTCTTGCTCGCATAGGACTGTCTGGCAGGTTTTCTACAGTTGGATGCCCTTCCTAACACCAACCACATTTACAGTGTGGGTCTGGGAGGTTTTTACCGTGTTGCCTACACGGCCACATTACAGTGTGGACTGTGTGTTTTTTTGTCGTGACACCTACACGATCTCATTTGTTTCGGCCTGGATGGTGTGGCACCAACATAACTTTACATAGAACGGGGTGGTGTGGATGGGGTGGGGTGGTATTTTGTTAGAGATGCCTACTGGCTGTAGTAGGTTTTATATATATATATATATATATATATACATATATATATATATATATATATATATATATAACGAAGGAAATGTGGTAGGGAACCAGGTGGACCATAACACACCAAAGTACTCAATACTTGAGGTAGTAGAGTGGGTAATAGGAACCAGTAAGACCCCGACAGCTGAGCTCAAGCCGTTTCGACGGCTAATTCTGGAGTCCAGAATTAGCCGTCGAAACGGCTTGAGCTCAGCTGTCGGGGTCTTACTGGTTCCTATATATATATATATATATATATATATATATATATATATATATATATATATATATATATATATATATATATATATATATACATATATATATATATATATATATATATATATATATATATATATATATATATATATATATATATATATATATATATATATATATATATATATATATATATATATATATATATATATATATACGTATATATATTCCAAACATGGAAGCACGGCCTAGAATCAAAAGGCCTTAAAATTAACCTGGCTAAGACTAAAGTTCTAGTTTGTAGGAAAAAAAATAAGGCGGCGGTCCCTTCCGGGAAATGGCCATGCTCAGTGTGTAGGAAAGGCGTAGGTAGAAACTCCATTTTATGTCCCAAATGCAAAGTATGGGTGCATAAAAGATGTAGTGGGATCACAGGTAAGCTAACTAAGAACATAGATTTTACATGTGGCCGGTGCTCTGGTGCAATAAGTAGCAGCAAGTGCCCACAAAATACTAGCTCTTTCAATTGCGCAGAGGGTTCTATAGAAATAGTGGACAGCTTCCGTTACCTGGGTGACAAAATCAGCAGTGGGGGAGGGTGCTCTGAAAGTACAGTAGCTAGAGTCAGAACTGGATGGAAAAAGTTCAGAGAGCTTATACCACTATTAGCCGCTAAAGGGTTCTCCCTAAAAATGAAAGGCAGGTTATACAATGCCTGCATACGAACAGCAATGCTGCATGGCAGTGAGACCTGGGCATTGTGTGCAGAGGATTTACACAGACTAGAGAGGAACGAAGCTTGCATGCTCCGCTGGATGTGCAATAGTAATATACGTGAACGGCTAAGCATAAACGAACTAAGGAAAAAATTAGAAATAAGAGGGATCAGATGTTGTTTACTCGAGAGAAGGCTACGTTGGTATGGTCACGTAATGCGCATGAAAGACGACAGCTGTATAACAAAGTGCAGGGCAATAAAGATAGACGGTAGCCACGGAGTAGGCAGACCCAGAAAAACCTGGGACGACATGATAAATTCCGACCTCAGATGCTTACACCTCTCCAAGACAATGTCACTGGACCGAGACCTTTGGCGGTACTCAGTAATAGAGAAGACCCGCCTTACCTAAATACAAAGTAAAACCTACTACAGTCAGTAGGCATCTCTATCAAAACACACCCCCGTCCCACCACCCCACCCCATCCACACCGCCCCTTTCAATGTAAAGTTACGTTGGTGCCACAACATCCAGGCCGAAATAAATGAGATCGTGTAGGTGTCACGACAAAAAAACACACAGTCCACGCTGTAAATCTGGCCGTGTAGGCAACACGGTAAAAACCTCCCAGCTCCACACTGTAAATGTGGTTGGTGTTAGGAAGGGCATCCAGCTGTAGAAAATCCGCCAGACAGTCCACGCTGTAATGTGGCCGTGTAGGCAACACGGTAAAAACCTTCCAGCCCCACACTGTAAATGTGGTTGGTGTTAGGAAGGGCATCCAGCTGTAGAAAACCCGCCAGATAGTCCTATGCGAGCAAGACAACCACTCTTGCCTCAAGTGGGACTACCCCCGTCCAAACCCATGCAAGCGTGGAACACGGACGCTAAACCTTGATGATGATGATGATGATGATGATATACATATATACAAATATGTATATACAGATGTACCTACTATATGAATGCCAATTTCTGTCTGTCACTGTATCTGTGTATAACCAGTTGGCACCTAACCCAGTGATCCGATCCTGATGAAACTTTACACACAAGTTAAGTTAATATTCAGAAACAGGACTGGCTAAAATCAATAATGGAACTCCTGGGGACATTTTTACAATGGAGGAAGAAAGAGTAGACTGTATGTAACCCCCCCCCCCCCCCCACACACACACGCACACACATACACACTACTCCCCTTCCTCCTCCCACAACTCAGTCCTCCAAATGAGGCAACAAATTCATATTCCCGGCATGTTAATTTTAACATGCCATCTTTAAGAGTAAAGTTTATTTTGTCGATATTTTGAGGTGTTGGATCGTGGGAAGATTGTTTTTGGTATATAAACGCATGCGTTCCCTATTGAATTTACATTACACGAATTGTCCTTTTAAATGTAAGTAACTCCATTCGTTTTCACTTAAACAACAGTCTTTTGCTTGCAACTACTCGGCAAGCCACATTGGCTTTTCAATAAAACCCATATTTAATGCCTTTATGTTAGAGTACTATATCTAAGCAATTCCATTTCTTAATACTTAAACTCCAAGTTTTGAACTTACTAAATTACACAAAGCAACCCACATGTAGTGTGTGCTTACACTTACAATGTCAGGATGCAGAAAGCCAACAAAGTCATTAGTGATTAACGGTTTCGCTGCTTATTTGCTTAGCGGCACATCTCATCAGATGAGCCCCTATCCCACCCCTCCTTGGTTAACTACTACAGTCAAGCTTCTGAAGTGCACTGAATCATCACTTTGCGCTGTTTTTGCCATTACCCATGGAACTAACATTTAAAATCTTTTGGTAGCTGCCCTCTTTCCGAAAAATATTCGTCTCCATTTTGAAAAATGGAAGGCTCAAGTTATGGTATCCCATGAAAGAAAACTAATTTTTTTTTATGGAAAACTCTATGGAAGGGGGAAAGTCCGAGGGTCTGCCCTCTCTTTCATTTTCCAGAGAAGAGTCATTTGCCGCATAGACAGAGATGAGATTAATTGATAGCTCACAAACAAACCAAGGAAATATAATTATTTCCAACAAAAATCAAGGGGTTGTTCTAAAGAATTTACTGAATTTCTATCATAATTTACTTTTATGGGTTTCTTTTATTTCAAATTTATTAGTGTTGTTGATCTCATAGAATTTGTTATGGCAATAATATTAGAATCACTAATCACAATAAGTATCAAGAAAATATATCAAGTTTTGAATAAAATTTCATTATTTTCTTTAACCCAGGCAACGCCGGGTATTTCTGCTAGTACATATATATATATATATGTGCGTGTATATGTATAAATACATATATATATATATAAATATATATATATGTGTGTGTGTATAAATATATATCATATTTATAAATATAAATATATATCATATATTTATATATATATTAATATATATATCATATATTTATATATATGTGTGTGTATATATATATATATATATATATATAAATATATATGTCTGTGTGTATATATATATATATATATATATATCATATATATATCATATATATCATTATCATCACCGTTTAACGTCCATTTTTCCACGCTAGCATGACATATATATTATACACACATATATATATGTATGTATATATCTATATGTATGTATACATATATGTGTGTCTGTGTGTATGCAACTTCTGTCACATTTTTCCTTGCTTTTCTCTACTTACTAATTATAGTTATTGATAATGCAAGTTTGGGACTCTGCTTCTGAAATAAAGGTAAATTACAGTGAGACTTTGCATGAGAAACTATGAATTGGCTCTTCTACCCACACCCCAATCACCCTTCTCCTTCTCTCTACCTCTCTCTAACTTTCTAGCACAATCTGCACCATCACCACTAACCCCACTACAGCTGCCTCCACACAGAATACTACTCCCCACCAACGCCATCTTACCTCAACCATTGTAGACACCAGTAGCAGAAAAATCTATACATGAATTTCTCTCAACATAAACATTTGTATATATATCTATATATACAGTTCACTCAGCTGTACAAATGAGTTGCCAAATTGATGGTGCCAAGCTGTATCAGCCTTTGCCTTACTCTTGGACAGCATCGGTGACATCATCATCACCACCACCATTTTACGTCCATTCTTCCACGCTAGCATGGGTTAGATGAGTTGTCCTGTTGTGGGTAATGCCAGGTCAGGTGGCCATGTCTTGTTCATACAGAACTGATTTTGGGCTTGATTTCTACAGCTGGATGCCCTTCCTAACACCAACCTCATTTACATTGAGTACTGGGTGCTTTTTTACCTTGGTGCCTACACGACCACTTTACAGTGTGGACTGGGTGATTTTTGTCATAACACCTACACGACCACTTTACAGTGGGAGGGGTGGGGCATATTGTTTATATGCTTCAGCTTCGATTTGTAGAAGGGAAACTGGTATGATTGGGTGACAGCTGAGATAAAAAGCTACTCAATACTGAAGTAGAGTTTATATATTCATTTTATTAAAGTTAAATAGTGAGTCTTGTTACTCTGGAGTTTCTCTTGCTTCACTCAATGTCATCAGACAAGAACTCTGATGACCCTGTGAGAAACAGGCAAAACTCCAGAGTAACAAGACTCACTATTTAACCATAATAAATATCTATATAGCTATATTCATTAAAGTTTGATAAGTGTTTAAGCACTAAACTATGTATATCATCATCGTTTTACTTCATTTTCAATCCATTCTGATATGAGTCAAATGAGCTGTCATGACCCAAAATTGTGAGGGTCAGAAGGATCACGTCTTGTTTAATGTTGGCAATTAACTAAGATATATATTTAAAAAGTGCACTAGCAGCTGCAGAATATGATAAAGTTATATCTATATAAATACAGAATGCGTAACCGAGACTGCAACAATGTGCATACAAATATAGACATTATTATGGGAGTATCGGTAGAGGGTCGGACGCCATGCTTTCCAGCATAGTTACGTCCCTTTATGATCTGAGTTCAAATCCCGCCGAGGTTGACTTTGCCTTTAACCCTTACGGGGTCGATAAAATAAAGTACCAGTAATGCACTGGGTGATTGCTGGCCTTGTGCCTAAAGTAGAAACAATTATTAATATGTAGACATGTATCTTCATCAGAAGGTATGTATATCATCCAAGGAACCACAAGGAAATATGTATTTGATGGATATATATACCCATTTGCTCTTAGGATTGGTCTGAAATAGACATACTAATTTGCATATAATTAGCACTCATGTTGGTAATTAATTAATTACCAACATGTGTGTGTGTGTGTGTGTGTGTGTGTGTAATTGATGGACATGAGAAAAAGTATTCAATATCGAAGTAGAGATTAAATAATCATTTAATATGGTTAAGTAGTGAGCCTTGTTACTCTGAAGTTTCACCTGTACACTCACAGGAACAATAGATAAGACTTGACTGATCATCTTGTGTGTGTGTGTGCAGGTGAAAATTAAGAATAACAAGGCTCACTGTTTAGTCATATTAAAAGAATATGTGTGTGTGTGATAAATTTATATTTGCATATATATATATATATATATATCTACCATGTTGCTTGTTTATTTCCTTTCTTTGGTTTGCTTTTATCCTTCTATGTTGTTCACTTGTCCCCCTCGCTTTACGCGATTTACTGGTCCCAATAACTTTTTTTAGTTATTGCTCGCACCAACCTGAGGTATCTGATTTTTAATGCGATGAAATACCAATGATGGTTGGAAAATCACTGACGAAGGACTATTTTTATCATATGTAACCCATGTGCAACCACGCAGTATTCTTCTTTCTTCTCATGTTTATATATATATATATATATATATATATATATATATATATATATATATATATATATATATATATATACCGGGGTAACAAAGACTGTGTGAATGGGTGTGTAAATTTACATATTGAGTATTTAGAGATGTAATCATCCCAAACTCGTATTACCATGTAAATTCAAATGATGATAAATATCTTGAATTGATTTTTAAACCTTTTGGAGTTCTCATCAGAAGATATGTATATCAGCTAAAGAACCATAAGAGAAAACATGTAACTGAGGGGCTTTACATACCATATCACTTACTGTAGTATCACTGAAATAGATAAACTGGTTTGGATATTATATGAGTGTCGTACAAGCCATAAACAGAGGTGCAACCAGCAAGGTGAGAGTTGGCAATGAGTAGACTGATGAACTTGAAGTACAGGTGTAGACCAACCAGGGCTTGATCTTTAGCCAACTGTTGTTCACCTTTATTCTCCAGGCCATAACAGGAATTTCAGACTGATTGCCCATATGAACTCCTTTATACTGATGGTCTAGTCCTTAGAGCTGAATCCATGGAAGAGTTAGAATTGAAACTCCAGGCATAGTAGTAAAATCTAGAATTGAAACTTGGCAAAAACTAAAGTCTTAATAAGTAGGAAAAGAGATAGGAGTTCAATATCTTCAGGGAAAAAGCCTTATTTGGTATACTGAAAAGGATTGTTCAGAAACTCCATATGGTACATACAGTGTAACAACCTATTGATACACAAGAGATATAGTAGTTTTACAGGTAGGTTAATAGAAAAGGGAGACTTTGTAGGCAGTAGATGATCACAAGTTTTGTTATCTAAGGAACCTAATAGGCAGTGGAAGAGATTGCTCTGAATGTGTAGTAGTCAGAGTAAGAATGGATGAAAGAAGTTCAGGGTTTCTCTCTAAGAATAAAGGGTGTACTGTATGATGACTGCATGCAAAATGCAATAAGATGTGGGGAGGGACATTTTAACTGCTGAAAATCTATGAAGGCTAGAACGAAATGGGACTACCATGCTCAGGTGGATATGTAATGTTAGTGTGCATATGTGATCTGAGAGAAAAACTAAGCACAAGTGGAATTGGATATAGTGTGCAAGAAAGAAGACTGTGTTGGTTTGGACATGTGATGCATATGGAAGTTGACAGCTATAAAGAGGAATAAAGAGAAATATTAGCAGAAGGAAGTTGTAGAAGATGTAGACCTAGGAAGACATGAAATGAGGTAGTGAAGACCAACATAGAAAACTAAACCTCATGAAAGGGAGGACAAACGACTAACCCTGACTGTGAGAACTGGTGACATGCTTAGAAGCATAAAAATGTAACCTGAACCATTCATGTGTTCCCTTCTAAAATCTCACCAGAGTAACTATTCTCACCATCACTGTACACCCTATCCCCTTCTTCCTTGACCCAGAACTACTTCCACCCTCATTTAAATGTTAAAGCACTAGTCATAATTCCTTATTTGTTGCAACATCTTTATACCCTGCACACTATATCTGAAATCACTACCCCACCACCACCACCA
This sequence comes from Eledone cirrhosa, assembly GCA_964016885.1. NCBI lineage: Eukaryota > Metazoa > Mollusca > Cephalopoda > Octopoda > Eledonidae > Eledone > Eledone cirrhosa. Next base: position 240,677,056 of record OZ024741.1, on the reverse strand, counting down.
TCTCTTCTATCGCTCTAATCACATCCTCAAATTCCACTATCCCTATCATACACTCATGACCTATTAGGGCAGTGGTTCCCAAACTGTGCACTGCAAGATGTAACTAGATGCTCAACAAAGGACTAAGATTAAATTCTAAAATGTGAAAAATATAAACTGAAATTTGTATGAAAGTTCATATATAGCTATCAAAGCGGCAAACAAGTAAAGTTTAGTAACAAAATTTGTGAAAAATGGGCCTAGAATCTTTTAATTCTAGGATATGCTAATATGTATGGAAAACTATTTTGAATAAATTTTCAAATTTATTGGGCAAAAGGCGTCAACATATGTTTACTTTTTCAAAAATATGCCATGAGTAAAAGAAGTTTGGGAACCATTGTATTATAGTGTTGGATATTTGTTCCAGGAGTTTTAAATTTAAATCCTGTTTACGTCCACTTTGTCTTTCCTCATTTTGGGGTTGATAAAGAAAGTACTAGCTCAGTGCTGGCGCAACCCTTTCTACTTCCAGCTTTCACATCCTTGATGTTTTATTGGATGGGACTGGTCAAGAACGTGACTGTGTCTGCTCATTGTTGCATGGGCACCTAAAACCCTTTGTGAAAGCAACATTGTACCAAGTCATACTCAATTATGGGTGAAAACTGTAGTAGTATGTAGGCATGTATTTAAAAGTATGTGTATGCTCATGTATTATCTGTTAGACACGCAGTGACTAACAACAGAATGTTTTAAGTCATCGTGTCTGACATATATGGGTAGCTTGTGAATAAAAAATTCAAGGGGTATCGCTGGCCGTGGTGATCGCTGCCAAACATGTTTTGTAATGTATCGTCTTATTGGCTAATCAATCAACGAGAGTAATTGTTGTTCAAAAGCATCCGCCATTTTGTTTGCACGTTTATTTATCGTTTCGCTTTCGAATCTTCCTCCTGTATTTCGTCGTTTATCATCAAAATATTTTTCTCGTTTTGGTAAGTTATATTGTTAATTTATATATGATTTTTAAAATTTATATTAACTATATTTTTTTTCAGTTCGTTATAACATGCTTATAATATTGGTTGTATCATATTTACTTGTATATTTGTCCATATTATTGTTCGTTTTATGTTAGATTATTTTATTATTATTATGTTAGATTATTTTTTTATTATTATGTTAGACTATTTGTATGTAATATTTAATTTTTATTAATTCAACTATAATAATTATTATGTAAAATATATTTATTTAATATTGATTGTTTTTTGTAGTTGTTTATATTAAAAGTCTGAAAATATTTTTATACATCTTACAATAATATTTATAAGATCATTTATAAAATAACAATTATATAATCTAATTACATTACAATGATAATTTATTATTAATATATATCATGTTTAACTAGAGTTATTACAAGCGTTGCCTTAAAAAATATTAAACCAGACCGAAAAATGCGCAAACTCAAAAGAGCCACAGAATGTTATAATAAACCTTAAAAAGTGTGGGACTAGAGTTGTTGCTCAAAAATATTGTAATCATTATCTATCGTACACTCTGTAGCATCCTTTTATAAAAAAGAGACTCATAACGAACTCAAGACGACACGATAATTATTTAAGTGAATTTATAATATAGAATTCGGTTTAAGTGCATTTCGTATATTAATCATTACTAAACATCTAATATGAGATATTGAACATTAGCTTAAATAATTATCGTGTCGTCTTGAGTTCGTTATGGGTCTCTTTTTTATAAAAGGATGCCACAGAGTGTACGATAGATAATGATTACAATATTTTTTAGCAACAACTCTAGTCTCACACTTTTGAAGGTTTATTATAACATTCTGTGACTCTTTTGAGCTTGCGCATTTTTCAGGTCTAGTACATGTATGCATTGGTTTATGTTTATTAGTGTGTATATCTATATATATGTATATCATCATCGTCATCACCGTTTTACATCCATTCTTCAATGCTAGCATGGGTTAGACAAGTTATCCTGTTGTGGGTAATGTTAGGTTAGGTGTCCATGATTTGCTTATATATGTGTGTGTGCATGAGAGAGACAGACAGACAGGCTGAGAGACAGAGAAAGAGGGAGACAGAGAAATAGTGAAGTAGAAATGTAGAGAAGAAATATGTACAAATCAAGTTCCAAAAACAGTTTCTAAAGGTAGAGAACAAAGAATTCCATTCTTCATTTTTCTTCTGAAATCCTCCATTGTCTCTTTTCCCCTTCTTTTCCCCTTCATTTACTTTCTTTATCTTCTTTTTTCTTCATCTTTGTCCCCCTTTCTTAGTTTCTATTTCCTCTCAGTGCAACCAAACAGGATCAACATAACCACCAGAAATACAGACCTCTCCATACCACACACTCTCCCTCCTACTCTCTTCCTTTATTTCCTTCTCTCTCTCTACCCTTCATCCCTATCTCTCCACTTTTCTGTTCCTCTATTTACCTTTCTTTCTCTCTTTTTTTATCTCTCTCCCTTTCTCTCTCGCCCTTTCTCTCTTCTATTTCCCTCTCTCGCACTTTCTCCCTCTCTCCCGCCTCTCTGTCTATCTCTCTCCCCTCTCTCTCTTCCACCATTTCTCTCTCTGCTTCTTTCTCCTATATTTCCTGCAAACAAGTCCCTGCTTTTCCATATCTACAACTTGTAGTTAAACTATTATTGTATGAGCAAAATTAACGGGAAACAAAATAACAACAACAATAACAACGGCAATGACAACAACATCGGCAACAACAACAACAATGAAAACAACAGCAAGGACTACAATGATGACAACAGGAATAACAACAACAGGAATAACAACAACAGCAATGAGATCAGGAATAACAACAACAGCAATGACAACAGGAATAACAACAGCAATGACAACAGGAATAACAACAACAGCAATGAGATCAGGAATAACAACAACAGCAATGACAACAGGAATAACAACAACAGCAATGACAACAGGAATAACAACAACAGCAATGAGATGAGGAATAACAACAACAGAAATGACAACAGGAATAACAACAACAGAAATGACAACAGGTATAACAACAATAGCAATGACAACAGGAATAACAACAACAGCAATGACAACAGGAATAACAACAGCAGAAATGACAACAGGAATAACAACAACAGCAATGACAACAGGAATAACAACAACAGCAATTAGATCAGGAATAACAACAACATGAATAACAACAACAACAGCAATGAAAACAGGAATAACAACAACAGCAATGAGATCAGGAATAACAACAACAGCAATGAAAACAGGAAGAACAACAACAGCAATGACAACAGGAATAACAACAGAAGCAATGAGATCAGGAATAACAACAACATCAATTACAACAGGAATAACAACAGCAGCAATGACAACAGGAATAACAACAGCAGCAATGACAACAACAGCAATGACAACAGGAATAACAACAACAGGAAGAACAACAACAGCAATGACAACAGGAATAACAACAGCAGCAATGAGATCAGGAATAACAACAACAGCAATGAAAACAGGAAGAACAACAACAGCAATGACAACAGGAATAACAACAACAGGAATAACAACAACAGCAATGACAACAGGAATAACAACAACAGGAAGAACAACAACAGCAATGACAACAGGAATAACAACAGCAGCAATGAGATCAGGAATAACAACAACAGCAATGAAAACAGGAAGAACAACAACAGCAATGACAACAGGAATAACAACAACAGCAATGAGATCAGGAATAACAACAACAGCAATGAGATCAGGAATAACAACAACAGCAATGAAAACAGGAAGAACAACAACAGCAATGACAACAGGAATAACAACAGCAGCAATGACAACAGGAATAACAACAACAGCAATGACAACAGGAATAACAACAACAGGAAGAACAACAACAGCAATGACAACAGGAATAACAACAGCAGCAATGAGATCAGGAATAACAACAACAGCAATGAAAACAGGAAGAACAACAACAGCAATGACAACAGGAATAACAACAACAGCAATGAGATCAGGAATAACAACAACAGCAATGACAACAGGAATAACAACAACAGCAATGACAACAGGAATAACAACAACAGCAATGAGATGAGGAATAACAACAACAGAAATGACAACAGGAATAACAACAACAGAAATGACAACAGGTATAACAACAATAGCAATGACAACAGGAATAACAACAACAGCAATGACAAAAGGAATAACAACAACAGCAATTAGATCAGGAATAACAACAACAACAGCAGCAATGAAAACAGGAATAACAACAACAGCAATGAGATCAGGAATAACAACAACAGCAATGAAAACAGGAAGAACAACAACAGCAATGACAACAGGAATAACAACAGCAGCAATGAGATCAGGAATAACAACAACAGCAATGACAACAGGAATAACAACAGCAGCAATGACAACAGGAATAACAACAACAGGAATAACAACAACAGCAATGACAACAGGAATAACAACAACAGGAAGAACAACAACAGCAATGACAACAGGAATAACAACAGCAGCAATGAGATCAGGAATAACAACAACAGCAATGAAAACAGGAAGAACAACAACAGCAATGACAACAGGAATAACAACAGCAGCAATGACAACAGGAATAACAACAACAGCAATGACAACAGGAATAACAACAACAGGAAGAACAACAACAGCAATGACAACAGGAATAACAACAGCAGCAATGAGATCAGGAATAACAACAACAGCAATGAAAACAGGAAGAACAACAACAGCAATGACAACAGGAATAACAACAACAGCAATGAGATCAGGAATAACAACAACAGCAATGAAAAAGGAATAACAACAGGAATAACAACAACAGCAATGAGATCAGGAATAACAACAACAGCAATGACAACAGAAATAACAACAGCAATGACAACAGGAATAACAACAACAGCAATGAGATCAGGAATAACAACAACAGCAATGACAACAGGAATAACAACAACAGCAATGACAACAGGAATAACAACAACAGCAATGAGATGAGGAATAACAACAACAGAAATGACAACAGGAATAACAACAACAGAAATGACAACAGGTATAACAACAATAGCAATGACAACAGGAATAACAACAACAGCAATGACAACAGGAATAACAACAACAGCAATTAGATCAGGAATAACAACAACAGGAATAACAACAACAACAGCAGCAATGAAAACAGGAATAACAACAACAGCAATGAGATCAGGAATAACAACAACAGCAATGAAAACAGGAAGAACAACAACAGCAATGACAACAGGAATAACAACAGCAGCAATGAGATCAGGAATAACAACAACAGCAATGACAACAGGAATAACAACAGCAGCAATGACAACAGGAATAACAACAACAGGAATAACAACAACAGCAATGACAACAGGAATAACAACAACAGGAAGAACAACAACAGCAATGACAACAGGAATAACAACAGCAGCAATGAGATCAGGAATAACAACAACAGCAATGAAAACAGGAAGAACAACAACAGCAATGACAACAGGAATAACAACAACAGCAATGAGATCAGGAATAACAACAACAGCAATGACAACAGGAATAACAACAACAGCAATGAGATCAGGAATAACAACAACAGCAATGACAACAGGATTAACAACAACAGCAATGACAACAGGAATAACAACAACAGCAATGATATCAGGAATAACAACAACAGCAATGACAACAGGAATATCAACAACAGCAATGACAACAGGAATAAAAACAACAGCCATGAGATCAAGAATAACAACAACAACAGCAATGACAACAGGAATAACAACAACAGCAATGACAACAGGAATAACAACAACAGCAATGACAACAGGAATAACAACAACAGCAATTACAACAGTATTAACAACAACAGCAATGACAACAGGAATAACAACAAAAGCAATGACAACAGGAATAACAACAACAGCAATGACAACAGGAATAACAACAACAGCAATGAAAACAGGAATAACAACAAAAGCAATGAGATCGGGAATAACAACAACAGCAATTACAACAGTATTAACAACAACAGCAATGACAACAGGAATAACAACAACAGCAATGACAACAGGAATAACAACAACAGCAATGACAACAGGAATAACAACAGCAGCAATGACAACAGGAATAACAACAACAGCAATTACAACAGTATTAACAACAACAGCAATGACAACAGGAATAACAACAACAGCAATGACAACAGGAATAACAACAACAGCAATGACAACAGGAATAACAACAGCAGCAATGAGATCAGGAATAACAACAACAGCAATGAAAACAGGAAGAACAACAACAGCAATGACAACAGGAATAACAACAACAGCAATGAGATCAGGAATAACAAAAACAGCAATGACAGCAGGAATAACAACAGCAATGACAACAGGAATGACAACAGGAATAACAACAACAGCAATGACAAGAGGAATAACAACAACAGCAATGACAACAGGAATAACAAGAATAGCAATGACAACAGAAATAACAACAAGAGCAATGAGATCAGGAATTACAACAACAGCAATGACAACAGGAATAACAACAACAGCAATGACAACAGGAATAACAACAACAGCAATGACAACAGGAATAACAACAACAACAATGAGATCAGGAATAACAACAGCAATGACAACAGGGATAACAACAACAGCAATGACAACAGGAATAACAACAACAGCAATGACAACAGGTATAACAACAGCAACAATGAGATCAGGAATAACAACAACAGCAATGACAACAGGAATAACAAGAATAGCAATGACAACAGGAATAACAACAACAGCAATGACAACAGGAATAACAACAAGAGCAATGAGATCAGGAATTACAACAACAGCAATGACAACAGGAATAACAACAACAGCAATGAGATCAGGAATAACAACAACAGCAATGACAGCAGGAACAACAACAGCAATGACAACAGGAATGACAACAGGAATAACAACAACAGCAATGACAAGAGGAATAACAACAACAGCAATGACAACAGGAATAACAACAACAGCAATGACAACAGGAATAACAACTACAGCAATGACAACAGGAATAACAACAACAGAAATGACAACAACAGCAGTGACAACAGGAATAACAACAACAGCAATGACAACAGGAATAACAACTACAGCAATGACAACAGGAATAACAACAACAGAAATGACAACAGGAATAACAACAACAGGAATAACAACAACAGCAATGACAACAGGAATAACAACAACAGCAATGACAACAGGAATAACAACAACAGCAATGTCATCAGGATTAACGCCAACAGCAATGACAACAGGAATAACAACAACAGCAATGACAACAGGAATAACAACAACAGCAATGGCAACAGGAATAACAACAAGAGCAATGAGATCAGGAATTACAACAACAGCAATGACAACAGGAATAACAACAAAAGCAATGACAACAGGAATAACAACAACAGCAATGACAACAGGAATAACAACAACAACAATGAGATCAGGAATAACAACAGCAATGACAACAGGGATAACAACAACAGCAATGACAACAGGAATAACAACAACAGCAATGAAAACAGGTATAACAACAGCAACAATGAGATCAGGAATAACAACAACAGCAACAACAACAGGAATAACAACAACAGCAATGACAACAGGAATAACAACAACAGCAATGATATCAAGAATAACAAAAACAGCAATGGCAACAGGTATAACAACAACAACTACAATCACAACTGGAATACCAACAACAGCAAGGAGATCAAGAATAACAACAACAGCAATGACAACAGGAATAACAACAGCAGCAATGACAACAGGAATAACAACAACAGGAATAACAACAACAGCAATGACAACAGGAATAACAACAACAGGAAGAACAACAACAGCAATGACAACAGGAATAAAAACAGGAGCAATGAGATCAGGAATAACAACAACAGCAATGAAAACAGGAAGAACAACAACCGCAATGACAACAGGAATAACAACAGCAGCAATGACAACAGGAATAACAACAACAACAATGACAACAGGAATAACAACAACAGGAAGAACAACAACAGCAATGACAACAGGAATAACAACAGCAGCAATGAGATCAGGAATAACAACAACAGCAATGAAAACAGGAAGAACAACAACAGCAATGACAACAGGAATAACAACAGCAGCAATGAGATCAGGAATAACAACAACAGCAATGAAAACAGGAAGAACAACAACAGCAATGACAACAGGAATAACAACAACAGCAATGACAACAGGAATAACAACAACAGCAATGACAACAGGAATAACAACAGCAGCAATGACAACAGGAATAACAACAGCAGCAATGACAACAACAGCAATGACAACAGGAATAACAACAACAGGAAGAACAACAACAGCAATGACAACAGGAATAACAACAGCAGCAATGAGATCAGGAATAACAACAACAGCAATGAAAACAGGAAGAACAACAACAGCAATGACAACAGGAATAACAACAACAGGAATAACAACAACAGCAATGACAACAGGAATAACAACAACAGGAAGAACAACAACAGCAATGACAACAGGAATAACAACAGCAGCAATGAGATCAGGAATAACAACAACAGCAATGAAAACAGGAAGAACAACAACAGCAATGACAACAGGAATAACAACAACAGCAATGAGATCAGGAATAACAACAACAGCAATGAGATCAGGAATAACAACAACAGCAATGAAAACAGGAAGAACAACAACAGCAATGACAACAGGAATAACAACAGCAGCAATGACAACAGGAATAACAACAACAGCAATGACAACAGGAATAACAACAACAGGAAGAACAACAACAGCAATGACAACAGGAATAACAACAGCAGCAATGAGATCAGGAATAACAACAACAGCAATGAAAACAGGAAGAACAACAACAGCAATGACAACAGGAATAACAACAACAGCAATGAGATCAGGAATAACAACAACAGCAATGACAACAGGAATAACAACAACAGCAATGACAACAGGAATAACAACAACAGCAATGAGATGAGGAATAACAACAACAGAAATGACAACAGGAATAACAACAACAGAAATGACAACAGGTATAACAACAATAGCAATGACAACAGGAATAACAACAACAGCAATGACAAAAGGAATAACAACAACAGCAATTAGATCAGGAATAACAACAACAACAGCAGCAATGAAAACAGGAATAACAACAACAGCAATGAGATCAGGAATAACAACAACAGCAATGAAAACAGGAAGAACAACAACAGCAATGACAACAGGAATAACAACAGCAGCAATGAGATCAGGAATAACAACAACAGCAATGACAACAGGAATAACAACAGCAGCAATGACAACAGGAATAACAACAACAGGAATAACAACAACAGCAATGACAACAGGAATAACAACAACAGGAAGAACAACAACAGCAATGACAACAGGAATAACAACAGCAGCAATGAGATCAGGAATAACAACAACAGCAATGAAAACAGGAAGAACAACAACAGCAATGACAACAGGAATAACAACAGCAGCAATGACAACAGGAATAACAACAACAGCAATGACAACAGGAATAACAACAACAGGAAGAACAACAACAGCAATGACAACAGGAATAACAACAGCAGCAATGAGATCAGGAATAACAACAACAGCAATGAAAACAGGAAGAACAACAACAGCAATGACAACAGGAATAACAACAACAGCAATGAGATCAGGAATAACAACAACAGCAATGAAAAAGGAATAACAACAGGAATAACAACAACAGCAATGAGATCAGGAATAACAACAACAGCAATGACAACAGAAATAACAACAGCAATGACAACAGGAATAACAACAACAGCAATGAGATCAGGAATAACAACAACAGCAATGACAACAGGAATAACAACAACAGCAATGACAACAGGAATAACAACAACAGCAATGAGATGAGGAATAACAACAACAGAAATGACAACAGGAATAACAACAACAGAAATGACAACAGGTATAACAACAATAGCAATGACAACAGGAATAACAACAACAGCAATGACAACAGGAATAACAACAACAGCAATTAGATCAGGAATAACAACAACAGGAATAACAACAACAACAGCAGCAATGAAAACAGGAATAACAACAACAGCAATGAGATCAGGAATAACAACAACAGCAATGAAAACAGGAAGAACAACAACAGCAATGACAACAGGAATAACAACAGCAGCAATGAGATCAGGAATAACAACAACAGCAATGACAACAGGAATAACAACAGCAGCAATGACAACAGGAATAACAACAACAGGAATAACAACAACAGCAATGACAACAGGAATAACAACAACAGGAAGAACAACAACAGCAATGACAACAGGAATAACAACAGCAGCAATGAGATCAGGAATAACAACAACAGCAATGAAAACAGGAAGAACAACAACAGCAATGACAACAGGAATAACAACAACAGCAATGAGATCAGGAATAACAACAACAGAAATGACAACAGGAATAACAACAACAGCAATGAGATCAGGAATAACAACAACAGCAATGACAACAGGATTAACAACAACAGCAATGACAACAGGAATAACAACAACAGCAATGATATCAGGAATAACAACAACAGCAATGACAACAGGAATATCAACAACAGCAATGACAACAGGAATAAAAACAACAGCCATGAGATCAAGAATAACAACAACAACAGCAATGACAACAGGAATAACAACAACAGCAATGACAACAGGAATAACAACAACAGCAATGACAACAGGAATAACAACAACAGCAATTACAACAGTATTAACAACAACAGCAATGACAACAGGAATAACAACAAAAGCAATGACAACAGGAATAACAACAACAGCAATGACAACAGGAATAACAACAACAGCAATGAAAACAGGAATAACAACAAAAGCAATGAGATCGGGAATAACAACAACAGCAATTACAACAGTATTAACAACAACAGCAATGACAACAGGAATAACAACAACAGCAATGACAACAGGAATAACAACAACAGCAATGACAACAGGAATAACAACAGCAGCAATGACAACAGGAATAACAACAACAGCAATTACAACAGTATTAACAACAACAGCAATGACAACAGGAATAACAACAACAGCAATGACAACAGGAATAACAACAACAGCAATGACAACAGGAATAACAACAGCAGCAATGAGATCAGGAATAACAACAACAGCAATGAAAACAGGAAGAACAACAACAGCAATGACAACAGGAATAACAACAACAGCAATGAGATCAGGAATAACAAAAACAGCAATGACAGCAGGAATAACAACAGCAATGACAACAGGAATGACAACAGGAATAACAACAACAGCAATGACAAGAGGAATAACAACAACAGCAATGACAACAGGAATAACAAGAATAGCAATGACAACAGAAATAACAACAAGAGCAATGAGATCAGGAATTACAACAACAGCAATGACAACAGGAATAACAACAACAGCAATGACAACAGGAATAACAACAACAGCAATGACAACAGGAATAACAACAACAACAATGAGATCAGGAATAACAACAGCAATGACAACAGGGATAACAACAACAGCAATGACAACAGGAATAACAACAACAGCAATGACAACAGGTATAACAACAGCAACAATGAGATCAGGAATAACAACAACAGCAATGACAACAGGAATAACAAGAATAGCAATGACAACAGGAATAACAACAACAGCAATGACAACAGGAATAACAACAAGAGCAATGAGATCAGGAATTACAACAACAGCAATGACAACAGGAATAACAACAACAGCAATGAGATCAGGAATAACAACAACAGCAATGACAGCAGGAACAACAACAGCAATGACAACAGGAATGACAACAGGAATAACAACAACAGCAATGACAAGAGGAATAACAACAACAGCAATGACAACAGGAATAACAACAACAGCAATGACAACAGGAATAACAACTACAGCAATGACAACAGGAATAACAACAACAGAAATGACAACAACAGCAGTGACAACAGGAATAACAACAACAGCAATGACAACAGGAATAACAACTACAGCAATGACAACAGGAATAACAACAACAGAAATGACAACAGGAATAACAACAACAGGAATAACAACAACAGCAATGACAACAGGAATAACAACAACAGCAATGACAACAGGAATAACAACAACAGCAATGTCATCAGGATTAACGCCAACAGCAATGACAACAGGAATAACAACAACAGCAATGACAACAGGAATAACAACAACAGCAATGGCAACAGGAATAACAACAAGAGCAATGAGATCAGGAATTACAACAACAGCAATGACAACAGGAATAACAACAAAAGCAATGACAACAGGAATAACAACAACAGCAATGACAACAGGAATAACAACAACAACAATGAGATCAGGAATAACAACAGCAATGACAACAGGGATAACAACAACAGCAATGACAACAGGAATAACAACAACAGCAATGAAAACAGGTATAACAACAGCAACAATGAGATCAGGAATAACAACAACAGCAACAACAACAGGAATAACAACAACAGCAATGACAACAGGAATAACAACAACAGCAATGATATCAAGAATAACAAAAACAGCAATGGCAACAGGTATAACAACAACAACTACAATCACAACTGGAATACCAACAACAGCAAGGAGATCAAGAATAACAACAACAGCAATGACAACAGGAATAACAACAGCAGCAATGACAACAGGAATAACAACAACAGGAATAACAACAACAGCAATGACAACAGGAATAACAACAACAGGAAGAACAACAACAGCAATGACAACAGGAATAAAAACAGGAGCAATGAGATCAGGAATAACAACAACAGCAATGAAAACAGGAAGAACAACAACCGCAATGACAACAGGAATAACAACAGCAGCAATGACAACAGGAATAACAACAACAACAATGACAACAGGAATAACAACAACAGGAAGAACAACAACAGCAATGACAACAGGAATAACAACAGCAGCAATGAGATCAGGAATAACAACAACAGCAATGAAAACAGGAAGAACAACAACAGCAATGACAACAGGAATAACAACAGCAGCAATGAGATCAGGAATAACAACAACAGCAATGAAAACAGGAAGAACAACAACAGCAATGACAACAGGAATAACAACAACAGCAATGACAACAGGAATAACAACAACAGCAATGACAACAGGAATAACAACAACAGCAATGAGATGAGGAATAACAACAACAGAAATGACAACAGGAATAACAACAACAGAAATGACAACAGGTATAACATCAATAGCAATGACAACAGGAATAACAACAACAGCAATGACAACAGGAATAACAACAACAGCAATTAGATCAGGAATAACAACAACAGGAATAACAACAACAACAGCAGCAATGAAAACAGGAATAACAACAACAGCAATGAGATCAGGAATAATAACAACAGCAATGAAAACAGGAAGAACAACAACAGCAATGACAACAGGAATAACAACAGCAGCAATGAGATCAGGAATAACAACAACAGCAATGACAACAGGAATAACAACAGCAGCAATGACAACAGGAATAACAACAACAGGAATAAGAACAACAGCAATGACAACAGGAATAACAACAACAGGAAGAACAACAACAGCAATGACAACAGGAATAACAACAGCAGCAATGAGATCAGGAATAACAACAACAGCAATGAAAACAGGAAGAACAACAACAGCAATGACAACAGGAATAACAACAACAGCAATGAGATCAGGAATAACAACAACAGCAATGACAACAGGAATAACAACAACAGCAATGAGATCAGGAATAACAACAACAGCAATGACAACAGGATTAACAACAACAGCAATGACAACAGGAATAACAACAACAGCAATGATATCAGGAATAACAACAACAGCAATGACAACAGGAATATCAACAACAGCAATGACAACAGGAATAAAAACAACAGCAATGACAACAGGAATAACAACAGCAGCAATGACAACAGGAATAACAACAACAGCAATGACAACAGGAATAACAACAGCAGCAATTACAACAGTATTAAGAACAACAGCAATGACAACAGGAATAACAACAACAGCAATGACAACAGGAATAACAACAACAGCAATGACAACAGGAATAACAACAGCAGCAATGACAACAGGAATAACAACAACAGCAATTACAACAGTATTAAGAACAACAGCAATGACAACAGGAATAACAACAACAGCAATGACAACAGGAATAACAACAACAGCAATGACAACAGGAATAACAACAACAGCAATGACAACAGGAATAACAACAGCAGCAATGACAACAGGAATAACAACAACAGCAATTACAACAGTATTAACAACAACAGCAATGACAACAGGAATAACAACAACAGCAATGACAACAGGAATAACAACTACAGCAATGACAACAGGAATAACAACAGCAGCAATGAGATCAGGAATAACAACAACAGCAATGAAAACAGGAAGAACAACAACAGCAATGACAACAGGAATAACAACAACAGCAATGAGATCAGGAATAACAACAACAGCAATGACAGCAGGAATAACAACAGCAATGACAACAGGAATGACAACAGGAATAACAACAACAGCAATGACAAGAGGAATAACAACAACAGCAATGACAACAGGAATAACAACAACAGCAATGACAACAGGAATAACAACTACAGCAATGACAACAGGAATAACAACAACAGAAATGACAACAGGAATAACAACAACAGGAATAACAACAACAGCAATGACAACAGGAATAACAACAACAGAAATGACAACAGGAATAACAACAACAGCAATGTGATCAGGATTAACGCCAACAGCAATGACAACAGGAATAACAACTACAGCAATGACAACAGGAATAACAACAACAGCAATGACAACAGGAATAACAACAACAGCAATGTGATCAGGATTAACGCCAACAGCAATGACAACAGGAATAACAAGAATAGCAATGACAACAGGAATAACAACAACAGCAATGACAACAGGAATAACAACAAGAGCAATGAGATCAGGAATTACAACAACAGCAATGACAACAGGAATAACAACAACAGCAATGACAACAGGAATAACAACAACAGCAATGACAACAGGAATAACAACAACAACAATGAGATCAGGAATAACAACAGCAATGACAACAGGGATAACAACAACAGCAATGACAACAGGAATAACAACAACAGCAATGACAACAGGTATAACAACAGCAACAATGAGATCAGGAATAACAACAACAACAATGACAACAGGAATAACAACAACAGCAATGACAACAGGAATAAGAACAACAGCAATGAGATCAAGAATAACAACAACAACAATGACAACAGGAATAACAACAACAGCAATGACAACAGGAATAACAACAACAGCAATGAGATCAGGAATTACAACAACAGCAATGACAACAGAAATAACAACAACAGCAATGACAACTGGAACAACAACAACAGCAATGAGATCAAGAATAACAACAACAACAATGACAACAGGAATAACAACAACAGCAATGACAACAGGAATAACAACAAAAGCAATGACAACAGGATTAACAACAACAGCAATGACAACAGGAATAACAACAACAGCAATGAGATCAGGAATAACAACAACAGCAATGACAACATGAATAACAACAGGAATAACAACAACAGCAATGACAACTGGAATAATAACAACAGCAATGACAACAAGAATAACAACAACAGCAATGATAACAGGAATAACAACAACAACAATGAGATCAGAAATAACAACAGCAATGACAACAGGAACAACAACAACAGCAATGAGATCAGGAACAACAACAACAGCAATGACAACAAGAATAACAACAACAGCAATGAGATGAGGAATAACAACAGCAGCAATGACAACTGGAACAACAACAACAGCAATGACAACTGGAATAACAACAACAGCAATGAGATAAGAAATAACAACAACAGCAATGAGAACAGGAATAACAACAACAGCAATGAGAACAGGAATAACAACAACAGCAATGACAACTGGAATAACAACAACAGCAATGACAACTGGAATAACAACAACAGCAAGGAGATCAAGAATAACAACAACAACAATGACAACAGGAATAACAACAGCAACAATGACAACAAGAATAACAACAGCAGCAATGACAACAGGAATAACAACAACAGCAATGACAACAGGAATAACAACAACAGCAATGACAACAGGAATAAGAACAACAGCAATGACAACAGGAATAACAACAGTAGCAATCACAACAGTAATAACAACAACAGCAATGACAACAGGAATAACAACAACAGCAATGAGATCAGGAATAACAACAACAGCAATGAAAACAGGAATAACAACAATAGCAATTACAACAGGAATAACAGCAACAGCAATGACAACAGGAATAACAACAACAGCAATGAGATCAGGAATAACAACAACAGCAATGACAACAGGAATAACAACAGCAACAATGACAACAGGAATAACAACAATAGCAATGACAACAGGAATAACAACAGCAACAATGACAACAGGAATAACAACAGCAGCAATGACAACAGGAATAACACAACAGCAATGACAACAGGAATAACAACAACAGCAATGACAACATGAATAACAACAACAGCAATGACAACAGGAATAACAACAGCAACAATGACAACAGGAATAACAACAGCAGCAATGACAACAGGAATAACACAACAGCAATGACAACAGGAATAACAACAACAGCAATGACAACAGGAATAACAACAACAGCAATGACAACAGGAATAACAACAGTAGCAATGACAACAGTAATAACAACAACAGCAATGACAACAGGAATAACAACAACAGCAATGACAACAGGAATAACAACAACAGCAATGAGATCAGGAATAACAACAATAACAATGACAACAGGAATAACAACAACAGCAATGACAGCAGGAATAATAACAACAGCAATGACAACAGGAATAACAACAACAGGAATAACAACAGCAGCAATGACAACAGGAATAACAACAACAGCAATGGCAACAGGAATAACAACAACAACAGCAATGACAGCAGGAATAATAACAATAACAGCAATGACAACAGGAATAACAACAATAACAGCAATGACAACAGGAATAACAACAACAGCAATGACAACAGGAATAACAACAACAGCAATGACAACAGGAATAACAACAACAACAGCAATGACAACAGGAATAACAACAACAGCAATGACAACAGGAATAACAACAACAGGAATAACAACAACAGCAATGTCATCAGGATTAACGCCAACAGCAATGACAACAGGAATAACAACAACAGCAATGACAACAGGAATAACAACAACAGCAATGGCAACAGGAATAACAACAAGAGCAATGAGATCAGGAATTACAACAACAGCAATGACAACAGGAATAACAACAAAAGCAATGACAACAGGAATAACAACAACAGCAATGACAACAGGAATAACAACAACAACAATGAGATCAGGAATAACAACAGCAATGACAACAGGGATAACAACAACAGCAATGACAACAGGAATAACAACAACAGCAATGAAAACAGGTATAACAACAGCAACAATGAGATCAGGAATAACAACAACAGCAACAACAACAGGAATAACAACAACAGCAATGACAACAGGAATAACAACAACAGCAATGATATCAAGAATAACAAAAACAGCAATGGCAACAGGTATAACAACAACAACTACAATCACAACTGGAATACCAACAACAGCAAGGAGATCAAGAATAACAACAACAGCAATGACAACAGGAATAACAACAGCAGCAATGACAACAGGAATAACAACAACAGGAATAACAACAACAGCAATGACAACAGGAATAACAACAACAGGAAGAACAACAACAGCAATGACAACAGGAATAAAAACAGGAGCAATGAGATCAGGAATAACAACAACAGCAATGAAAACAGGAAGAACAACAACCGCAATGACAACAGGAATAACAACAGCAGCAATGACAACAGGAATAACAACAACAACAATGACAACAGGAATAACAACAACAGGAAGAACAACAACAGCAATGACAACAGGAATAACAACAGCAGCAATGAGATCAGGAATAACAACAACAGCAATGAAAACAGGAAGAACAACAACAGCAATGACAACAGGAATAACAACAGCAGCAATGAGATCAGGAATAACAACAACAGCAATGAAAACAGGAAGAACAACAACAGCAATGACAACAGGAATAACAACAACAGCAATGACAACAGGAATAACAACAACAGCAATGACAACAGGAATAACAACAACAGCAATGAGATGAGGAATAACAACAACAGAAATGACAACAGGAATAACAACAACAGAAATGACAACAGGTATAACATCAATAGCAATGACAACAGGAATAACAACAACAGCAATGACAACAGGAATAACAACAACAGCAATTAGATCAGGAATAACAACAACAGGAATAACAACAACAACAGCAGCAATGAAAACAGGAATAACAACAACAGCAATGAGATCAGGAATAATAACAACAGCAATGAAAACAGGAAGAACAACAACAGCAATGACAACAGGAATAACAACAGCAGCAATGAGATCAGGAATAACAACAACAGCAATGACAACAGGAATAACAACAGCAGCAATGACAACAGGAATAACAACAACAGGAATAACAACAACAGCAATGACAACAGGAATAACAACAACAGGAAGAACAACAACAGCAATGACAACAGGAATAACAACAGCAGCAATGAGATCAGGAATAACAACAACAGCAATGAAAACAGGAAGAACAACAACAGCAATGACAACAGGAATAACAACAACAGCAATGAGATCAGGAATAACAACAACAGCAATGACAACAGGAATAACAACAACAGCAATGAGATCAGGAATAACAACAACAGCAATGACAACAGGATTAACAACAACAGCAATGACAACAGGAATAACAACAACAGCAATGATATCAGGAATAACAACAACAGCAATGACAACAGGAATATCAACAACAGCAATGACAACAGGAATAAAAACAACAGCAATGACAACAGGAATAACAACAGCAGCAATGACAACAGGAATAACAACAACAGCAATGACAACAGGAATAACAACAGCAGCAATTACAACAGTATTAAGAACAACAGCAATGACAACAGGAATAACAACAACAGCAATGACAACAGGAATAACAACAACAGCAATGACAACAGGAATAACAACAGCAGCAATGACAACAGGAATAACAACAACAGCAATTACAACAGTATTAAGAACAACAGCAATGACAACAGGAATAACAACAACAGCAATGACAACAGGAATAACAACAACAGCAATGACAACAGGAATAACAACAACAGCAATGACAACAGGAATAACAACAGCAGCAATGACAACAGGAATAACAACAACAGCAATTACAACAGTATTAACAACAACAGCAATGACAACAGGAATAACAACAACAGCAATGACAACAGGAATAACAACTACAGCAATGACAACAGGAATAACAACAGCAGCAATGAGATCAGGAATAACAACAACAGCAATGAAAACAGGAAGAACAACAACAGCAATGACAACAGGAATAACAACAACAGCAATGAGATCAGGAATAACAACAACAGCAATGACAGCAGGAATAACAACAGCAATGACAACAGGAATGACAACAGGAATAACAACAACAGCAATGACAAGAGGAATAACAACAACAGCAATGACAACAGGAATAACAACAACAGCAATGACAACAGGAATAACAACTACAGCAATGACAACAGGAATAACAACAACAGAAATGACAACAGGAATAACAACAACAGGAATAACAACAACAGCAATGACAACAGGAATAACAACAACAGAAATGACAACAGGAATAACAACAACAGCAATGTGATCAGGATTAACGCCAACAGCAATGACAACAGGAATAACAACTACAGCAATGACAACAGGAATAACAACAACAGCAATGACAACAGGAATAACAACAACAGCAATGTGATCAGGATTAACGCCAACAGCAATGACAACAGGAATAACAAGAATAGCAATGACAACAGGAATAACAACAACAGCAATGACAACAGGAATAACAACAAGAGCAATGAGATCAGGAATTACAACAACAGCAATGACAACAGGAATAACAACAACAGCAATGACAACAGGAATAACAACAACAGCAATGACAACAGGAATAACAACAACAACAATGAGATCAGGAATAACAACAGCAATGACAACAGGGATAACAACAACAGCAATGACAACAGGAATAACAACAACAGCAATGACAACAGGTATAACAACAGCAACAATGAGATCAGGAATAACAACAACAACAATGACAACAGGAATAACAACAACAGCAATGACAACAGGAATAAGAACAACAGCAATGAGATCAAGAATAACAACAACAACAATGACAACAGGAATAACAACAACAGCAATGACAACAGGAATAACAACAACAGCAATGAGATCAGGAATTACAACAACAGCAATGACAACAGAAATAACAACAACAGCAATGACAACTGGAACAACAACAACAGCAATGAGATCAAGAATAACAACAACAACAATGACAACAGGAATAACAACAACAGCAATGACAACAGGAATAACAACAAAAGCAATGACAACAGGATTAACAACAACAGCAATGACAACAGGAATAACAACAACAGCAATGAGATCAGGAATAACAACAACAGCAATGACAACATGAATAACAACAGGAATAACAACAACAGCAATGACAACTGGAATAATAACAACAGCAATGACAACAAGAATAACAACAACAGCAATGATAACAGGAATAACAACAACAACAATGAGATCAGAAATAACAACAGCAATGACAACAGGAACAACAACAACAGCAATGAGATCAGGAACAACAACAACAGCAATGACAACAAGAATAACAACAACAGCAATGAGATGAGGAATAACAACAGCAGCAATGACAACTGGAACAACAACAACAGCAATGACAACTGGAATAACAACAACAGCAATGAGATAAGAAATAACAACAACAGCAATGAGAACAGGAATAACAACAACAGCAATGAGAACAGGAATAACAACAACAGCAATGACAACTGGAATAACAACAACAGCAATGACAACTGGAATAACAACAACAGCAAGGAGATCAAGAATAACAACAACAACAATGACAACAGGAATAACAACAGCAACAATGACAACAAGAATAACAACAGCAGCAATGACAACAGGAATAACAACAACAGCAATGACAACAGGAATAACAACAACAGCAATGACAACAGGAATAAGAACAACAGCAATGACAACAGGAATAACAACAGTAGCAATCACAACAGTAATAACAACAACAGCAATGACAACAGGAATAACAACAACAGCAATGAGATCAGGAATAACAACAACAGCAATGAAAACAGGAATAACAACAATAGCAATTACAACAGGAATAACAGCAACAGCAATGACAACAGGAATAACAACAACAGCAATGAGATCAGGAATAACAACAACAGCAATGACAACAGGAATAACAACAGCAACAATGACAACAGGAATAACAACAATAGCAATGACAACAGGAATAACAACAGCAACAATGACAACAGGAATAACAACAGCAGCAATGACAACAGGAATAACACAACAGCAATGACAACAGGAATAACAACAACAGCAATGACAACATGAATAACAACAACAGCAATGACAACAGGAATAACAACAGCAACAATGACAACAG